>JAZKJV010000310.1:0-355279 GCA_037367405.1 Ottelia alismoides
TATGCTTTTATTTTCTGTTGCCTGAGAAGGAAGTTCCTGAGAGAGTGGAAGGGCTTCCGGTCGATCACCCTCTCCCAATGCCTATCTATCTAATTGTAGCAAAGGTCATGGCCATTAGATTGAATCAAGGTTTTAGATTTTGATATCGGATATCGTATTTAAACCATGCTAAAATGAAATTTCAACAAAATTTCGATCACATTTCGCCCAAATTGAGCAACATTTATGAAGGGAGGCCTTCATATCCGCATTTCGCTCGAAATTTCAGTCCCATGTCAAAATCAAAATTTCAACAAAATTTTGTTGGTATTTTGCGAAATCTGAAGCCATGCATTGAACAGGGTTTTAGATCACATCATTTCGCCGCTCCAGTTTGCATTCATTCCGAGAAGACAGATTACATACATTTTGGATATGACGACCGAAATAATTGCTGATTGGAGGAATGTCGCTCGAAGGTTGCACTTTGGAAGGTATATTTTTCTAAAGCCTATGATATGATGTACTTTGGAAGGTAGATCAGGTGATTTTAGAAGAGAAAGGGTGGCATCCCAAGATTCGAATCCACCACATTTTTATTTCATCGAAATAGAGAAAAACTTACAGGGTGCTATGATACAAGATGCAAGATACGAAATTCGCACTATGCTACATAATTCCAGGATTCATGCATCACCCTACAATGCTTAAGAATCTTTTCATATTAGAACGATTGCCCACGAAATGTTGTCTTGTTTCTACCCAACCATGGCAAACATGTATGAATATCAACCTGATTATTGTCGCACACCACTCTAATGCAACTCTAAAAGCTGGATGCATCATCCGTTGTAAGCAACTGAATATTTGCTCTGCTCCAGACCTGCGTCGAGTGCGCACAAGAGAAGAACAAATGGTCCATGTCTTCCACCCCATATCCGCATTTGTTGTAGTTGTGGTCTTCAACACCCAGAAGTTGTCCCCGATGGCTCTTCATAAAACCTCGCCAAGACCGAACAACCACATGAAGACCTCGAATTTGTTAGGCACCTTGCTCCTCCATATGATCCCCGCATCCAGCATGACATCCCTGTGCACCTGCTCACCATCATCGCTAAAGAAATGGTAGGCCTTCTTCACCATGAATCTACCATTACCCCAAGTGAAATGATCTTTACTATCCGCAGGCCATTGAACCTCTGCTAACTCCCTCTGCATTATGAGTAGGTCATCCATCCTACCATCAGAGAGCCCAGAAGGGAACCTGAAGGCCCACGCATCATGCTCCACATGTGCATCCCTCCAATACGTCAGGATAAAGAGGTCTAGGGAATCTCTCCTTTAAGATCTTGTCTCCCTTCCAATTGTCATGTCAGAATCTAAAAACCTCTTCCCATCTCCCCAGGACAGGTTGCATCCTTATCGCCATCTTAGATAGGGTTTTTGTGGTCGCATGCCACATCACTGAGGGGGCACACATCCTGTGGCCTCTAAGGACATAGAAATGTTATAAATCCTCCTCATGAGTCGACACATCAAGTCCTCCAAAGTCCCTCATAACCGAACCACCCACTTTGCCACCAATGCTTTGGTCATTGCCTCCAATCTCATTACCCCCAAGCCACTCTTCTTCTTCGCAATTGTGATCTTGCCCCAGCTCACCAAGTGCACTCCTTTCCTTGTTTACCATCTGACCAAAAAAACCACTTCATCATTGCCTCCATCTTTGAGCGAACCCCGATTGGTAAAAGTCTTGTGGAACATAAAAAATTAGGATGACCAAGAGGACATGGTTCAAGATATCAATTTCCCCTTTTAGATAGCATAGTTACCTTCCATCTTGCCAATCTTCCCCCAAGTCTTGCAATCATGGGTCCTCCAATAATAGGCACGTAACCGCCCCACCACCCGCGGGAGCTCGGATATGTGATAGGAAAACCACTGATAGGGCATCCCAAAATGGCCTTTGTCGCCTATGCCTCCTGCTCCGACATCCCAAAAGATACCGCAACCAATCTTTCTCTGTTGATTTGCAACCTCGAGATGCCCCCAAAAATGTCAACTATACGTGTTGTCTGTCGGACCTTATCCAAGTCATCCCCAGGAACAACATAGTGTCATATGCATACTGGATCAGAGGAATCAAGATATCGCCATTAGAATAACCGTCACACCAGTCACCCATCCGTCACCCGCTGCATCAAAACTGCCAACGCATCCGCTCCAGTGACGAAGACCAGAGGAGCAAGGGGACGTCCCTGCCTAACCTCTTTTGTGGTTGAAAATAGCCTCCCTTCGACTTGCCATTGGTAAGCACCACATAGGAGGTCGTTGTGATACATCGCTTAATCCACATAATCCACATCTTAGGAAAACTCCTCTTCTCCAGAGAAGTTCACAGGAACCGCCAACTGACATGGTCATATGCCTTAACAAAGTTGACTTTCCAAAGCAACCCTTTGATCTTGCTCCTTCTCAATTCCGACACCAATTCAGATGCTAACACCAACTCATCCACCATGAATCTCCCAGGGACAAAGCCGCCTGCTCCGAGAGATGATAGATGGTAGCACGTCGAAGGCGATTTGTTAGGATCTTTGCAATGGCGAGGTAAACCGGCATTGGAGAGAGCTATGGTCCTATAGTCATCCACCCTGTTGGGAACCTCCCTTTTTGGCAGAAGAAACAAGATGGCTTTATTTAGCTATCAAACCCATTATTGGCATCCCGAAAATCTCAGATCACCTCAACCACATCAGTCTTGATCACATCCCATAATTCCTTGTAGAAGAGAATGAGGAAACCATCCGACCCCGACACCCCATCACTGTTGAGCTGGACTAAAGCTTTCTTGATCTCTGCTTCTGAAAATTCATGCAAAAGGGAGCTCTCTTGCACATTTGAGATCCTCGAGACCTCCTTCCCCTCCATCCCTCGGCCAACACGAACACCCCTCCTACTAAAAGCCTCAAAAGTGAGACCAAAGTGCCAATCCACGGCATGATCGCCCTGGACTACATTATCACCCACCACAATAGAATAAATAGAGTTTCTACGCCTCCAACCAGTCGTCGTGACATGGAAGAAACACATGTTGGCATCACCCTCCTCTAGTCAACGTTGATTGGATCTCTGTCATCAAACTCATCCACCGTTAGTGCCCTCTCATCCTCCAATCTATCTAGCATGCACACCTCCTCTTGGGCCCTCACCCTTCTCGGTTACATCAATGCCCGGTTACTCCTATGGAACTCCACCAAAATGCCACCTCAGTGCAGCCAACTTTGCCGCCAACCTAGCGGTGGCAGACCCTGATGGTGTGCCCCTATTCCAGAAAGTAACCACTGATTCACAGAAACCATCTTACAGAAGCCAAGCCATCTCAATCGAAAGAAAGATCTAGGCTGCACATCTTCACCAGAGACTAAAGCAAACCGAGTATGATCAGATTACTTAATGACATCTTGGCCAGCTACAATATTGATGATATCTATGTCCCTCTGTTGCAGTATGCTGATGACACCATCTTCTTTATTGAAGGAGGCATAGATGAGCTAAAGGAATGACACTAACACTGGAGGTTTATGGTGAACTGTCAGGGCTTGTTCTTAATCTATTTGTTCTTATGACGATCATACATCCACGACATACCCCTCCCTCTGGTAAGCACTAACATTTGGGAATGGACCAGAGGTCCCGAAGCGGTGAAAGGTACTCGATTGAAGGGAGAGGCAGTTTTCTATCAGACACCTTCGCAGTACCTGGCATTCTTACAGGAAAACCGAGGCAACTCAATTTAACTTCTCAAGTTGAAATTCAACCAAATCAGCCTGAGTTATGTTTGATGTCACAGTCACAAATCAACCGCTCCCCATAATCATATATTAAACAATCGCTCCCAGTGCAAGAAATTATGAATTAGACAGCTCCTCTGATGCAACCATCGAATTGTTCGGACACAGCAGGATCGATCTGACCCAGCTCGTACAGGCCACTACAAGCCCTTAATGAACCGAATTCCATCCCATCCCCCCAACGCCACGCACACCATGTGCTAACATCCAACAAGATTGTAACTTTACCATCAGGAGAACGCTAAATACACAACAGCATGGAAGGAAAATACTTTTTGACATTAAACCCCACCTCCATTCCCCTTCGTCGTAAGGAGAGTATTCGATATCCTCCCTCCTCACGCAGTTAAACATGAAGGCCGCGAGCGACGCGAAGATACCTATGAAAATCAGGTCAATAACATCAAGATCCGACCCCGATTGTGCAGGGCGGTGAACAAGCAAGTGGGAATTCTAGGGTTTGCGGATGCACCTGGAAGGTAGTGGGAGGAAGGAGACTTGGACGGCACTGCAGACGACGGCGTCGACCCAGAACCACCACCCCGCGCCAAAGACGGCGCCGGCAAGGCTGGGGCCGAAGAGCGCCCACAGCTCCGCGTTGTCCATCGGGGGGATGTTGGATGTGGCCGAAACCCTAGATGGACTGTCTATCTAGATGCCCCTCTTCTCCCTTTAGTGGATGTTTGGGACGGCAACGGCGAGTCGTGGTGGCGTGACGAGGCGAGAGAGCCAACGGCAGTTTTTTGTTACTGTGAATTGATGGGAATCCTGCCGGGACTTCATCATAGTCATTAAAAATCGATAAACTTAGAATCTTTTTTTATCAACTGTCTTGTGATTAACAGAGATAAAATTCTTTAAAATCCGCATACAATTAGGGACGAAAACAGAATATATTCGAATACCGTATTCGAAATATTACCCGATACAGATATCTGTATTCAAATAATAATCGAATACGGATCGAATATTGATATGGATTGTAAAAATTTTCTAGATAAAGATAGGGATATGGTAATGAGTTGAATATCCGGATCTGGATCCGGGTATCCGAATACTACATTTAATATTGTTTTATATATTAGTTAATATAATATAAACCACAATCCCATGTTGTTGTATCAGTACTATGTATTATTAATACCAACATATTAATGATATTAATAAACTTTTGTTTGTTTGAGAATGGATACGAAATACAATTACAAAACTGTATCTCCTTTTTGCTTTCGGTCAAGAACACGATCACCTTGACGCCCTCCTTTTGTTATGATGCAAATTATTTATATTTCATTGCCATTTTTTAAAATCATTATAAAATTTGATAAACAAAATTCAATTTGTGTTCGTATGTGGTCTTTGTTCGATCCATATTCGGATTCCGTATTTATTGGATCTATATTTGGATTCACTTTTTACTCGATTCATATTTGGATTGGCTTTTTATTTGATCCGTATTCGTATTCGATAAATATCTGATTTGAATTCGTATTCATATTTTTAAGGATATGGTTTCCTTAATGCATATCGAAACATATCCGTATCTGTATTCGTATTTGATAGAGATGAAGGGAATATGGATATGGAAATAGACAAATCTGATCCGTATTCGATCCGTTTTCATCCCTAATGGCGCAACACGGATAGTTAGCGTGGTCCGGAGGTCATGACATCAATTTCTAAAGGACTCATCTTGATAGCGGTGCACGATCACGACGGAAGGCTTGCACGTGATGTGGAGGCATTTGGCAAATGCTCACGTGGCGGCACATCCTTTTAACGTAGAGGAAGCACGAGGTATGACAATGCTGATGCAAAATAGCATGTTAACTAGTGTATTTGCCCACGCTTCGCGGTGGGTTGGAGGAAACACAAATGTTTGTAATATTGTCCAAATTATGGAATTAAGCAAGATATCATATTACAACTTTTTACAAAATAGATAAGTGGATAAAACATCTTTTAGTTGGAACAATAGTTTTATTATCATGAAATATTAATTTACATAGAACAATTATTAACCGCTGTTGTGAGCATAACTTGTAATTCATTCTCTGTTGTTATTACTTATCTATTATTATTTTTTATTATTTTAAGTATTTTATGATGTAATTTATATATATATGTATTATAAAAAGATGGAATTCAATTATATGTTTTTAAAATATGGGAAAGAATTAAATGTGTTTCATATATATATATATATATCTTTATTTAAAAAATGAGAATATGATTTTCATTATGTACTATTTTATTATCATTTATTGTTTATGTGTATATTAGAAAATCTAACATAATTGAATCAATCCACATTGATTGATAAATGGCAAAAAAAATATTTTCTGGCCAAATTACATGTCATTTTTATTTGATATTTTCCTTGAATTTAAATTTTATATAAGATTTTATTTACATTATTAGTAATAGATTTGTTGGCTTCCATATTAAATACATCAAAAATAAATTATTTATAGTAGAGAGATGTGAATAGGAAATGGAACATAATTTTAAAATGAAAATGTGCCCCCTTACATTACTTTTATTTTTCGATGGTTTGATGTATATCAAACACAATTTCAATGTGTTCGTTACAATATGCACGCGTACAATATATTGCTATTTTATTAGTATGATAATATTTATTTCTATAAAAAAAATTACATCAATAAATTTTATATTAATATTGATCTATATTTATTGTATACGTATATTTAAATATAAAAAATAAGAAAAACCAGATAAATTGTACGCTTATAAGATATTCTCTCCCCATATTCACCTATTTTTAAATAGATTTTAAATTTCTATTTTAATTTATTAAATTGATATTTGAATTAATAATTTTTATTAAAATCTTTATGATAAAAATATTGATTGATTATCTTTTTATGTTTTTATATATTCCACGTTAGTTCTATTTAAGTTCCTATTTGTATTGTAATCATTTCAATCTATGATGAGGGATTATCAAATATACTTTAGAAATCTATAAGTATTTAAAATAGATGAAAAATAATTTCAAAAAGATATCAGATCCATTCAATCGATGAATATAAAAAATATTATTTATATGTCAACCTGATTTGATTTCATAATATGAGGAAAACCAAGTAAAAATATGTATAGCATTCTATTATAAAATTTCTATCTATGAAACTAAGTTCATGTATTATGCAATATGTAAGTACAAATTCAAAAAATATTTTCAAAATTTATACTACATGTGTTTATTATAAGATTTCAATCTATAAAATTAAGTTTATTTTGAATTTGTTATTATTACAATAGATATGTTATAAATATTTAAACAAAGAATATTTTATTTCCCAAAGATAGACCGGAGGTGGAGAGATAGAAGGAAGGAACGAATTATAGTAGAGAGATTTTAAGAGAGTTGGAGATAGTGTCACAAACTATGGCTTCTTTTTTATAAATAAAGGGGGAGAGAGAAAGATTAGTTGTGAGAGGAGAGAGAGGGAGTTTGGGAGATCTTAAAGTATGGGGAGATGGAGAGAGAAATGCTTCACAGGTGTCCACTTGTCTATATGAGAGAAAAGGCTGAGTGAGAGAGATGGGGGGAGAGAGTAGGATACTGGAGAGAGAGAGATCATGGAGAGAGAGGGCTATTTTGGGGGGGGGAACGTTATAGAAAAGAGAGAGATCATGGGGAGTGGGGAGAACGTTATAGAAAATAAAGGGAGAGAGAGGTCGCCGATCGCTATAAAGGAGAGAGATACAGAAAGAGGTGGGAAAAGAGGCTACGTGTGTACGCGCTGAGTGGAAAGAGAATGGGCGGGAGAGGTCTAAGAATGAGCCATGTGTCCAGACATCAGTAAAAGCTGGGTGAATCCCAGCTTTAGTATAGTAATAGATATTGCTTGGAACCAATATTAGTGAAAGCCTAACATTAAACTGAAAGGATGGAGTTAGTGAGTTTTAATGGCAATCCGCTAATACCATAAAGCCACGTCCATTTTCTATGGAAATGGAGAAAACCATCCCTTTAGCTCTCTCGATTGGAGGAATGGATAATTCATATCGGTCCAAGGTAACATGGATGGCCATTACAAAAATGAGTGCCTTCAGGGAGGTAGGGGTACAACATGTGCCTGAAAAGACAAGGAAGGATCGAGGAGGGGGCCTTTGTGTTATAGCCACCATCTAAAAGTCCCTCGTCCTTTATCGTCATCGGAGCAAGGTTGAGTGCCTCCTCTCTTCGATGTGCACATGATCTGAGGAGAAGAGAAGGACCCAAAGCAACTGCTATCTTATTATTGGCCTCTCAATCTCCACCATTGAGGACCAAGCATCAAGAGTCGTTCGATCAAATATAGGCCTCCTTCGAGGTCATCCAAGTCAGAGCCAATCTCCATCGTTGATTTGTGATTCCATAACGTCTCGGGATTAGGTCCCTGGTCCGTTACCGAGGAAAACTGACCCTGACAACTTGTTGAGTTCGGACCCAAATGGATCCGTTGACTATCTTTGGGAGTGTGGGTGTTACAACCTCCCCCACTAATATTCGCACGTCCTCGTTGCGACATGGTCCATCACTTACCCAGTGACAGTGGCGGTTGCACGCTCCCGGCTTAGGTCCATTCGATTAACCCTTTCCACTATCAGAGGGAAACCGCTCTGATACCATTTGTAACGAACCCAATCTAATCGTTCGAGAATGATGCAGAAGCGAGAACTCAGTGGACATTTCAGGATCATTACTCATAGTATTAATCATAACATAAGAGCAGTAAAGGACCTTTCAGGATCATTACAGATTCACCCACGGTAGCAGAGGCCTCCACATGGGGCACAACTAGTCGCACAATCAAAGTTGCAAGGGGTGATCAAAGCCAGTAATCCTCACAGTGGCCACATGCCTCCGACATGTGACCAAGGTTTTAAAAATCAAATCGGACATCAAACCGGGTATGTATCGGTTTTTGGTTTTTATGGGCAGGTCAATGGGACTGATCGGTCGAACCGGTGATGATGTCAGAAGTTCAAAGAAGCTGGAAAAAGATCGAACTGTTGTATTGTTGATTTGGTTCATACGGTTCAACCGGGTTGAACCAAGTTAGACCGCTATATCATACAAATAAATATGAAAAACGATGCATCATATCTTTCAAGGATATGTTTATTCTTGTCCTTCTAAGTTTTTCCAATAACAATTATACCCATATTTTTAATACAGTAGCACGTGCCCCCTATATTTTTTACAAAATCACTAGTAGTGGCCTTTTTATTGGTACACTTGTGCTCCCATTTTATAACAAAATAAGGATGATATTGTGATTTTTTTATGAAAATATAGGAGCACAAGTGAAATTGCTTAAAAGTTAGGTATAAATATTCTTAAAAAATTGAAAGTACATAATAATCATATTTCGTAAAATTTATATAAATACATATATGTGATGTAAAAAAATAACAATTTTAAAACTATTTAAACTCTAATTAATGATAAGTGTTGTTAATTTATTGCTTCTCATTGTATGACTATGATAACATCTTCGTTTGTTATTGTTATAAGTGCACAACCTCATACACAATGTGGGAAGAGAGAGACAATTCTCATATGACAAGAAGGGACAAGCGACAATGAGTCATTGCCTCATTGGCACATGTGAAGGAGAAGAGATAAAGTGGTGTGATACTGTAGGTTAGATTGAGATTATATTATGAATATTTCTGAAAAGTTCGTATTTTTATTGGAAATTATTTTTTGTCAAGAAAATGGATGATTGAACCGATGGTTTGGTTCAATTAGTTCAACTGAGTTTAAGCGGTTCAATCGAATTTGACCATTTTGACTAGTTTTTAATTTCTAAATAAAAACCGGATGGTTGAATCGTTTTTCCTCTGAATCTTGATTAACTGGTTCAACGTGTCGTTTCAATTTTTAAAACCTTGCATGTGCCGATGCCACTGCGGCCATGTCCACACACCTTTATATATTAACACCAAAGCCCTCACGCTTTTGGTGTTTTTACAAAGCAACCCTTTCAACTTTTGATAATAGCAAATAAGCCCTTTGTTACTTCATTTTAGTTTTAAATTTAAGTTCAACAATTTCATGTATGACCCTGATTTATGTTGCTAACCATTTGTCTAAAAACTATGATATTGGTATCATTTTAATGTTGATTTTATTCTTTTTCTAATGATATTGACTACAATTTTCTGAGATGACACTAACGAGGAAATGATTTTTGATTGAAATCCATATTTTGCACTTACTTGGAGATTCATTTTAAATTCAAATTAATATTTGAAAATCACGAAAACATAGCTATGTTGTAAACAATTGGAGGTAACTTTTGGCACGACTCAACTAAATCCATCAAGAATTGTGCTCAATGTGAATTAATTAGTATATTCCTTGTTTGATTTTTCTACGGCCATATTATACATATTTCCACATTTAAAAAAAGTCCTAAGGATCTCTAATGATGCTCTATCAATGGTGATTAATTGAGAATTTTATGTTTTGGTTCGCATGCCTTTAAAAATCAAAAACAATATTGCATTTGCTTTTTTACTTTATTTGTATCTATTTAAAAAGATTCTAAAAAAACCCAATAGGCTGCATTCACTTATTGCCAACAGTATTGCACTTTTAACTCTAAAACATAAAAAACATTGCATATATTGCATAAATTATATTTTACTTATTTAAAATCTATAAAGTGCATTGTATTCCTCATTTACTAACCTATTAGTGAAAAAGAAAATCAAGATTTTTAGGGCATTAAATCATATAGAAATCAATTTTCCTATTTCCTTTTAAAATCATATTCAAAACTTTATGTTACTTTATTTTATTTAAATTTAAATCCCGTGTTAAAATTAGATATCTCATCCATATAGTATCCTATTAAAATTCATCACCTTTTAATTAATGTATATTCAATTATCTAAAAACAAGACACACTCAAAGAAATTAGAATTCATATGTGAAATATGGAAAACATCTCAAGAGCACAAAAAAACCCAAAGATACTCATTCCCATCTTTTATTATATTTTTATCACCACACAAAATAATTAAACTCGCCCTTCCTATTCATGTTATCTATAAGTATCACCTTTTTCCATTTATTTTATTTAAGTAATTAAAAATAAATTAAAACTTTTGCATAACTATATAAAAAAATAAAAATTTAGAATATTAAAAACACAAAAGTAATTGCATTCATCTCGTATTGCATACATCAAATTCATATATATATATATATATACAATGCATAAAACACTTTACATAGATGTTGAGAGAGATTTTTTGGGTTTTATTTAAATGAATTAAATGTGCGCTGTGTCGTTGCAACCCAAAGAGTCCCTCAACAAAAAATTTTTATTTTTTTCTCAAGCTGAAGTTAATACCAAAAAATGTGTAGCAAGAGAATTTTCCTATTTATTTTACATGTATAGCAATAGGATCAAACTCAGGGAGGCGACAAATACCGAGGGTTATTATATCAATGAAAAATCAATAAAATAAATAAAAGAATCCTATGAACACTATTCTAGGTTTTGGTATTTTTTATTTTTTTAGTTTTATTATTTTTATATTTTCTGATTTTTATATTTTTATTGGCATTTAGTTTCGCAAAAAATTAATTTTCAGGAAAATAATTTTCAAACAAGCCATATATAAAAAAATAGAGAATGGTTATTTTTTGGATTTTTCAAATATATGAAAAATACTAAAAGATGTCCAAATAAAATCTTTTTATGTTTTACTATATTTTTACAAATTTTAGTGATTTTTAGATGATTTTTCAAATAGTTATGATTTTTTAAATGTATAAAAATAGGAGGAAAATTAAACAGTGAACACACATGATTATTTTACAATTTAAAAATATCAAACAAAAGCAAAAAATACTGAATTTATTTTTTCTAAAAACTATGATGAATTGTCTATGAACATGAAGAGGAATCACGATTTTTGGAATTTTCTACAATTTTCTATGATATTTATAAGATTTTTGATATTTTACATTTTGTTGGTTTTAAAAATAATTAATGCGTAAAATTTGCAAAGAAAATAAAATGCACAAAAATAAACTATTCTATTTTTTTTAGAATTTTTTACGTAATATTTAAATTTTTATGATTTTTCAAATTTCAAATAAGGAAAAAGAAAAATGTTATGTTTTAAATTTTTTAATAATAGTAAAAGGAAATAAATTGTAATGCAGCATTTGTACAATGAAGAGACACAAATCGGGAACATAACATGATTTTTACAGAATTTATTGACCAATAAAAGTATTTATTTCAACAAGAGAAAGCAAGCAAACCGAAGTCTGGAATTACATGACTAAAATGTAATTATTTAAAGTTTATGCATGAAAAATTAACAAGAAAGAAATGTGGGATACGAATTTCACTTTACCAGTATCAGGCGTGTGCAACATGTGACATGAAGCTGATGGGGGCTTCTTTGCAAATCTCAGAATTTCCAAGGGATTTACTGCAAAAAAGTAAAAAATAGAGCCCGCTAGGTTCCTTTGTTCCCCAACCAAAGTGGGGAAGGGGGCGTCGCCTCTTGAGGACGGTAGCGGTGTAGATCAGGCTTAGGACGACGCTGCGTGGTTCTTTGATGCGAAGTGGGTCGATGGACAGAGGATTGCGACGGTGGAGGAACTCGCGATCGACAGAGGGCCTCGCGCGGGATGTTCAAGAGCAGTGACGCCACGATCTTCCTAGCGACATGGTGGACCACGCAGCTCCAGCATCGGTCTTCGGTGGACGGGGGTTCTTCTCCTCCGTGCGGGCGGAGGGTGATCGGTGGAGTGGTGGTCGTCCCAGGAGATGGCGTGGGGATCGACAACGCTCGGTGGATGAGGCGTGACTATGGTGTTGTGCAGGCGGCGATGATTAGAAGGAAGCGGTTGGTGGTGATGCGCGACAGTGGAGCGTCTCTTCTCCTCCGCACGGGGGGGGGGGGGTGTCGACGGTGGTCGTGGTCGACGGAAGATCGGCGGGTGCCGCCTACGGTTGTGGATGCTGTAGGGACCCCAATCACTTTTTTAATTTTTTTGAACAATATTTTTTCTCTCTTTTTTTCTTTTTTGTAAACAATAGCTGTAATTTTTTAAACAAGAAAACCACAATTTTTTATATTTTCCTTTTTTAAGTCTTGTGAACCTGCAACAAAATAAAGATAGCTCGACTCGATCACGACGGCTCGATCTCTAAGAGATATAAAATATAATAAAAACAGAAACGTGAATGGTCTTGGATATGACCAAATGAGAGATTGGATTTGAATCTCCAACCACCGTGCATGGTCAGAGGTATGTGGTTGTGTGAGGTAGAATGTGAAGCGATAAGATCGAGAAGATGAGATAGAAGATCGGATTCGGATCAAATCATGATGATGAAAGATTAACAATTAACTACGATTAAGAACTACGATCTAAAAAAATGACACCGAAATCAAACACATAAAAATTTAACTACGATTAACCTAGATGAAAAACGAGAAATTAAAAATGGATCTCACCGTGGGAGCGGATGGAAGCCATGGTGGCCTCGATGAGGACCGACTCGTTGTCACCGGACGGCTCGGAAGCTAGGCACCTCTCTACGACAAGGTGACTCTTGGAGAATAGGCTCTTATCACCAAAAGATTGATCAAGTTGGAATGAGGGAGGGGCCAAATAAATAGAGAAAAAATATGAATTTGAATTTCAAAATTTGAATGGGAGAAAAATAAGGAAGAGAGTTAGTGGTGGAATTATTTACATAATTAATTAATTAAATTAAGTTAGTTTCATCATTTTATTAAATTAAATAATAAATGTTAATTATTTGTTTTTAGTAGAAGTTATTTAAGGAAATCAATTACATACATATACTATATACATATGGCACATTATATATAGTTAAATAAGGAAATTAGTTTATTTTATGTTTTAATTTTTTTATTTTTATTTTAAATAATTACTAAAAATATTTACAATTATTTATAATAAATATGGATATATGCAATAAATAAATGTAAAATTATAAAAATCACCCCAGAAAATCGTCTTTGAAACCGTAACTCCAAAAATTATGAAACCAAGTCATTTTTAAGATAATTTAATTTCGAATACAATGGACATGAGTTTGATTCAATTTGAGTTCATATGAAGCCGGAATTGGTCTTTCAATTGTCGCTTTACAGCTTTTCCAAGTGTGGATACTTTTATTCTGTACATGATTTTATTTTGCAGTTATTTTTGTTGTTTAGAAAATATTTTTATTTACAACTTTTGTTGAAAAAAATATTTAATTTGTGATAAAATTATATACATATAAAATAATGTAAGTTTTGTACAAATATATAAAGAATAAATTCAAAATAATTACAAAATATTTTTTGAATTTTCTGATTAAAGATCCTATCTCCCTCTACTTTATTCCTAGTCGATTAGGTCAAGTCTTGACTTCTCTTGGGGTTTGGGTCAGCCCTTATCTATTGCATACATACAGTCTTTTATTTTTCTTTTTTTCCTTTATTTCTTTCTTTATTTATTTTAGGTTAAAATAGTAATAAATGTATAATATTTACATACAAATGTACGTTAGTAAGAATATGGATTTAGTATTATATACATGTATTTTATAAGGGATTTTAAGCTAAAATAAATGAATAAAGATGATGAAATGCAGATTCATCAATAGATTATTCCAAATAAATTGCATTATGCACCACCTAGACTCAGATATACATCACACAAATTTGAGTATATTATATTTACCTGAGTCGTATCTAAATTCTACAACGCCTCCTTGAGTTTTCCTTTTACTAGCTCAAGTAAAACAATACACCATACACTTAGTTCGTACAATTTGTGGTATTTTGAACAATTGCTTTCTAACTAGAACACACTACAACACGAATTAACTAACACATAGTAAAAAGCGATCATCATTGACGTGATGAGCTGGAGTCTCGTCAACCACCCATTCTTTGTAGATTTCATCATACTAGATATGGACACTTCAAGCCTTTTATCTTAATCCCTAATTATATTAGACCGACCATTCCTAGATATGGAGCAAGCATACCTTGTGCAATTGAGATATTGGAACTCAGAGTTAAATTTGAATTATTCCCAATTAATGTTGTTAAGAGTGTCCTCAAACATGAAAGAAAACCAATGATTATGACTTAGATTGAGGAATGCGATCTTGTCATGGATTTAATTGATGAGAGTGTCGTCGTGAATCTAATGCATGTCCCTATGGAAGTTGTGTTAACTTTCCCTTAGAGCATGTTGGACATGGAGCATGATTTTGAGAAGTGCAAGAACTCGCATCATCACCAATTGAGTTAACAACCAACCCACTTTTCGAATCCAATCTTGTTGCGGTAGATCAAACCTTCTGAGCTTGTCTACATGATTGACAATCTTTTAATGGAGATGAGGTTTGGCATGATAAAATTTGACTTGAGAATTGTTCCACCTTCGATGGAACCCACATTTGGGTATATTGTCACATGTTTTAATGATTTAAACTTAGCTAACATCGACACGACTGCCATAGTTGGTAACCGCGTTAGTTTGGATTGGAGTAAACTCCTATGAATAGTAGTTGTTTGGATGATTAAGAGGGTTGGAGAGGATTAGAATGATAAACGTGATGCGACGTTGATTATGTATTATATTATTTTTTAATGATTATAACGTATTTTTTATGTTATTTTTGTTTGAACGTGGTTAAAATATATAGTAACAAAAAAATTATACGGTCCTTGCAACTAATTTCAACCCAGGAATGTATGGATCGAGTAAGGGGGTATGCCAGGTTTCCTCGAGGTAACTAAGCCACCAAACGAGCTCCTATAGTTGAGGAATGCATGGGCTATATAGACAACATCCTCCACAAGTATATAGAGGTGGACCTAGTGCTAATTAGGAAGAAGAACCACTTCATGATTATCAAAGGAATGACACTAGGTCACATCGTGATCGAGAAAAGAATATATGTAGGGTGAATCCTGTAAAGACTGAGACTATATTGGAACTAACTCCTATACACACAGGGAACCTCAAGGGAGTATGAGTGTGATTGTTTATGTGAGAAGTCATCATTTATCAATTTTTTTATAAAAGAATTTTCTAGGGGTCCCTGGCCATTGGCTGAATTGCTGACCAAGAACTGTGATTTTGATTTTAAAATCAAATGCACCTTATCTTTCAATCACTTAAAGGATATTTTCGTACAATCCATGCATATTTTTAAATCTCTCAATTGGAATCACGATTTCAAGATTATGTATTGTGCATATGATATAACCAATTTTGAGCAATGTTTTTGAAATCGAACCAGAGGCCCGATCGAACACTACAACAAAATATAGCTATGACGACGATTAAATAACAATGATTGTTTAAATCCGTCATAGATTTTATAATAGCGACGATAATATCCATTCATTGCTAATTATAATAGTAATAGCGACGAATAAATGTAATCGTTGCTAATTATATTAGTAATAGCGACGTTTTTTTTTGCTTTCGTCACCATTTTTAATATAACAATGAATAAATCGTTGGTAATACTTCATTTAAAAATAAATACAATAATCTTTATACTAATTAATAGGATATGGGAGATGGATGTCACATGACATGTTATACATAAATATTTGATTTTTAGAGGACGAAGACAAAAATGTCTAAAATACAAAAATAATATAAGGTTTCTACTAGAGTGTTATGTATATTTACCCTAACATACGATCAAAAGACCATAAGCCATACCTGCACCCACCCCCTAAAAAAACCATAGTCATACAAAACCTCATTCTTAGCCACCGTTCCCCTTTCCTCTTACCCCCACCCCTCCTAAAAAACCTAACCCTATAAAACCTATTCCTCCCCTTTCCTATCATTTATTTCGGCACTCTCTTGCTCTCTCTATCTACGGTCGTAGTGTTTACGATGTTGGTAGCGGCTCTAGCGGAGGCCGAGGGCAATGGCGGGGGAAGAGGGTGGGGGATAGCGTTGATGCTAGTGGGGGGATAGCGTTGCCGGTGGTGGTGGCTTTAGCACTCGTAATGTTGGTGGCTTTGGCTGCAGCGGTGGATTTGGTGTGGATGTTGGTGGATGCTGAGGACAATGGTCTAGGGAAAGGTTAAGAGATGGTGTCGGTGGTGGTGGCATCTCTGCCACTGGTGGAGGCCGAGGATAATGACGGAGGGAAAGGGTGGAGGATGGTTGTGGCGGTGGTGGAGGTTGAGAACAATGACTGAGAATGGGCGTGGGGGATGCGCTGGCTGTGGAGGTGGCAGAAACAAAGGTAATATATTTTTTAAGAATTTTTTTGGAGGCGACAAGGTTGATGCAAAGGCTATTCCAGGGGATGATATGCCAAAATCTGCTCCTAAAGTATAGCATATGACCTAAATTCTAATTCAATTTTATTTGAGATTTCAATCCTCTTTTCTTTGACTCGTTCTTCATGTAAGTACACGATTAATATATAATTATCTACTTGCTAATTATTATAGCTTCACTCCAGTTATTTCAGAAGTTTGTATTGTCTTTTAATGTGTTGAAGCTTTATTGCATCACGATGCTAATCTGGACTGATGCACAGAGGTATAATTTTCAACTTGTTTTATGTTAGATATGTTGTGATGTGAAAACTACTAGTATAAACACATGATAGCCTTCAAATAATAAAATGAAGGGTCTAAAAAGGAAGCATATACTCATAGCAACCTTAAGATTTTGATTAAAATAATTAGAATCCATGATCATATTTTATACTATGTGGTCTTGGTTGTGAGTAGATTGTTATAAGCCATGCATTTCAAATGTGATTCCCACGTCTTGACTTACCATCTCTGTGATAAGTAGCTGTTTAAATTTTTGTAGTGGGGTTTTGAATTCAGTAACTAACTTTTTAGTAGCACAAAGCAACCACTAATTGAGAATATCCAATCAATGTAGTGCAAATTTATCATGCTAATAAAATTTCATTTGAGGATTATTTTTTTCTCATATCAGAGCGATAATATTATTGAGAATCATGAAGAGGACATGGAATATTTGAAGGAGGAACTTTTAAAAGATCTTTGTATTGATGCGATTCAATTTTCAAATGCCACTAGATTATGTGTTACACATAAATCTAAGGTATGGATTTATCTTGGAGCATCATGATGAATCTAAGGTATTGTTTCATGAATCTAAGGTATTGTTTCATGTGCTCAAATGTATTGAGATCAATCACAATGCAATAAAATAATGGTGTAAGAGTTGATAGAATTTTTTTATGAAAGATAATAGTGGGAAATTTGGTCCCTTTATAGTAGAGTGTGCATTGATTAATTGTTGAGAACTACACTTTATGAGGTGTGGTTAACTGGTGCATTAAAAGCAAATCGGTTGGATTTATATGGATGAGAACAATAGTAAATTTTGAGTTTTGAGAGAGATCAAATTGCTAGTGGCTGGCTTGATGTTTTAGCTGTAAGATACATTGATGTGTGCTGGTACTTTCTTGCACAAGGTTTTCAAATTTTATGGACATTTTTATTACATTTGTATTGGTACTTTACTTCTAAGATTTATGTGCAATTGTAATATCTATACATTTTCTACTTTAAGACATACCCTTTTCATTGGGATGTTGAAAATTTGCTAACAAATTATTGAGATGGCTATAAGAGCTTTAGAGCTGTGAACAGATTGCATAGTGTCCCATGATTATATTCACATACAGAAGATTTTGATAAATGAATTGTGCTATACTAACCTTGATGAGTACTCAAATGAGGTGTTTGTGTCGCATCATTTTTTTTGAAAGTCGTCGCATCATATTTTTGTGAGTAGGGGTTGAGGTCTTTTGTGCTTTTAGTAAAATTTCAGCAATAAGGAATATTGTGAACTTCGTTGCATTATCTACTAATTGTTTTTTTTGTTATAGGATCCGAATGAAGGTTCAATTGCATCTCGAAATGGAAACTAGAAAGATTGACTATAATCCGGTAATTTTCCCTCAAAATACAAGGAGTCTTGATTATATTGAAACATATCTTGGCCTCCATATCTCTGTGACTTTAGGGAGTCTTGGTTGCAGGACTTAATGTTCATATGTATTAGCTTCTGGTTCATTGGCTGGAGTAAGTAGTTGACTGTAATTGTTATTGATTTAAAGTACTATATGTGATGTGGTTATATATTTTGTTAGTGATTCCAAATCATATTCATTGAGGTTTGATGCACATGTCTTCGTCATTCATGATGCACGAATTGATCGGATTTTGTCTCATTATATCCCTACTACCTGGTTACAATTTTTGTGGGAAGCTTAATTCAATGAGCTATAAGTAGAGATATCTGAAATGAGTATGCTATAAGAATATATCTTTGACATGAGTAAAGGTGCGCCTTTGGCAATGAATACCAAACACCAACCTTATTCTCTCATGGATATCTGAGATCTAAACTAAACAATAAAATGTGAAATATCAACTTTTGATCATGTTGTTGTCTATTTAGATAAATGATTGATTACAACAGAAGTGATTGTTTGGAGGTCTATAGACTTTAAATGATAGTTCCCTGAATATTGTGAGATCTGATTTTTCTGCAGTCCTAAAACAAATTGTGTTGAACGTGAATTGAGTTTAGTGAGGCAATGAAGTCTTACCTAATGGAATTGATTTCATTTTTTTGGACTTGGGAGTTATAATCCCATAGCAACAAACTACATGCTTTTACTAAGTCTATTTATTGAATATATAAGAAGTCTCACATTAACAAACTACAAGCTTTTCCTGAATGTATGTACAGACTACACAGAAATAAATTCTTCCTTTCATAGAACCATTATTTTTCAATAACTTGATCAAATCTCCATAATTGATTTAACAATTGGCCTCATCCCTGAGGAGGTTGTGCATGTTACTAGTTCAAACTATTGAATGTTGCACACGATTTGGCAATTTGAATGGCATATATGTATAGCTTTGTTCTCGTAAACAGATTTGAGGGGATGACATTGGTTGTGGTGCCAACAAAGACACTGATGCAGTCCGAGGAAAATGGTGGAGGGAGAGGGGTGGGGGATGCCGATCAATGGTTTGAGGTGTGGAAATTGATTGACAGAACATGAAAGTTAGCGGTGATGGACAGATCGTGACGGCGGTGCCGATGGACACAGAGTTGAGATTGCGGATGGAGCATTAAGATGAATAGTGATAGAGGTAAAGAGCTAATGTTATGTCATTGGTTTAAAAATACGAGACTCTTCTAATTGCTTTATTATTTTGCTATTTGATTGGAATAAAAAAATTAATTTGCATCTCAAATTGAAAATAAAAATCTTTGATTTCATTTTTTATCTTAACCATGTAACTATCTCTCTAAATTTCAAGGAGTATAATAATTTTACCTTTGCACTTCAATTATGCTATCATTCTTCTTCATTGATCGGGTGAAACTACATATTGTAAAGGAGTTTCCTCTTAGTTTGAGCGCACTTATTTATGAACTTGTGATATGATTTGACCATGTTAAGTATTCCTTGAGACAACTCCATGAGCTCAAATGACCACATTTCAAAATCATTATCACTTTGAGCTTGAGCTTGCTACACTCTGCTAGGTGTATTAAAATTACATCTGAAATGTTGACTAGATCTGTAGAAAGTTGTAGTTTCTAATTTCAATGATTTTAGTATTCTATCTATGAACATTTGTAGCTTAATTTCATATATGTGGTTATCCAATTCATTTAAAACATGATGATTTATGATTTTTTTACTATAAGTTGTGATAACTTTTATATTTAGAGCATGTGCAGTGTCTTATTTATTTTTTGTGTTTTCTAAGATGATCTAAATTGATTTGATCATATCAGTTGTTTTATACTTGTGTTCTATACGTTATTAGAATCCAATATATTATCTGATCTCATTGTTTAACAAGTTTCATGCAAAAATCTTAATCTATTACTTTGATGTGGTTTTAACTTTATATCTGAACCACTGTAGGATATGAATGTTCGGTTGCTTGGGAGATTCTAGAAAATTCCTCCACCTTCTCTAGAAGGTGTCACATTCCTTGCTATATTTTCCTTTCCACTATAAACAATCTATGAATTTAAATATTCAATCTTATAGTAGGACTGCCATTAATGTGGTTCAGTTTTCTACAGATGTGCCAAATAGGTATTGAGCTATATTGGATTGAGCAAATGGGTATTCCTACTTTCTTACAGATTGGATAGTTAGAAACTATAAATAGGGGTTTCTAGCTGCAAACTATCGTGGATCTCCTACTCGAAATACTCATGTTTCTTTGCTGAAAATGTGAATATTGTTTTATCCTATGCGAAATACACAATGTGCTTCTTTGCTAAATTTTTTATTGCATAACTATTCTCATATCCCAATCATATTTTTTTTATTTCTCCATATCATATGAATTTAAGCTCAACATAGTACTCTTTGATATAGGATTTTGTTATTCTCATCCATGACTCTACATTTAAAGTCAATGATGTTGCATTGTAGCATGTTAGGGTTGGTTTTATACCAACTGTTAAAGTTGGCATCCTTGACTTGGATTTGCATCTTTGATCTTATAGTAGGACCGATATGTTAATGTAATCCAGTTTCCTTCTGAAATGATAAATAGGTATTGAGCTTTGATGGGACAAAAGGACACTCCTACTATATGTCTTATTGGAGTGTAAGAAGTATATATAAATAGGTGCTTCTCTCAAGCACAACACTTGATTATTTTTTACTGAAATTTCTTATTGCACAGATATCATCATATCCCAATTCTATTCTTTTTTTGTTTCCATGTTGTATGAATGCAATCTCACACTACAAAAAAATTGAGCTATAGTGACGGTTTTGAAAAAATCCGTCACTAAATTAGCCGTTGTTAAATATATAATGACGATATTATTCGTTGTGAAATGGGTTTTCGTACTCAAAATTAGCAACGAATATCATATCCGTCGTTATATCATTAGCAACGGTCCACATAACGATAGCTTATCCGTTGCTATTTTTCAAAATTGTAATTAATCGTCGCTAAATTTTGAACTAAAAAAATAGCGACGATTAGATGATATTTTGAAAAATAGCAACGGATAAGTGTCGCTATGTGGACCTTTGCTAATGATATAACAACAAATATGATATTCGTTGCTAATTTTGAGTACGAAAACTCATTTCGCAACGAATAATAGTGTCATTATATATTTAACAACGTCTAATTTAGTGACGGATTTTTTCAAAACCGTCACTATAGCTCAATTTTGTTGCTACAGGATCTCGTCATTTCTGTAACATGACTCCGCATTCAAAGACCATAACATTGTGTTGCAGCATGTTATAGTTGGTTTTCTATAAAATCACAACTTGGTCAAATGAAAGAGGTAAATAGATTGTTTATCTATTTAAATTGTTTATTAATTACATATATCACATATCTTTTGCTTTTGTGCGTAACAAGGAGATAACATTCTTCCATGTTATTTTGTTTTATTTACATTATTTCTACCTTTTGTAATAGGTTACACCTAATCTCATGAAGATGTGCATGCTGCACACTACTCTAGTGCTTACTACTTCTTGTATGCATGAGGCCTGTCTACATCATATTCACTTGTTTCTTACTTATCACAAAATTAATCCACTGTGAATCCTACATCTTTAGGAATTAAATCTATAGAGTGAAAACAACTGTTACTTCTTGATGTTATTATAATAGCTAAGATAATGTAGGAACCATGCCCAGTATACATGTTAATTAATGTTAACATAGTTTTTGCTCATGCAGTGATATGATGTAAGATTTGCTGTTTAATTCTACGTTCAAGAAGGCAAGATCTGCAACTATATGACATATATGCCTACACTAACAGATTGTACTCCAGATGATAGGATGCATGGTGTTCTTTATCTTCGTTTCAATTTGCATTTAATTGTTCAGAATTTTTTGATATTTTGTGAATATTTAATGTAAATGAAGTGTTTTATGTCTTTATTAATGTTTAGTTGACAATGGAGAATATAGTAATGCTTTTAAATCAGCAAGCAAAATTTTTTGTTTATTATCCTAAGTTAGCAACGAATAACATTGTCATTTCAATTTAGTAATGAATATTATTCGTTGTCATTTCAATTTAGTGACGTATACTATTCGTTGTCATTTCAATTTAGCGACAGATACTATTCGTTCTCATTGCAGTTTAATGAGGAATACTATTTGCTGTCATTTCAATTTAGTGACAAATACAATTCGTTGTCATTTTAATTTAGCAATGAATAGGTAATTGTTGTTATATTTTTAACAACAGCTTATATAACAACGTTTGTAGCAACGAATAATCTATTCGTCATGAAGTAGTATAGTGACGATTTATTCGTTACCACCTTTATAAATTATTCATTGCTATATGAACTTTTTGTTGTAGTGGAAAACTTTATCGAAAAGGTCAAATTGGGTTGGACCACCGAATTAATCAGGTTCACCCGGATGAAGATATTATCATTTTTAAAATCAGATTAAACATAATCGATGAGGAAAAAGTGATTGAACTGCCAATCAAACCAAAACAAATAAAAAATGTGTAAATATCATTGAAACTATTGATAGAACCAATAAATATAACACAAATATGTTTACAAGAAGCAATAAATAAATAAAAAGTTGTAAATTTGTAAAAACGTATGCTAGCATGTAAATCTTATTTTATTAAATATTATGTATTTGCATGTATAAACATTTGCATCTACACATATTGTACATACACACACACAACTAGATAGATATAAACAAACTCATGCGAATAAACAAAATACATAATAATAGATACATAGTATATGCAATATCTATACGGATACATATATCACATACATGCTTATATATGTAACTATTAAAAATGCATATGTAATATAAACATCTTACAAATATTTTAACATATATAACATTAAGTATTATACATATATAATATTTAAACTAAATATTGTCTGATTTTACAACAGAATGATAATATTTTGGGACAAGTTTATAATAAGAAGTGGTTGTGATTGATTTGACTAGTAAGTGGTGTACGTTGATCCAAAGGTCAAGAGTTTAGCTTCCACAAAAGTAGTATTGTCGAATACAATAAAATTTGAATTCTGATTCAAATTCGATTGAATGTGGTTGAACTTAATCCAGATACGTAATTGAATCAGTCGTCGGACCCAAAAAAATTCCAAAACCGATGAAACCCGGATTACCGGATGGGCTCAAGTTTGATTCACCGGTTGGACCGACCCGTCCGATCAATTTAAAAAAGAACGATTTTTAGTCATATGTTAATTTCATAATTATATGATCAATATATTAATATAAGATCATTTGCAGAGTACAAAGGATAGGGCACCGATTAAATACCTTAACAATGCATCTGAGGGGTTTATATGAGTTCTACACGAGACAGACGTAGACATATATAGAATTTGAGGTACTAGGTACCTACATGAATCTTATAGTTTATTATATTTTAAATAATTATGTCACCGGCGACAAAATAGGTCTATATTAATGTTTTTCTAAAATTCGTTATATAACGATGATATTATTCGTTGTAAAATTATCTTTTATACTTAAAATTATTAAAGAATTTCATATTCGTTATTAAATTTTTGACGACGGTGTATATAACAACAGTTATTCATTGCTAATTTTTAAGATTTTAAATAATCATAGCTAAATTGTGCACTAAAAAATTAGCTATTTTTTTCCTAATTGGTATGAAAAAGGAAATTGGATTAATCGTATCGATCAGATATGAGCGTAATCACACTAGGACTGATCACGATGACAACATTAAAGATCATGTCAGTATTGAAAATACAGTATTTAACCATTCATTATATCATCAGATTAATATACACAAATACATTTTGTATTTTCAGTGTGACATGGTTGAAGACTGTCTCCTTGCAAGTTATACAACATATAAGATGCTGACCTCCAGATTTTCTCTCACTAGTGATCTCGAAACTCGCACCATTATACATGCGATGCACAGAACGGATCTTTTAATGTACTGCAGAGGCCTGCTGTACCATCGGAGCTGCCGCATTTCGTGTGAACCGATTGATCTTGATCGAACAGCTCTGGATCTACAACAGTCTCTGCTGTACAACAGCCATAGTTGCAGCTAATGAGAATCCACAAGAGAGATTGGCATGTTTCCTCTACTATATATAGGTACCTGGGTGATCTTCATGTCTAACATTAATCAATTCATGTGCTTCTTACTTTCCTAGTTTGGTCTTTATGTTTAACATTGATTAATTACTATATGTTTAAGTCTGTTGACGAAGATAATCTATCTATGGATCAAAACAAACTCCAACCAACGTGATTTCAAAAATTCACATGTCATGGAAAAATTTCTTTTTCAGCATATTTTCAGCTATGCGCAATATGGTGGTTTATATATGCTGACAATATCTTTGACAAGCATACGATTTTTCTGATCCATATTCTTACACATGATTTTCTATACTTCAGAAATCACAAAAATTTGTCATGTTAAAGTCTCCATCTCAAGAAATAAAGTGATATTATACCAATCCAATCAGGTGCAGATTATTCGATCGATTACACTGATCTGTGCAGATATTATATATACTTCATTACAGTGATCTGGGTAGATCAAGAATATCCAAAAAATTAACTCATAGATCAAATCTACAAACCAAATAACATAATCAAGATCAGAGAAACTGCGACACCTATGCAACGGGCATCTCGAAGCGACTCCGACGTATCTCCGACGATCACGCCCATGCAGCTGCATGGACGTGAGGTACGACCTTCACACCTTGCAAGGCCATCCCGCGTCTTCTCTCCCACAAGCTCCCCTTCCCCCTCCTGCTCTCCCTCTTCACCGGTAGAGGCGGGTCCATCTCCGCCACACCGACCCCTCGCGGGACGCGCTCGTACGCGTCCCGCACCTTCGCACCGGAGAACCTGCCCGAGAACACCCTCTTTATCTTGGAGGTGGAGATTGGGACCATGCAGCCAATCTTGGGGGACGTGGGGCCGTACACGGTGTCGGCGAAGGAGCGGCGACGTGCATGGGTGCGTTTGTGTGGCCGGGAGGTGATCGGCTGCGAGCAGAGGCACAAGGCCGTGCTGAAGAGCGTGGCGGTGGGGATCGCGAGGCGGTGGTTGGTGGTGGTCATGGTGGAGGCATTGGTGGGCGGAGGCACAGAGGTGGGGAGGGTAAGAAGTAGAGGAAGGAGAGGGGTTGATGTGTGTGTGGTCTACGGTCAATGTGTGTGTTTGAAATTTGAATACGTTTTCCTATCTTTGAAATAAACTGCTTATTTACGCGTCAGGATGATAAGGAGAAGCTCAAATAAAACCACCTAAATGATGTACTTGTTCCTTGAGAAGAAAATCTACAGGGGACTTAAAGGTAAATTCAGACATAGGGGGAGATGGAAGGTTGGTGAGGTGAACTATAATTTGGATTTTCAACACCCCCACATAAAAGGGTTTAATATGGCTGCCCCTAAGGGGAGCTAACTTGGCTCTCCCGCATCATTTCGCTTATTTTTTATTTTTTTTAAATTTCTTTTGTGAATGTTCATAACTATATCCCTATATTATGCTATTAAAATTTCACGCGAAACAAACTCATACGGCCTCCATCTAGACCGTCATTTTTTAACGGTAACAGAATTGCTAAAAATGACCACATCTGGATGGAGGCCGTATGAGTCTCTGTTTCGCATGAAATTTTAATAGCATAATATAGAGATATATTGATGAAAATCCACAGAAAAAATTCAAAAAAATAAAAAAATGAAGAAAATGAGGCGGGGGGAGTCAAGTTAGCTCCCCTCAAGGGACAACCCCCATTTTACCACCACATAAAATGTAGGGCAATACTAGGGAGTTAATATGTAATATATAATTTTTTCGTCTCTGCATGCGAGAAATAAATGATGGGTGACAACGAATGAGAGAGAGAGCAAAAAAAAGCTGTTTTACTTTTTATACGTAAATAAATTTTTATCATGTCCATAACTAATGATAAACTATCTCTCATAATAAAAGTATGAACTATTGAAGAAATAGAGCCCACTTAAATGGTTTAGTGGTAGAAGCAGCGAGCTACTACTCCAATGATCAGTATTTCAACCGTACCCTCCCCCTAACTGGTAAACAAACTATTTCAAAAATAAGTAAAAAATGTTGTTTTACTATGTAGTTTAGGCCGCATACATTAGTTACATTTTCATCCCTCGTTCCAGATTGATTTGTCATAAAACTTAAGACTTTACTATACTTATACAGAGAAATTATTTATTATATGGGTAAAATGAGGCTGTCCCTTCGGGGAAACTAACTTGGCTCCTCCGTCTTATTTTTTTAAAATACTTCAGTGAATTTTCATCATTATATCGCTATATTATGTCTTTACGTTTCGTGCAAAACAGAGACTCCTATGACCTCCATCTGGATATGGTCGATTTTCACAATTCTGCGATCGTTAAAAAATGACTGTCTGGATGGAGGCCGTAGGAGTCTTTATTTCACACGAAATTTGAATGACATAATATATGGATATAGTGATGAATTTTCACAGTTTTATTTTTCAAAACAAATAAAAAAATTGGAAAAATAGGACGAGGGAACCAAGTTACTTCCCTTAAGGGGCAGCTCCACTTTTCCCTTACTATATTAACAATTTTTATAATTTATTTCAAGGAGATTAATCCCCACATCAAATATATCTGCAGAAATACGTTAAAATCAACGCATTTTTTCTTACAATTTATTATCAAACCTTGATGTTTTTTTTAAAAAAACATATTAAGGATGACCTACACGAACAATCTATTCTCTGTTCGGCTGGAAAGATAGGAATAAGGATAATAGTGTGGAATTTAAGATGGAATAAAGATAGGACTAATGGTTGAATAAGGTGAAATAATAAGATGTGGATGTTAATAGCCATACTTTGGGAACAACGCCGGACGATGTATTGACCTCCAGTTCCAGTGCTTATTCTCCAAACGAACATGACACGTGATAATGTTTTTAGTGTTAGTTAAAGCATTTCTTATTTACATAAAATAGTTTTAAATTCCGGTATTATAGGGGTAAATCATGTAGGTCTTCCTTCCTATTATAGGTATCAAAATGTTCACGAGAAGAAGAGAATTGATCAAAAGAAAGCGGCTCCGGTAGTCAGCTCCCAACGTAGTTGATGCTTTCAACCCTGTGATGGTATGATCTTGACGGCCATCTATTTGCTGCTAATGTCAATATCTGTAAACGTGTCACTTGTTTTTTTTTTGGAGTAATTTCGCATCAGCTTCTCTTCTTTGTAGTTGTACGGTTGGAGCACAACGGCGTTGAAGGATATCTGTGGCTGCAAACATCTGTAAGCACTCGAGGAAATCCTCTGCTGAGCCTTGGACCACAGCAGCCACCCCTTGTTTTTTTTCTTCATATTTTGCAAAATTTTAATCTAGATTTTAACCTTACGGATTGAAAGTACGCATTTTAATGTACATGTATATCAAATCTCGTCTTAACTCCATACCTATAACCCTTTCATCTTTAATCAATCAAGATCTGATCGGATCTTTAAGCTATCTAAAAATAGTCCAATCTTGATTGATTAAGATGAGTGGATATTGTAGGTATTTGATTAAGGGGAAGTTTTATAGACATGGATTAAAATACGTACTTTAAATATGTAAGGTTAAAAAACTTGCTTGAACTTTTGCGAAAACGGCTGGAATTATAAATGGCTCATTGAAAATCCAACTCCCGGATTATAAACTAATAGGATATATTATCCAAAACAGCAAGAGTATAAGATCAGGTATTCGAAATCGAAGCAGAGCACACAGTGGTCCACTACCCCCTTTTCTACATTTGCCACAAGAGTTTAGAGGAATGATCTATATGTTGTAAACATGATCAACAATGCATATTTTAAACAGTAATTATACAGATTCAAATGAATTGAAAGAAAAACATTACAGATTAACACCATTTTAATCATGTATATCCCATCCATTATCCGATCACGTAATGCAAACAGAAATCGATTAAATAAACAGACACAAGAATTAAGGCGTGATCCAGAGAAGGTAAAGTAATAAACAAGTTGCGGCAAATAAAGTAAAAGAAGAATAAGATTAGAGATCACCGAAGCATCCATGAAATGGACTGCCCTTAGAGAGGATATCACCCCCACAATACCGGTGCGTAAGGTACTGGCGATTTGCTCCCACGATACGATGGTACATGATCTTCGTCCGCGCACACCGACGAGACCATCCTCGAAAGTATCTCCGACAACTTGCAGCCGAGAAGAACAGGTCACAGATGCAGTGGTAGAACAGAGAACGAAGACGACAACGTGAGAGTTTTTCTTGTGAGCGAAGAAAAACGGCGTCGGGGGATGCGTATAAAAAGGTGCTGCGTGCCCTAGCACGCGATACTTTTCATTTTCTGAAAATACCCCTCAACGGGCGTGTCTTTTCGAATTCCGAAATCACGACGACAACGAATCGTTTAAGTCGAGTTGAATTCTCATTTTAGTTGAATTCAAATTAATCCGTGTGATTAATTTAATCAACCTGCCAAATGAAATCCGCAGTAAAAGTATCGAGATTCGAATTTACTCTCCCGAACCGGAGCCGGAGCGGAGCGCTTGTGTGTGGTCCTCCATTCATCTTCTCTACTATTGCTACAAGAGCTTGGGTTGTGAACCCATATATAAGCCCACAAAAAGTTTAGAAATAGTAGATGTGGCACTAAACTTCTAACCAAGCTATTCCATGTTTTAAATTAGGGAATTCCCAACGTTCCCTCCAAGTCAATTAATTTCCCAATTGAGATCAAATTGACTCCTATTGTAATTGCATAAGTTTTCGAATTAAACTTAATTACATCCCTTTAAATACAACAATCCTCCACAAATTCACCAATTTTAAAAAGAGCTTCAAAGAGAGTTGAAAGACATCTTTTGGCTGCCACACTTTGCTTTTTGTAAAGATACCTTCCAGTTTGAACCTCTACCTGAGTTTACTACTTTCACTTTAACATGAATGAAGTTAACTACATCTTGAACTTCAGACCTTGGTGTTAAAGTATACAATAGGAACACCAAAGCATTCTTGGTACAATCTTCAGGGTTGGTGCTCTTAAAGGCCATGCACCCTTATCATGTTTCATGAATGTGTTTAGGAAAGACCATCTTCCTTAACTGCGACCCACAGTAACATTCACATAAGTTGCGTTCTCCAAGGATGCACTACTATCATCCTACCCTCAAACTTGAACCCATTCAAAGCCTACGCTCTTCCTAAACTTGCAGTTTGTATGGCACTCATGCTTCTAGGGATAAGACACTCATGCATAAGCATTAGAATTGAGAGTGCCAACCAGTTCTCCGATCAACTTGTTATTACAACATTGAACCTACTTTGTAGGATGTCCGCTCAGATAGGTTAGGTTGCTAATGTAGAGAAACTTCCAATGGATCTCAGTCCCATCCCAACCCTAAACTTTAGGACTAAAGATCTATCAAGTCCCTTAGTCAGCGGATCTGCTGTGTTGTCTTTGGATCCAACAAAATCCACAGCCAACACTCTTCGAGACACCAAATCCCTTAACGTCTTAAGTCTGATTTGTACGTGTCTTCTCATTTTCTAATTGAACTTTGAACTCTTGATCTTGGTAATCGTGGTCATGCTGTCACAATGCACTGAGATCGCAGGAACTGGCTGACCCACTATGGGAATTTCAGAAAGAAGTTCCTTTAGCCATTCAACCTCAATTCCAGTGGGGTCTAAAGCACACAGCTCGACCTCAAAGATAGACTGAGATAGAATGGTCTGCTTCACATACCACCAGGAGACTGCACCGCCTCCAATGGTAAAGACATACCTGATAACACCATTACTCCCTGACTCCTCTATTTTCCCTATCCAGCTTGCATCACTATATCCTTCTAGTACAGATGGATATCTATCATAATGCAAACTAAGGGAAATAGCTCCCTTCAAGTACTTTAGTACTCGATCCAGAGCCTCCCAGTGAGTACGGTCAGGACAGCTAGTGTATCTACTCAGCTTTGCAATCTAGAATGAAATATCAGGTCTCGTGCAATTTGCAAGATACATTAAATTTCTTATTACTTGCGAATACCTTAGCTGAGCTACAGGTACTCCACTTCTATTCTTAAATAGTATTTTGGATGAATCAAAAGGAGTTCTTACAGCTTTGCAATCTTGATATCCAAATTTCTCAAGTACCTTCTTAAATAGTGAGATTGAGAAACTACAATCCCATCAACTGACCTTGTAAGTTTGAGACCCAAGATTACATCATCAACACCCATGTCCTTCATCTCAAACTTGCTATTTAAGAATGCTTTGGTCTCATTAATAATCCTCATATGCGATCCAAACAATAATATGTCATCAACATACATGCACAAGACAATATACTCATCACCTTTCACCTTGGAATAGACACACTTATTAGTTCATGAACTTTAAAGCCACATGATAAAATAATTTTGTCAAAATTTTCATGCCACTACTTTAGTGCGTGTTTTAATCCGTAAAGGGGATTTAACAAGCTTGCAAACATTTTCCTCATTTCCAGGAGTCACGAGCCCATCAGGTTGATCCATATAGATCTCCTCCTCAAGATCGTCATGCAAGAAGGTGGTCTTCACATCCATCTGGTGGATAGAGAGACCATATACAGATGCCAATGCTATGAGCATACGGATTGTGATCATCCTAGTTACAGGGGAATAGGTATCAAAATAATCGATACCTTCCTTTTACCTAAAGCTCTTAACAACTAATCTGGCTTTATACTTTTTAATTGATCCATCAGGCCTATATTTCCTCTTAAACACCCAGTTGCACCCAATGGTACAGTACCCTTTGGGTAAATCAACCAAATCCCAAGTTCCATTAGCCATAATGGAATCCATCTCAGATTTGACGGCTTCCTTCCATTGTTTGCTTCAGAGGAAGCCATGGCTTCCTTGTAACTTGGTGGGTCACCCTTGATCTGGTAGACAATAAAGTCGCTGCCAAGATCCTTGGCTATCCGAGGTCTTTTACTCCTCCTTGGTTCAATTTTTTCCGAAAGATCCTTATGTTCAGGTTGAGTCTCAACCCCACATTCGTTATCCTTTCCACTTGATCTGGAATAGATCCTTATGTGAAGGCACTCTCAATGGTAAGATTTTGAGGGATCCCAGTCTTCATAGGGATGACATCCTCAAAGAATGTAGCATCACAGAGTTCAATAATAGTGTTGACATCTATGCTTGGTATCTCAGACCAAATTACCAAGAACCTAAATGCATAGCTATTTTTCAAGTAAACTAAGAAGACTGCAATCAACAGTTTTAGGACCTAGCTTCTTTCTCTTATGTTCTGGGACTAAAACCTTAGCGAGACAACCCCACACTTTGAGATATCTTAAGCTTGGTTTTCTATTTCTCCAAAATTCAAAAGGACACTTTTCTATATGCCTTGGAGGAACCCTATTCAGAATATGGCAAGCCGTATTCAAGGCTTCTCCCCACATATAGGTTGGAAGTCCAGAACTTTCTAAGAGAGCATTGATCTTGTCAGTTAAGGTCTTATTTTTCCGTTCTGCTATCCCATTGGATTGTGACCAATATGGAGCAGTAACTTCAAGAACTATACCAAACGATTTGCATTGTTCATCAAACAAGTTAGAGGTATATTCATCTCCTCTATCTGACCTAAGGCATTTAAGCACTTTTCCTGTATGTGTCTCAGCCTCATTCTTAAATATAAGAAATTTTTCTAAGGTTTCATCCTTGGTTTTTATTAGATACACATAACAGTATCTACTACCATCATCTATAAAGGTGATAAAGTATTTCTTATTGTCTCGGGTCAACACACCATTAAACTCACTGATATCCGTATGTACTAGATCCAAGATCTCACTATCTCTAGAGACAGGCTGAAAAGACTTCCTACGTAATTAGCTTGCACACGAATTTCACATTTTTGAATTTTATTAATAGTGTGTTTAGGAATCAACTCTAAATTCATCATTTTTTTAATTGAATTTAAGTTAACATGTCCCAATCTACAATGTCACAGATCACAAGATTCTAGATTATTAACTATATGAGACACATAATTAAAACATTCGAAACTTAAATATTTATTGCATCAATGTTTACTGAATCACATCTAATTCTAAATAACAAATCAAAAATTGCCAAATAGCCTTTTCCATAAAAGATGACATGTCTTAGAATGACAACTTTATTACATTTACAATTCAATTCAAAACCACTTTTAACTAAGATAGAGTCAGATAAGACATTCTTTTTGATGCCAGGAACATGCAATACCCTGTGCAACATCCAGACACGTCCAGAGGAGAACCTCAAGTTGACTTATCTTGACCCTAGCACCCTGACTGCAGAATCGTTCTCCATCTCCACAGTCCCATCACTGCAGGTCTGATAAGAAGAAAACACAGTTCTGTCAGAACAAATATTTACATTAGCTTCCGTATACACGAGCCACTCATTTGGATCATGAATATGGTATAGTTCAGGTTTTACAGAGACATACCCCTTGCTAGCCCCAAGTCCCATAGTGATCATATTCACTTGTGGACTCCCGTCTGCAGCCTTAGGTTGAGCCTTTAAAGACGGGCAGTCGTCTTCCAACGGCCAACCTGATTACAATGCCAACAGGGTTTATTCTTTGTCTTTTTCTGGATCTTGCCCTTTGATTTCATTTTATTGCTATTGGTACCCTTTCCCTTCTTATCCTTGCCCTTAGAGGTCATGAACTTGACTTTAGCCTGAATATCAATAGGAATCACAGGTTTTTATTTCTTGTGTTCCTCCTCTATGTCAATTGCCACCATCAAGTCATCCATAGAAATTTTCTCCTTCTTGTGTTTCAGGGTCATATCGAAGTCTTCCCAAGACTTGGGCAATTTTTCTATGATGCACATGACCTGAAACTTCTCTGAAAGTTTCATTTCAGCATCTTATAAATCATAAAGCAATAGTAAAAACTCGTGTGCTTGTTCAGAAATAAACTTTCCTTCGGCCATGGACAACTTTAAAATCTTGGCAACGAACTACTTTTCAATATCGAGAAATTCAGTATTATACTTCTGATCCAAGTCTTCCCATAGCCCCTTCGCAGTCTGCGTGGACGAACACTAAACGTCAAATAATGTGTTGGACATGGCCAACAAGATGCAACTATGACATATATGATCTCGTTCCTTCCACGCGGATTGCGCCTTCTGGCTATGAGATGTAGGATTTTCTGTTTCCACCGTAGGACAATCGATTTCAAGCATAGAAATTAATCCTATAGTAGTTAACCCGATTTTCATGTGTTGTTGCCAACGCTTGAAATTCTGACCACCGAATTTCTCAAGCATACCCGTCATATCCATCCTCGATTTAAACATTGTTTCCTACATGATTTTAAATCCGATTCCGGATATACTCTCTAAGATTGTTATAAATTGAATCAACAATGCATATTTTAAATAATAATTACACGAATTCAAATGAATTGAAAGAAAAACAGTACAGATTAACACCATTTTAATCATGCATTTCCCATCCATTATCTGATTACGTAGTGCAAATAGAAACCGATTAAATAAACATAAACAAGAATTAGGGCGCGATCTAGAGAAGGTAAAGCAATAAACAAGTTGTTGCAAACAAAGTAAAAGAAGAATACGATTAGAGATCACCGAAGCGTCCATGAAATGGACTTCCCTTAGAGAGGATATACCCCCACAATATCGATGCGTAGGGTACTGGCAATCCGTTCTTAGGATACGATAGTACACGGTCTTCGTCCGCACACACCGATGAGACCGTCCTTGAAAGTACCTCCGAGAACTTGCAGCCGAGAAGAATAGGTCGCAGATGCGGTGGTATAACAAAGAACGAAGGCGACGTGATAGTTTTTCTTGCGAGTGAAGAAAAACAGCGTCGGGGGATGCGTATAAAGGTGTTGCTTACCCTAGCGTGCGATACTTTTCATTTTCTGAAAATACCTATCAACGAGCGTGTCTTTTCAAATTCTGAAACTACGGTCACAACGAACCGTTTGGGTCAAGTTGAATTCCCATTTCAGTCGAATCCAAATTAATCAGTGTGATTAATTTAATCGACCTGCCAAATGAAATCCACAGCAAAAGTATCAAGATCTGAGATCCGAATTGACTCTCCCGAGCCGAAGCCGAAGACGGAGCAGAGCGCGCGCGCACGTGTGGTCCTCCATTCCTCCTCTCTACTATACTACAAGAGCTTGGGTTGTGAACTCACATATAAGCCCACCAAAAGTTTAGAAATAGTACATGTGACACTAAACTTCTAACCAAACTATTCCATTTTTAAATTTGGGAATTCTCAACTTTCCCTCCAAGTCAATTGGTTTCCCAATTGAGACCAAATTGCCTCCTATTGTAATTGCATAGGTTTTCCAACTAAAACCTAATTACATCCTTTTAAATACAACACTATAATCTAAACTAAGGTTTTAAAAACCTAATCGAACATAAAACCGGACATGTACCGATTTTGCTTTTTATGATCGGACCAATGAGACCGACTGGCTGAACCAGTAATGACGTCAACGAGTCATAAAAAACTGGAAAAAAATCGAACCATTAGATTGTTAGTTTGATCCGTATGATTCAACTGGGTCGAACCGAGTTACACCGATATATTATACAAATAAATATGAAAAATACTACATCATATTTTTAGATGGTTTGTACGCTCATGTCCTTCCATGTTTTTCCAATAACACTTATATATACCCCTACTTTTTTCAATTACATATTTGCTCCTATGTTTTTATAAAATCATAGTGGCCTTTTATTAGCACACTTGTGCTCCTATACTATACCAACATAAGAGTAATATTGTGATTTTTTAAGCATATAGGAGCACAAGTAAAATTGACAAAAAGTTAGGGGTATAAATGTTATTATAAAAACTCAAAGGGGTTTAGTAAATATATTTTGTAAAATTCATATAAATACATATATGTGATGTATAAAATTAAAAATTTTAAAACTATCCGAATTCTAGTTAATGACAAGTGTTTGTTAATTTATTTCTTCTCATAGTATGACTATGATAACATCTTCTCTGTTTGTTGTTGTTGGAAGTAGACAATCTCATGTACAATGTTGAGAGAGAGACAATGCTTGTATGGCAGGAAAGGAGAGGCGATAATGGATAATTACCCATTTACAGATATGGAAGGAGAATGGGACATTGCCCACCAGTTCAACCATCTATTTGACAAAAAAAAATTAATAGATTAATGAAATGCAAAACTTTTAAAAACTATTCATAATTTCTCTTTCTAACCCTCAGTATAATATTCCTTTATCCATTTGTTAGAAGTAGATAACCTCATGCAAAATATAAGAAGAGAGAGAGAGAGTCAATGCTCGTACGATAGGAAGGAAGAGACTGAGGGCTAGAATGAGAATAGTGAATACTTTTTAAAAATTTTATTTTGTTAATCTATTAGAAATTTTTTTTGGTCAAAAAATAAATGAATCGGTTGTTTGGTTCGATTGGTTCAACCGAATTTAAAAAATTGGAAATTTCAACATGCAAATCAACATCACAATTGATGCTAAGTGCCCTCTATCACAACATATTTTACCAGAATAATTTATCGTGAAATCAAAAGTTTTCGAAATTATAACCCCCGCGCTGTTTTATATGATGAACAAACGCCCACTAGTTTCATAGCTTCGACATATATGAGAGAACAGTCACGTATCTTTACATTCGTAAGTTCGTCGTTAATCCCTCATCAAAGTCCTCGTGCTCTTGGACGCGACTTCCAAAATTCTATTACCTAAATCTTAAAACCATACCCAAGTCTTTGTTTCTCTCTATTTAATCCAAAAAATGCAAAATCTCGAAAGAACTCAAAAACATAAAATCTCGTAATAACCAAAAATCTTCTACAGGATTCTCAATCCACATCCTCCAAAAATCCACCCTTCTAAATGCGATTCGTGACACGCCCTAGGGTAAAACACGATACATGTTTTACGTATATAATTGTAAATAAATACATGCACAGGGCGAACATACAGAAACGTTACACATACCTAGACTGCAAACCTAACAAAGAGATCAGCAAAAGCGCCAAACAACCACAGCATAAGATGTATGAGGTTCATCCATAATTGGGTCACGACCTCGACGGTGGCCGTGGATTCCTCTTTAATGGGGACCTCGTCCATCACAAGGATTACAAACCGAGACGCATTAACACCTGACATACAGAGGAGATATCATATACATATAGCTAAGCACGCGATGCAGCGATAGAATCCTATACAACAATAGCAACCATCCTCCTCCTTTGAAATGGAAGGGAAATAGAAGAAAAGCAAAGAAGTCTAGTACACATCACACAAACTCACATAACATACACCCAGACAAGTCACTAAGAAGGCCGCGGGCGAGACATCATGACCCGCAGCCTGACATCACCAGTCCTCTTTGCCCTTCTCCCCTTCTAAAAGGCTGCAGTTGATGAGGGAGGAGGGCACGCTGCATGTGTTCAGCTCGGTGATAGGATCAACAACAACTAGCGAAAGTCGTGCCGTTGCCCCAATGTATTGTGAGTGGTAAAGTTGCCTTACAAGATGAACTTGTGATCTTTAGTCATTTTGTAAGCAGCTGAGCTGATGATCTTCCTTTTGATAGAGCTGTGTTGTATAAGATTGATTGCATGTAATATAAAATGCCTTGCAATCAACTGCTGGGTGGCTTTTTTGGCTTCACTGATGGGCTAGAAGATGCCTGCTTCTGCAGAGACTTCAATGATTCCATGATCTCAGAAAATGATGGCCGTTTCTGAGGGTCGCTGCAAAGGGAGACGGGAAATAAAACGCTTCAATAATCGATTGATCACTTCAAGATTAACAAACTCAGAAGTAAGCCTTTATTCGCTTGAAAATAGCAGCTCACATGCAATGTATCATGATCCTTCCAGGTTAATGCCCAATTACTATACCATATATAGTTGCTTGCATCTCTCACCTTAAAGTTGGCTTTAGCTATCAACAATGTGGTTGAAGTGATAGCACTATCATTCCTTTGAGTGAGTGCATTGCTTTGCAAATTAGTCACGTTCAATGAGAGATAAATTCAAGCCTGGTTACATTCGAAAACTGCGGAACCCATCTATGATAGTAAACATAAAGACAAGTGATTTATTCGGAAATTCTTTATTACAACCACATAAATGATCACCTTGCAACCTTTCACAGGTGGCTAGGTCTTCCTCTCTTAGTTATGAAAAACGACGGGTGTGTATAGTTGATATATAACGAGGATAAATGGATCCATATCCGAGATCCATTTAAAAATGTTGGGAAACGTGAATGAGATGTCTATTCCATAGCCCTAGGCTCTCTTATATAGGAGAGTAGCCTATGGGTAAATTACATAAAGAGAATAACAAGAAAATAAAATAGCAAAGAGACACAATAACTCAATATGCGTCAACACTCCCCCTCAAGATGGAGCATAGATGTCAATCATGCTCAGCTTGGAAGCACACTTCTGAAATGGACCTCGTAACAATGCCTTGGTGAATATATCTGCAGTCTGGTTCTCTGAAGTAACATGAGATGTGGCAATGGATCCTTTCTGAATCATATCACGTATGAAGTGACAATCCACCTCAATATGCTTGGTCCGTTCATGGAATGCAGGATTGTTTGCAATGAACAAAGCAGCCTGATTATCACACTCCAAGTTCATAGGAAGTGGTACATCTAAGCATAAATCTATCAGCACCGCTTTCACCCACATCATCTCTGTAGTAGCCTGAGCCATAGCCCTATATTCGGATTCAGCACTGGATCTAGCTACCACAGTTTGTTTCTTGCTCCTCCATGAGACTAGGGCATCTCCAACATAGACAGCATACCCTGAGGTGGACTTCCTATCCTTAGGACATCCTGCATAGTCTGCATCTGCGCATGCTGAGACAGAAATCTCCTTTCCTTTCTTGAATAGCAGACCTTTACCTGGAGAAGATTTGAGATATCTAAGTATCATGTGTATTGCATCCATATGCACCTGGCGTGGCTGCTCCATGAACCGGCTCACACGGCTCACTGCAAATAATATATCTGGCCTAGTGATCGTGACATATAACAATTTGCCTACCAGTTCTCTGTATCTTCTCCTGTCAACCTCCTCTGTGTCATCATCATACAGCTTCATGCTAGGGTCCATTGGTGTCGTAGCAGGTCGACACCCTAGCATACCTGTCTCACTCAGTAGATCTGTGACATACTTCCTCTGTGACATGACCAATCCATACGGATTTCTGGCAAACTCCAGCCCCAGAAAATATCTAAGGACTCCCAGGTCCTTGGTGACAAACTCGGTCCCCAGCCTTTTCTTTGCCTGCTTAATGCCCTGGTCTTCATCACCTGTAATCAAAATATCGTCAACATAAATCATGATTACAACAATACCTCTTGCCGTCTTCTGTACAAACAAGGAATGATCAGCATTGGAGCGTTTATATCCTTGTTTCTCAAAGAGGTCTGACAGCTTCTGGAACCATGCTCTGGCGCTCTGCTTAAGGCCATAGATGGCCTTATGTAATCTGCAAACCTTGGAACACTCCCCCTCAACAGCAAAACCTGGTGGCTGTTGCATGTAGACTTCCTCCTGCAGGTCGCCATACAGAAAGGCATTCTTCACATCCAGTTGATAGAGTGGCCAGTCTCTAGTAACTGCAACTGATAAGAGGATCCTCAGAGTGGAATGACGAGCCACCGGGGAGAACGTGTCAAGGTAATCTACCCCATACGTCTGTGTGAATCCCCTTGCAACTAGGCGTGCCTTGTACCTGTCAATGGAGCCATCTGCATTATGTTTCACTGTAAACACCCATTTGCAACTCACCGGGTTGACATCTGGAGGTATAGTAACCAAGCTCCATGTTCCTCTAGACTGAAGTGCCGCCATCTCTTCCTCCATAGCTAGCCGCCATCTAGAATCCTGCAAAGCCTCATGGTGGTTCCGTGGAATGTCTGTAGCTGAAAGTGCCAATGCAAACGTCCTGAAGTGTCCAGATAGCCTCTCAAAAGACACCGCTGCTGATACTGGATATTTGGCACAGCTTCTCTTTGGCTTGCGTAGAGCGACTGGAATATCCAGATCCTCTGTGGTATCACCATGCTCCTGTAATGCATCCTGCTGAGAAATGTCGTCAGATCCATCAACATTAGTATTTTCATTACATACCATAGGCGAGCTAGTTGACTGGTCAGGACCATGAGCTGGATGCGGCCTGCGGGTGTAATGGAATGGTAACGGGGATACTATTGGTGGCGGTGGCGGTGGTGGTGGTGGTGGTGGAGATGGTGGTGACGGTGGTGTTGTTGGTGGTGCCATGAATACGGTATCAGGAGATATAGGTGGTGGCTGCATGTTCCCGGATTCTGAAAAATACATAATGGATTCAAAGAATGTAACATCTGCACTGATCATATACCGCCGACGCACATGGTCAAAACACTTGTACCCCTTTTGAGTTCTGGAGTACCCCACAAAGACGCACTTGACAGCCCTAGGAGAGAGCTTGTCAGAACCAGGCGACAACTGATGGACAAATGCGACTGACCCAAACACACGAGGGGTAAGAGTGAACAGATTCTTGTCAGGATAAATAAGTGAGAAAGGAACCTGTTCATTCAAGACAGACAAGGGCATACGATTTATAAGATAACATGCATTGAGGACTGCATCACCCCAGTAGGAATACGGAACATGACTCTGAATAAGAAGTGACCTTGTGACATCAAGTAGGTGACGGTGTTTTCTTTCTGCAACCCCATTTTGTTGAGATGTATGAGCGCAGGATGTTTGGTGAACAATTCCTTTAGAGGAGTAGTAGTTGGCTAGACTGTTGGTGCACAACTCTAAGGCATTGTCACTTCTCATAATTTTGACAGTTGTGGAAAAAACATTCTGAATCTCATTTAGAAAGTGAATAATAATATTTCCAGCTTCAGACTTATTTTTCATTAGAAATACCCATGATGCTCTAGAGAAATCATCCACAAATACAATATAAAACCTGTGCCCCTGATGATCGGGAACACGACTTGGACCCCAGACGTCGACATGAAACAACTCAAACTTGGAGTTACTACTCCGACCTTGACTACTGGGAAAAGATGACCTGTGATGTTTTCCCAACTGACACGCCTCACACTGGATAGGTGTGTGAGGAAGACTATAAGGTAAGACAAGACGCAACTTCTGAAGCGGTAGATGACCAAAACGCAGATGCCACAGGAGAGGAGATACTTGTTCTGTGGGAGAAGCTGTGATTCCGGCAAACGGGGTCTGGTTCAGACGATAAAGGCCTCCTTGCTCATAGCCATGACCAATCACGTTGCCCGTACGGATGTCCTGAAAAATCAATGAAGATGAATCAAAAATAGCTCGACAATGAAGATCCTTCGTAATCTGACTAATTGACAACAGATTCATAGAAAAATGCGGTGCATGCAAAACATTCTTGAGCTGCATAGAAGACGTCAATCTGATCTCCCCCTGACCCGTGATAGGAGAATGCGTGCCATTGGCAATAACTACTGTCCGTCCTGGAGGAATCTGGGTGTATCCTGTAAGTAGGCTCTGGTCGCCACATAGATGATGTGTTGCGCCGGAGTCCATGATCCATGGCAGTGTATTAGATCTACTACTGTGGAGTGCAAGTGGACTACCTGAAGTACTACTAGAGGCCGAGGCGGAAGCAGCAGCATCAGTATGGTTCTCTGCAGTCGGTGCTGGACCAGATGGTGGAATAATGCCCCTGAGACGGGCAACTAGGTCATCAAATCGTTGATCCAGTGTAGCAGCAGACGGGGGCTCTATCTGCTCAGCTGCTCGTGCGGATGCAGGAAATCCATGCTTTGAGTAGCATGTATCTTCAGTATGTCCGACTCGGTGACAATATGAGCATGTTGGCCTAGTGCGGCCACCCCTTCCACGGGGAGTACGTCCACGGCCCTGATGATGAAAACCACGGCCTCTGTTGGCCGCCATAGCTGAGGGATTCTGACTCGCAGCTGCTGAAGGTACTGTGATCCTGCTCAATCTGTGAAAAGCTTCCTCCATGGGAGGAATAGTCGAGTCCGCCAAAATCTGTGAACGTGCTGCCTCATACTCTGGATCAAGTGCAGCGAGAAACACACCCACCATCGTCGCATTCCTGTATGTCTTCTGCTATTCTGGCGTGGCGGTAAGAGGCATGAAGCTATAAAGCTTCTCAAACATTCCTCTCAATGATGTATAGAGAGAATGTAACGGGCGGCCGTTCTGCTTTATTGTGAATATATCATGTTGTAGTTGCGGGATCTTCGTCTCATTCTTCGCCTGAGAATATGTCGCTGCCAGGATATCCCACATGTCTTTGGCTGTGGGTTGATGTAGAATGTCATTGGCGATTTCAATAGCCAATGTGCCAGATAGCCACACCTTGGCATATGCATCGTCGGCCTCCCATGAGGCATGAACTCCAATCTTCTCTGCAGGATCGGGCTCGGTGAGAATATGCTTCTTGCCTGTGGACTTCATCATACTCATGAACTGCATTGCCCACAGTTCATAGTTCGTACCATCCATCTTGACGATGGGCGCTGGACCACGGAATGCGCCCATAGACGGGATATCTGCCTTGCTTTCTGACATACTGGAGACGGAAGACTGGAGCGAATGACAATAGATAATATTTGTCTACAATGACATAGACGGGATTAGTTGCATGTGTAGACCTCAAGCAACTATCCCCATGGATCTGCGCGCGCTACGATCCGCACGCGCACAGTATGTACACGCAATATGTAACCCTCACGCGCTGGAGATGACGCGCGCGCTTGGAGATGACGCGCGCTACTGCTTCCTTTTGCGCGGTATCTCGTGCCCTAGTGCACGAAGGCCCTAGTTCACGCTATGAGCGAGATGCGCACAACACGCTGAAGGAGTGCACGCTATGGCGCAGCGCGCAGATGCCGCATAGCACGCTGGAGGGGCGCAAGGTGCTGCACACAGCACAGCACGGGAGGCGCTATGCCGCACAGCACACTGTTGAGGATGCGCAGATGTCGCTCAACGCGGGAGGCGCTGTGAGCGAGAGGTGCTGTGCGCCAGATGCGCGAGAGGCTTAGGCACCGGATGCGCAAGGTGCGCAAGATGCGCAGGAGGCGCTGCGCGCCAGATGCGCTGGATGTGCACGAGGTCTCCGAGGCGCCCTAGATCACCGCAGATCGGAGAAGAAGGGCCTCCGATCGGCTGGGGATGGATTTGGCGGCGCCGAGAGAGAGAGGGAGAGAAGAGAGGCCGGCGGGTGGGGATGGGGTAGGTTTAGGGTTTCGAGAACTCCGGCCTAGGACCGTCGCTCTGATACCATGTTGGGAAACGTGAATGAGATGTCTATTCCATAGCCCTAGGCTCTCTTATATAGGAGAGTAGCCTATGGGTAAATTACATAAAGAGAATAACAAGAAAATAAAATAGCAAAGAGACACAATAACTCAATATGCGTCAACAAAAAACAATACATGGAAAATAACTCAAGACTGCCCTTCAAGTTGGGCATGGATATCAATCATGTCCAACTTACCAACATTAATCTTATGTTGTGTAGCAGGAAGGCCTTTGATGGATATGTTTATCAACCTATTTCTGACTCGCTAAAAGGGCACAGAATTTTCACCTAGGCGGTACATGGGAAAACTTATTCTCCGTGAACCCCAAGCAAACTTCTGATTTGTTAAGTGTCGTATGGGAGCCGCGGCCCCTGGACATGGCTCTCTCTAAAGAGGAAGCTGTGGGTGCGGGCAATGACTCAAGTTGTAAGGGAGCCATGTCCAGGGGCCACAACTGTTGAGGAGAAAAATAAACATCACATTCATCTAACCCTAGATCTCTTTTATATAGGAGAAAATCTCTATGGGTAAATTATATAAACAGGACAACGAAAATAAACAATATATGAAAGAGCGACAGAGTAACGCAAATATCTTAACACTCCCCCTCAAGCTGGAGCATATATATCTATCATGCTCAGCTTGGAACAACAGTGATGAAAAGGACCTCTAACCAGAGCTTTAGTAAACATGTCTACAATTTGATCTCCTGACGCAACATAAAATGTTGAGATAAGCCCCTTTTGGATCAAGTCCCGAGTGTAGTGATAGTCTACCTCGATATGCTTTGTCCTTTCATGGAATGCTGGATTATTAGCTATAAATAAAGCTACTTGATTATCGCATTTGAGATGCATAGGAAGAGGTACTTCAATCATTAGATCAATCAGGACAGACTTGACCCACATCATCTCAGTACTACCTTGGGCCATTGCCTTATATTATGATTATGCACTGGATCGAGCAACAACAGTTTGTTTCTTACTCTTCCATGAGACTAGTGAGCTGCCAACAAACACGATGAAACCTGAAGTAGACTTCCTATCATTAGGACACCCAGCATAATCTGCATCCGCACACCCTGTAACTGAGAGAGACGTGTCTCTTCTAAACAGAAGACCTACGCCTGGAGATGACTTCAAATATCTCAAAATTATGATTATTGCATCCATGTGCGCCTGCCTGGGTTGCTCCAAGAACTGACTTACTCTACTAACAACAAAAGATATATCAGGCCTGGTAATAGTAACATACAGTAATTTTCCTACCAGTTCTCTGTAGCGTCTCTTGTCTACCTCCTCAGATCCGTCATCGTGAAGCTTCACATTAGGGTCCATCGGGGTAGTAGCTGGTCTACATCCTGTCATACCTGTCTCAGATAGAAGATCAATTATGTACTTCCTTTGTGTCATAACCATACCCTGCTGATTTCGTGCAAATTCCAATCCAATGAAGTAACGAAGCGTACCCAAATCCTTGGTAACAAACTACTTTCCAAGAAAGTCCTTAGCTGCTTGGATTCTCTGTGCATCACTGCCAGTGATAACAATGTCAGCAACATAAACCAAGATGACCACAACACTGTTCTGGTCTCTCTTTACAAAGAGAGTATGATCTGCATTAGATCTGACAAACCCCTTCTATTCTAACAACTCTGATAGCTTCTGAAACCAAATCCTTGGACTCTGCTTAAGGCCATATATAGCCTTATGAAGACGACACACCATACTGGACTCCACCTCAGTAGAAAACCCAGGTGGCTGCTGCATATAGACCTCTTCCTGCAAATCACCATACAAGAAGGCATTCTTGACATCCAACTGGAAAAGTGGCTAATCACAGACTATAGCCACAGTAACGAGAATTCGTAGGGTAGAATGACAAGCCACAGGAGAAAACGTATCCTGATAGTCCACCCCATATGTCTGGGTGAACCCACGAGCAACCAACCTGGCCTTGTATCAGTCCACTGTACCATCAGCACGATGCTTCACAGTAAAAACCCATTTGCTACCAACAACAGACGCACCCGGTGGAGGGTCGACGACACTCCAAGTATCCCGATATTGTAACGCTGCCATCTCTTCCTCCATGGCTAAACAGTACTGACTGCTCTGCAAAGCCTCCTGATACGACCGAGGTATCTGTACAACTGACAACCCCACAACAATGTTCCAAAACTCCGTAGACAGACGCTCCAAGGAAACATGTGAACCAAAGTCTACCCCATATTTGGGGTTCATCGTACGTGCACGTTTCTGCCTCCGAAGTGCAATAGGGATATCCAGATCATCGATAGAAGTAGTAGACATATTATCTGCACCATGTACCTCATTCTGTACATGCAAATCACCCACGCCATTAGAAGAACTCAAACTTAGTACATACCTCGGGCGTGCTGGATGATGGAGGAGGCGCAGGAACAGGGGGTCTTCGCTGGTAGACCTGTGGAAAGAAAGTAGGAGACGGTGGTGGTGGTGGAGGTGGTGGTGGAGGAGGAGTAGAACATGGTAATGACGGAGGAGAAGGCATATAGATATCTTCTCCATCGTCTGAAGGAGCAAGCCTGTCACCTGTGGGAGAAAAATACATAATAGACTCAAAGAAGGTGACATCAACACTGACATAGTATCTTCGTCGAATAGGGTCAAAACAACGGTATCCCTTTTGGATTTTGGAATACCCAACAAACACACATTTGACAGATCTGGGAGACAACTTGTCATGACCAGGAGAGAGCTGATGAACAAACGCAACTGAACTAAAGACACGAGGCATAAGCGAGAAAAGATCCTTCTCTAGAAACGCAATCGAGAACGGGATCTTCTCCCCTAAAATCGAAGAAGGCATACGATTTACCAGATAACAAGCAGTTAGAACCGCATCTCCCCAATAGGAATGAGGAGCACGATTCTGAATCAAGAGGGTTCTGGTAACATCTAAAAGATGTCGTTGTTTCCTTTCAACCACCCCATTCTGTTGGGAGGTATATGCACACGATGTCTGATGCACAATGCCATGAGACTTAAGAAATTGAGAGAGTTGATTACTGCAGAATTCTAGAGCATTGTCAGAACGTATGTACTTGACTCTAGCAGAAAAGATGTTCTTCACTTCATTAATAAAAGACTGGATAATAGGACCAACATCAGACTTATTCTTAAGAAGAAAAACCCAAGACAACCTAGAAAACTCATCAACAGCAACAAGATAAAATCTGTGTCCCTGATGATCTGGGACACGACTAGGACCCCAAATATCGAAATGATATAACTCAAACAGACTATGACTACTTGGACCCTGCTAACTCCGGAAAGAGGACCGATGATGCTTCCCAAGCTGGCAGGCCTCGTATTGAAAAGTGGAGCGAGGAGAAATCAGTGGAAGAACATGCACGAGCTTTTGCAGGGAAGGTGACCAAATCGCAGATGCAACACGGAGAAACAAACCCAGTGCGTAGAGAAGATGATGCACCAGCATACAGGGACTGCATAAGTCTGTAAAGGCCCCCTTGCTCACGGTCACTTCCAATCACTCTGCCCGTAAGTATATCCTGAAACACAAGATCAGATGGATCAAATATAGCATGATAATGTAAATCTCTGGTGAATTGACTAATTGATAATAAAATCATAGAAAATTCAGGGGCATAGAATACATTAGGGAGCCTCAAGGTAGGAGTCAACTGCACCTCCCCCTGACCAGTAATGGGGGAATGTATACCATATGCTATCACAACTGATCGTCCGGGCTGGACAGGACGAAAGTCACTAAACTGACCTTTGTCACCACAGAGATGATGTGATGCACCTGAATCCATGATCCACTCTGACAAGTCTGCCCTGTAACAAGTAGTAAAGGCATACTCTGTACCTGATGTAGATGCTGATGCTGAGGCAACCACTTCTGAAGATCCTAAAGGAGATCCAGTCGAACTGGTAGTGGGCATACTATCCCTGAGTCGAGCAACAAGCTCATCAAATCTCTGATCAGGAGTAGGTGAAGGGCTCCCAACTGATTGTGTCTGTTCTGCTGCCCGGGCAGAAGCAGGAAACCCATGCATGGAATAACATGTATCCTTAGAGTGGTCGAATCTATGGCAGTAGGTGCACGGCGGACGGGGTCGACCACCCCCTCCCCTGCCACGGTTTATGCTCCCTCTTCCACGATATGGAAAATGGCTTCCCCTACCACGAGAGGCAGCCATAGCTGAAGATGTCTGGGACTGCAGAGCACCTCCTGAGGATATAGATAGTCTACTCAATCTACGATATGCCTCCTCCATTGGAGGTATGGTAGCGTCAGTAAGGATCTGGGCACGAGCAGCATCATACTCAGGATCAAGAGCTGCTAGAAAGACTCCAGTCGTCACAGAATCTCTGTATGCCTTGAGCTGTTCTGGCGCAGAAGTCAAGGGAATGTAACCATGCAACTTTTCAAACATACCCCTCAAGGAAGTATAGAGGGTATGAAGGGGACGACCATTCTGCTTGGATGTGAAATGCCGTGCTGGAGCTGGAGTATCTTTGACTCATTCTTCGCCGGTGAGTATGTGGCGGCGAGAATGTCCCACATAGCCTTCGCCGTTGGCTGGCTCAGAATATCATTAGCTATCTCAGAGGACACAGTCCCGGATAGCCATACTCGTGCATAAGCATCATCTGCCTCCCATGAGGCATTTATCCCAATCTTGTCACTTGGTTCCTCCACCGTGAGGATGTGCTTCTTGCCACTACACTGCATCTGACTCATGAACTGCATGGCCCACAGTTCATAGTTCGTGCCATCCATTTTGACGATGGGGGCCGGACCTTTGAAGCCCCCCATGGATGAAGCATCTACTTTGTTGTCACCCATAACAACGACAATCACCAAGACTGGGATTCACAATGAACAAGACTTGTGTCTACACAAACATATGGAAAGATAGTTGTGGGTGTAGACTTATACCGCAACCTCTTCCATTCTTCGACGCTGCCTTTTGGTGGCTAGGGTGTTTTAGATGAACCTGTCACACCCTAGAGGTCCAAAGAAGGACCTAACTCTCGATCAAATGAGGATAGCGAACACACAGGGCTTTGGCAGCCCTAGAGGGACGGCGGCGTCACCCCCATCCCCCGCGTGAGGACGACAGCAGGGGACACGCGTGAGAAGGCTTGGCGGCGGCGGCGAGGAGGCCCGGTGGCGGTGACGAGGCCCGGCGGCGGCGTGGGGAGACCGCGCAAGGAGAAAGGGGTTCTTGGTGGGGAGGGACTAGGGTTAGGTCACAGGCTCCGGTCTAGGACCGTCGCTCTGATACCATGTTGAGGAGAAAAATAAACATCACATTCATCTAACCCTAGAGCTCTCTTATATAGGAGAAAAGCTCTATGGGTAAATTACATAAACAGGACAACGAAAATAAACAATATATGAAAGAGCGACAGAGTAACGCAAATATCTTAACAACAACAACTAAAGACTGTAACCAGGGAGCAACTACACTCCCTGGTTGTAGGTGTTGGCTAATGCTCAAACCCAAATTGGCTTATGTCCCTTCCAGATATTAGTTCGACATATGATGTAGAGACCTTCAGATTTCTTTCAAAACATGATAATTTAGTTTTATAATGTAGAGACTCTTAATGCAGAATGAGAGACAAGTTTAAAACACAAAATTTCATTGATTTGGTAAAAGATAAGTTCTACATGTATTACAAAAAAGTACATGTGATAGATCACTGTAGGTTCCTCCTACGAAAGAAATTCAGCTCTGCCAGCCTTTCCTCAGCTTCATGTGAAGGCACCTCGGGCTCCAAGAGGGTGGTGGACCACAATTGACTCGCATGATCCATCTGTGCAATGCGAGATCAGCTAGCATCGTCGATGTCAATGCCGTCCATCGGTAAAGGAGAATGGTATGAAGAGCATGCGTCGGTAGGTGCCCTCCCCTTTACCGAGGCTGCATGTGTCGACGGGCTGCACATGGTGACATGCTCCTGAAAAGCAGTCTAAAATTCAAGTCCCGAGGCCATCTCTCCGGCCTCTTGCTGTGTGTAGCCCCCCGAGACCGTTCAGGTCTGCCGCCGACCCGCTCCAACTATTGCCTCCCATCCTTGTCCATATCCTTGCCTCGCCCTCTCTTTGATGCCGTATGTTCTTCATCCCTCTCTTCACCGTTTCCTTCCCTCATCCTCCTCAATGTCTCTTAATTGCCTCTGAATGGAATCATCTAATCAATGTTCAGAATCTGCTGCCAAATAGGCAGTACACTGAGGATCATCTGAAACCCGGAGGATATCCTGGAACCGTTGCACCTGGAATGGACCCACAGATTTGTGTAAAAATTTAGACAAGGAAAAAATCGAAGGTGTCAATTTATCTTACAGTCAAATCGATGATGCATCAATGTTTGCCGATGAAGCGTCAGGTGACACGGTTGTACCAAGTCATGTAATCGTTCGTGACCCCTGCTCCTCCAGGTACTATAGGGACTGTCTCCATAACGTACTCCCTTCGTCTGTTCCACATTCCTATGAAGTTGGCATGGAACTAAATCCAATCCATGAAGATCTATCGAATGGAGACATGTGCATGTGTTGCAAGGCCCTGTACCATTCCAAACTGACCTTGGACATGGTACGGAATAACTGGACTATCACCCACATTGGAGGATAGAGCGAAGAGACGTGAAAATCTCGACACTAGAGTACAGAATCTGTCCAGTTGTCTGTCCAAAAAGCGAAAAAAGCTCCATCACCTACAAACAGTCGGAAGAATTCACAAAATTATGGCACAACTGAACGAATGCCTTTTCAGAAGGATGAACAATAAGCAGAATGATCGTGTACCTAGTTCTCATGTACATTATAGATTTTTCATATAAGTCTGCAGTTAAGATCCTCGCCACTTTCCAGTCATCACCAACAAATGTAGCAACTTGAACCGTAGAATCATAAGGTCATGTCTAAACCGGTGTAAGAGGCAGAACTTAGGTTTCATGTGCCATAATAGTAGAAGGCCGGGTTACCGTAGCAGAAGGGCTGCATTGACGTAGAACCATGTGTGCATTCAACGGGGACTGTAAATATCACGGGTCAGTAAGAGGAATCCATCATCTCCACATAATCCAGAATGTCAGTAGCATCATTATCATATTCCATGTTTGCCAAAAATGACTCTTGATCCTGAGACATATTATGAAATATCTACACTTCTGCAACCTTGGGTGTGTCGATACGGAATAAGCTCACGATCTTGTCGACTAATACAGTAAAGGTCCAACCCATTCCAATTTTAACGAGTTTCATGCGACCACCCTCATATGTGATTTCTTTTCCCTCTCAAGATCTTTCTACCCACGTGACAAAACACATAACCCTTGTCACCATCGTCACTTGAAATTTGAAAACAAACAACAAGTTAATTCAAACTATAATGAGACTCCGCAACACTATAAGACGATGCTAATGATTACACCTCTCCATTACAATAAAAACTTCAAAAGATATGTGAACACATGCTAAGTACTCGTTCAATGTGAAACTCTACTCATAATGGAAGATGAGAGAAGGTGAGAACTACATAATACAGAGCCAGAATGGTCATCGGTGGAAAAGGAGTGATCCACCGACGAGGTCTGACTGCAAGGCGAAGGAAAAGGAGTGATCCACCGATGAGGTCTGACTGCAAGGCGAAGCGAGCGGTGAATGGCGGGCTGTGGAGGCTGCGGCCCAAAAACACAACAAGGAGGCATTGGGAATCAGAGTCCTGTCTGTGTGGGGTAGGCTTGTTGCTGCGACTGGGGCCATATTTAAACCCTAGCATTGGCCCCTGGACATGACTCCCTTTAAAGAGGAAGCCGTGGCTGTGGCAACGACTCCCTTGTAGATTTTATAAAGGAGTCGTTGCCCGCACCAACGAATTCCACTTTAGAAGGGGTTGTGTCCAAGGGCACGACTCCTTACAGTACTTACCAAATTATAAGTTCGCATGGGGCTTGAAGACGAGGGATTGCACCTCGTGCATCATGGAAGTGTGAAGATCGAACTGTATCTGATCTATGCCGACTAATCATAATAGTCGATGGTACAACAAAATTTAAAAAATAGAAGAAATTGCATGGTATGGGAACGACTCTCATGCTGTTTTATCATGATCACACGAGTAATAGGATTGCCTCTTGAAGCGTGATCGTGATCTACGAGTCTCTAAGAGAAGAGACCTCATGTCTCTCGTTCGATATGACGTAGAGAACATTGTGGGCGTGTGGATGAGACGTGTGCTTCCCACAATCCAAAGCAATGATTCGAGCAGAGAACCTTCTGATTTCGTTGTACGAAATTCACCACTTTCTTCAAAAGCACGCGTCGTCGAAGAAGACGAAGATCCACGAGCAGTCAGTCCAGCAACATGACCATAGTGCAACAGTGTTCGTGCCTCCTCAACCCTAGGGCAGGGGACGACCACATGGGAAGGGAGAGTGGGTAGACGCGTGGTAGAGAGAGAGTTGTTGCAACAATTACTTCAACTTAATTCAATTAAAAGGACATAACTAGTCATTCTTTTACACAAAATTGGATGGTTAGGATGCACTCCTAGTGCACTCCTAATTGAATCGAAGGCCAAGATTATTTTGCAATTTCCAAGATCACAATTAATCTTCAAGAAAATAAGAAGAAGACATTCTTCAACAAATTGACTCAACAAACTCAATCTCCATGTAGAATATTTAGGAAAGCGGAGAGCCTCCTTCCTAACGAGGGTGAACGACCACCATGGCATCTCTACCATGGTTGTCCACTCATTTATTAGACCATTGATCTTTCTAATCTAACCTTAAATTTAATCATTCAACTTACACAAAATGGCCATCACCGAAAAAGAGAAGAAAGAAAAAATGTGCTTACGTTTGCCAACATCTCAGTATGATGTCAGTAATGGCAGGATTTATGTCCTCCGGTATGTCAAGACGGCGATGTTGAAAGCCGACCGCTCCAACAACTTGCATTGGGTTCATTCCTTTCCATGGTTGCTGCAAGGTATATAGTTCCCAGAGTATGACCCCAAAACTGAAAACATCACACCTACAAGACAACAATGCCATAATTATGGATTCAAAATAAATTGTCAAAATTGTAGTAGAATATGTCATTATTTCCTATAAAGGCCATAAATGAATCCCCACAATATTTGATAATTCAAACTGTCTTTTTGCACTTTAAGTGGAACATACATAATTGGTACATATAATAGCGTGTCAGTTCGTAAAAATTGTGTCGGCAAATTACCAGATCCAACCATTTGCAACTAAGGCAAAAGCTTTATCCTTTATCATTTCCCTCAAATCCATAACCCTTTTGAGCATCAAAGCATGCATTTTTCCATTCGAATAAAAATAGGCAACCTTAAGTTCAATCAACTATGTTTACCAGAATGTTAAAAAAGTATTTGAAGTAAATTATTTTTGTTGTACTTTCATATAAAATAACAAGGGGTACATTCAAAAAATGTTACAAGTATTTCATTAAATAGTTCAGAAAGCAGTAGACAACAGCAAACATTTAGCAGAATATGTAGCAAGTTTATGTACTTGATCGATAAAACTTACTTCTCATTAGACGGCTCATTTCGCAACATTTCTGGGGACATCCACTCGGCCTAACAGAAAAAACACATTTTAGTGGAAATGATTCTGACATAAGTATCAAATGCTGACATTTTATTTTTAACAAATGAGTGTGATCTAGGAACAACCAGCCAATACCAAGATCCAAGACCAAGATCTAAGCAAAAGGAATAATGATCAACCAAACCAAGATATTACTTGCACTTGAGATCTATGAATCAATGCAAATCAAATACGGGATTTGCCTCTCAAGGATTAGAATGACTACAAAAATATTGCATGTTTTGCCCAATAATTGATATGGAGTACCCTATATAAAGGGTTAAAAGAGATGGAAATACGCTACAAACATGGTCAAGAACCCCTCTCCAATGAACAAGAAAATGATAGTAGAACAACTAGTGGTGCAATAGGTAGAAAAGTAAACATTTGATTTTCTTGACCATATGTTTAGTGCAAACTAAAACTTGGGGCAAAAGACCGAACATTTAGTTTCGTTTAGAAATAAAAAAACTCAATCTTAAAGCAGATTAAGCTTTAATAAGAGGGAGCATTGGGAGGTATACAAGTTTGACCAAACATTTAGAGGCAAAGACTAAACATTTAAGCACTGCACCTCAACATTTAGCCAATGCAAAAATTGGGTCTTGAGTAGGATGCAAATGAACATGGATATATATGTATCCGACATTGTATCCGTTTTATACAAAATTTGGCATCTGTATCCGTATCCGTTTTAAAATGGATACTGTTAGAAAATAGGAATGCGGAAGCGAGTGATAAACAGAGCATGAAGAACTAAAAGATAAACTTGACACAAGAGATTTTACGTGGAACCTTACTCCCCATGGAGCGGGATGAAATCACGGGAGAAGGCCTCAAAGGGCTGGTGTGTCTATTGCACTTTCTCATCTGACTACAGGAGTGTGGGGGTCTATATATAGCCCCCACTGAGTCTCCACATCTCCAAATTGGTAGATGTGGGACTAAAGACTGGATGGGGTAAATAGATCCTGGAGGTATCCATTTACCCATCTACAACCCAGCCTGCACACAACCAAATACTCCAACACTCCTCAAGCTGGAGTATGGAATGCTCAACTTGGACAAACAGAAAGAAACTCAACTCACAATACATGACACTACGGACAATATCAACTCAACCCGCACAACAGTCAGCTGTTGTCGAGGACGTTGCTTCTCATGACATGCATGTGAGGAGGACGAACGGGCTGGAGTGTGAGTCTGTTGAATCTCCTTGCGGAGAGCATGTGCTCTGTACTGCGCATGTCAGAGTCATTGCAACTGAAATGAGTCTCCTCGTCGGAGTACTCTAGCCAGCCACAATAATGTGGACAACTGCCCCATCTCTGAAAAAGGGCCGAAATGAAAGGCCGTGGAGTGCAATCCTCGCCGGAGTCCACGGTCGCTGGAGAATGGAATCTCGAAGTCTCCTCATCGGAGAACTGGGTCTCTCCCATCTGGTACAGAGAATGGTACTCTACTCTGGAGTCCCTATGATACCACATGAAAACCCTTGCCAACATGGCATAGGGAATGGTCCTCTACTATGGAGTCCCTATGGCTCACATGAAAACTCTGGCCGACAACAACAAGAATGATGGGGAGCACAACAAAAGATGGCAAACATATGCACATCTGAAAGGACCGCATATGTGCGAGTCTGAAACTGAGGACTTGGAATCTGTCATCGAGTCTGAAACTGAACTGTAGAGTCTGGAATATCTGGCTGGTCCGGAGAATCTGACATCTGAATCTGAAACAAGACATGTGACTCTACACAATACTCCCCCTTTCTCCCAAACTGGTCGGAATGACAACATCGACCAAGTTGGGAGAAGACAACAATGATGGCGAATAACCAAATAAGCTGATAATATATTAATTTTTTCCGGCCTTTCTTTCTCACATTTTTTAAAATATTTTTTAAGACATTTCACATCATTTTTTTCGGCTTTCCTAGCAACATTTTTTGGCATTTTTTCTGTAATAGCCGCCACATAAGTCGTTAATATTTTTTTACGGCAATTCATTTTCTTACATTTTTTTTGTAATTTGCATACGACTTTTTTATTTGTACGCGTCTTTCTAGATTTTTTTTTAAATATGCCTCTTTTTTTTAAACAAACCCACCGCCTCCTAAGAATCAAGAGGGGGGAGCGTCGGGAGATGGCCGAAGGTGCCGCGCGAGAGAGGAGGACGCCTGGAAGGAGCTTGCGCAAGAGAGGAGCACATGCAGCGAGAGGGGGAGAGCGACGGAACTCATAGATGCCGCCTTCGCCCCCCGAATGTCGAGGGTTCCGCCTGCTACTTGGTGGCCTGATCGTAGCAGCTCTGGGGTTCAATCTGCGCCTCCATAGACTGGAGAAGGGAGGTGGCACCGCCTGGACTCGCGCGGGAAGGAGGCGTCACTCGATGTCATCTGGGCCAAATGTTGGAGATAGGGAGCTTGCGCGACGGGCCTGGGATGTTCGAGCGTCATCGCGCGGCACGCTGGAAAGTGCGCACGTCTTGCGAGGATATCACTGGAGGGCCATCTCACGCGGGAGCAGCGGCGCCTACGAGGGTTTTGTGCTTGGGGAGGGGTCGCCTGGAGCGCCACCAGCATCGTGCTGGAGTAGTACGTGATGGGGAAGGAGTTTCCGCCTGAAGGGGATCTGCCACCTGCGAGTATTGTGTATCGAGGGCTGTGCCTGGAAGGAGGTACACGGAGGTGCACCACGCCTCTTGCTAGGGCTTGCTGCCACGAGATGGTGGCTAGGGCTCGCCACCACCTGGACAAGGTCTTCGCCACAACCTGGATGAAGACTTCGCTTCTGAACTTTGAACAATGCAGAAAAATAATCTTCAAAGAATACATCTTCAATGTACGAGAATCTCCAAAATATATAGAAATTAGGGTTTCATGACCCTAGAACTCTTGAGCATATCTTAAATAAGTTTCAGAAAATCGAATCTCGAACAATAAATTTTCAAGAACAAATCATCGAGAATCGACCCGCTCTGATACCAAGTTAGAAAATAGGAATGCGGAAGGGAATGATATACAAAGCATGAAGAACTGAAAGATAAACTTGACACAAGAGATTTTACATGGAACCCTACTCCCTAAGGAGCGGGATGAAACCACGGGAGAAGGCCTCAAAGGGCTGGTGTGTCTATTGCACTTTCTCATCTGACTACAGGGGTGTGGGGGTCTATATATAACCATCACCGAGTCTTCACATCTCCAAACTGGTAGATGTGGGACTAAAGATTGGATGGGGTAAATGGATCCTGGAGGTATCCATTTACCCATCTACAACTCAACCTACGCATAACCAAATACTTCAATAGATACTAATATGAATATCATTTTTATATTAACTAACATTTGTATCTGTATCCCTATATCCATTTTCATATATAAATATAGTTTGGAATCATCTTTAACCATATTTAACATAATTTTATACTTTCTTTCACCATATTTGGTTATTATTTTGATATAAGCACATTTAATATATTTATATCTTTTACTTCTAATACTACTTGTATGTCATTAATATTACTCGTATGTCATCAGAACCCGTTTTATATCCGTATCTGCTTTTTAGTGATATCGTAACATAAATTTAATATCCGTCAATATCCGCATCCACATCAGTATTCGTATTAAAAACAGATAAGGATATAGTAACACATATATCCGTATCCATATCTGTTTGTTTACATCTCTAGTCTTGAGATAACAATAAAGACCATAATATTTAATAATCATGTTATGATTCGATGACTTCATTGGGAACGCTCGGAATGTCCTGAAGATGTGCATATCAGCATATGCCAACTTTGGCTTTACGAGCATATCCATGCAAATCTAATAAATAGAAAAAAATGATATTTTCCTTGATCTTTAAATTTATTCACAATTGATTTTTTCTTTGGTCCTTGTACATTAAGTTGACCAGGTGACTTTGAGTATAATGGGTTCGATAGTCTTCCGATCTTTTAGCATTCAATTTCCAACCATAACTTTATTAACAAATTATACGCAATGAGACTGAAATACGGAACACTTAACAAATCATCAAAACTGAGGATTAGATACATGAACCAAATAGGAGGGAGCTAGGGAAAACAGAAATGAGTAATTGAAAGTGGGTTGGGGGAGGATGGACTTGAATTAGAGAACAGACAGTGTGCATGTGGGAGTCAGAGAGAGAGAGAGAGAGAAGCATGCAAGAACAGAAAAACAGGAGGGGACTGGAGAACAGAAAATTGGGCTTTCATAGGAAATTCACGCCATCAATACCTAAGAAATTTCATTTACTGATACATTAGAAAATCATTTAGAGATTATGTGACCTTGACCACATATTTGGTGTCTATGTTGTAGCTTAATTAAGGAAAAAGTTGGACTTCTCTACTGGAAACCGGAATGGATGATTCCCCACGTAGATTGATTTATATCATTTTGTTTGGCATATTATATACATCGCTTTCTTTTTCAGGATTTGGAGAAGAAAATAGTAATAAACCAGAGGTTAAAAAAATAGCACTAAAACATACTTTTCTGAATTTTAAAATAGAGATTGCTCCTTATTCTTTCTGAAGCTGAGTGAATCTATATTGCCAAGATAACCTGACATGTTCTGATTTTTCAGGCACATAGGAGGGCACAATATACATGTGTGCATGGCAGAGAGGTTGCTTGTATTACGGAAAACAACAGCGAAGGCAAAGAAAATCACATAAAAAGATATGTTCTTACTGTTCCTGCTGTCGATCTAGAAGACAAGAAAGTGTTTTGTTTTGCCCGAGATAATCCAAAATCACAGACCTGTATTCAAAGACATGGCAAAGAAGTTCAATGCGCCCTTTCTACTCATATTGAACAATAAAAGATCACATGAAGTTCAAATTTCCATCACCTTCACAACCCAATTCTTGTCTACAAGAAGATTAGGTGACTTCAGATCTCGATGCACAACTACTGGGGAGCAATTATGTAAATAATTCATTCCTCGAGCCTGCATATCCATCCATCCACAAATACATTGTTAAGCCTTAAAGAATCTAACATACAAAAAATGCTCACATTAAAGCAATAGAATCAGCATACAACATCAAGTGCCATCTTCAAACGCCTTCTTTCATCTATTTGATTGTTAGGTCGATGTATTAACCTGTATAAGCTCCCCCTACAGGTGAGAAAAAACACTCAAATTTGTTGTAAAGCACACAAACAAGAGACTAGCCAATGTTGTCAAGAATTCGAATTTTTCTATTAAATTAAATGTTAGAATGCTAATGAATCAGGCTAATCATATTTTCAAATTCAAATTTAATATTGTTCCCATGTTTGCATGTGCATGAAAACTTAATGCGAGATATTTTCAGATACAAGGCAGTTTTAAATGGTTTTTCCTGTATGGCCCTTTTGTGGGAACCTCTCTATGCCAATTTGGGGCTTTTCTGGCTATTTCATCCCATGTAAATAGCAAGCCTTGCATGAGAACATTTATATGCATGTCTACAAACAAATGGTTTGCAACATTTGCTACAACTATGTTGAGTTATTTTGTCATACAGGTTAATGTGTCGTGGATGGGTATCCGTTTAACCCTGTGGGACCGCATATGTAACTCATCCCCTTTTTCCATAATTAAAGAAGTAACAAAAGAAGCCCTAGTAGCCGTGTGCATGATAGGACATCTCCTTCCGATGTCTTTTCCAACTGTTGAGAAGGGCTTCCAAGTAAATCATTGTATTCATGGTTGTGTTGTTTTCTACATCCAGCATAGAGTTGTGGTAATGGCATCAATGGCTGCGTCGTTCTGTGGTGCATTTTTCTGTAGCCAGTGTTCAGTGGTGCTTTTTGGGTTTCTCAACCACTTGTTCTGCGGTGCATCGTTCTCGTAGGTTTTACTAAATTTTTGGAAGCGACATGTTCCAGAAGAAATCGGTTGTTTTTCATTTGAGAATCATTCCAGAATCTTCAACTGTTTTGGATCTTAATTATCTGTTCAGAATCATTTTCAGCATATGTGCAGAATTTGCAGGCCTTAATTATCTCACGAACATTGTTCACAATCTGTTCAGAATATTTTTTGGTCCTTATATATCTGCAGTCAAAAATCTGTTGAGAATTTTGTTAGACACGTACCCCTTCCATATATTAAGTGGAGAAGAGAACTGGAAGTGACAAAACCACCCTTTCTATATAAAGGGATAAACAAGAGAAAATAAATAGAACAAATGGCAGAAAGTAACAGTTAAAACTTCCCTAAGATGGAGCATAAATATCCATCATACTTGCAGATGCATTTGGTGAAGGGAGAACGGCTCAAGGATTTGGTAAACATATCAACCGTCTGTTTTTCTGTTTTTTATGAGATAACTGGTTCATTTCTTATGTACCCATTCTAGATGATTTCTCGAATGTAATGGTTATCCACCTCCACATGTTCGGTATGTTCATCAAATGCTGGGTGGTTGGCAATAAACATAACAACAGAGTTTTCACATCTCATGATCACGATTTGTAGGTTTCCATATAATCCATGCCATACGTCTGAGTGTATCCTTTGGCAACAATCTTGGCCTTTACCTCCCCTTGAATCCGTCTTAGAGAAGGCTTGATGGTAAAGACCTACCTACCACCAATAGTAGTGGCATTCTTAGGGGGTTTAACCAAGGTTCCGGTACCTTGAGAAAAAAAGAGCTTACACCTTTTCATTCATGGTTGTTTTCCATTCTGGAACCAAGAGGACTTGCTGATATGTAGAAGGGACGGTGATAGCCGAAATGTTTGCTAATAAAAAGTATCACCCAAATGCAATGAGAAGTTGACAAGGGTCACTACATTGCTGCTTGGATGTAGTTCTAAATTAGCTAGGCCTATCGCATGAGGAACACATGCGAATAAATAAGCTAATTTTGCTGCATCGCTGCCCAGATGCAGTCCGAAATTTGCAAGCATTCTCCCATAATGGATGCATGTGAGTAAAGAAGTTAGTCCAAAAGGGGTGGCAAAAGAAGTTGCGGATAGATAGTTGGAATATTGACATTTTGACTGGCAAATCGATGGAGATAGTAGACACAATGGAAATAAGGAAGGTTCAGATACTCCTGTCTCCAAGAGATAAAAAGGGTTGGAGATAAAGTAAGGGAGATCAAGAAGACATGCTTTAAATTATGGTATTCAGATAAAGAGAAGGGTGGAAATGGTGCTGGAGTGGCTGTTCATGAAAACTTGAAGGATAGAGTAGTTGGGGTGCAAATATTTGGGGATCAGATTATTTAACTAAAATTAGTGCATGAAGAAGAAATTTTGTTTATCATCTCAGTTTATGCACCACATATTGGTTGAGGAAAGGTTTTTTTGGGAGGATTGGTATAAAATATAAGAAATCCCACAAAGAGAGATGGTTTGCATAGGTGGAGATTTTAATGGATATGTTGGAAAGGATGATTCAGGGTATGCTAGTTTTAATGTAAATCATGTCTTCGGGAAGAAATTAAGATGGAAAAGTCATTCTAGATTATGTAACGACTTATGACCTTATCATAGTAAACATTCGCTTCGAGAAGAGGGAGAGAATTTAATTACTTATATAAGTGGCCTGACTTAAACATAGATAGATTACTTTGTGATGAGGAGAATATATTGGTTGTGTTGCAAGACTGCAAAGTAATCTCACGAGAGAGCTCGACATCTCAAGATTATTGAATTTTAATCCATGAAAGTTGCATAAATTTCCTATATACTATGAAAAATTTCATTTAAGTCAAGATTGCATACATACATGTAATATTTTTCACTCATCAAAACTTAATATAATATTTTCAAAATTTTTTGATATAGTAGCTCTAGGATAAATTTCGTTTCTTCCATTTCCTGCATTTAATGTTCAAAAAATTATTTCAACCACTAAAAATTCATTAAAAAACATAAAAACAAAACTCTAAAATATATAGGAAAGCTAATTCAAGTAAGGATTTCATTGATTATAACTTCACTTTCCTATTAAATAGAGTCGATTCACCATTAAACTTCGATTTAAATATTTGTACCCATTGGATCGATTTACGAATTTGATTTTTGTCAATAATTTGGTGTGCCAGGACACATCGATATTCAAATGGAAGCAAATGACCGAGTCCCTGAAGACCCGCACCGGGAGCTTTGCACCTAAAGCAGCAAAGATTGCACCCACTGAAATGTTGACCCCGAATCTCAAACACGCACACACACACACACATCTAGTATGTGCAACTTAAACTCAGACCTACATCCCTTTTCTACATCAAGCCTAGTAGAACACATTCAAACATCTGCAGTTCAATGCAATACATGAAATTGAATGGAAGTTCAACCAAAATAAAGAAACATATGGATCTATGTCTGCCTTTTATGGGTACATCAGAAATTAAAAATCTGTTCTACTAGTCAGTAACATATATTAATCTAAGGGTTCAAATACATATAGGATTACAGCATACAGATCACTCCTCCAACGTCCCCAATAACCAGGATATAATCAAGAAAATCAGAGGCATGTACACATCCAAAAAAGTTCAAAATAAGAAAAACAAATGTAGTTATAACATCAATCCAGCCATGAACATTTATCATTTGATCAAAATACATATTCCCAATCAACACGAGATGAAGTATCAGGTAAAACGTACCTAGGAAGAAATTCAGTGACAATAGAAAGATTTGGCACATGAGTTACAGCTCCCATGAGAAGAACGACATTGGGATGCCTCAGTTTTCTCATAATTTGAACCTTCAAAAATGACAATAAATAACTGAAAAGCCGCAAAAGACAGACTTTGTTGATACCAGTGGACTAAGTGGGTGATCTTTGCAACAATATGATACAAGCTTTTTTTTTTGAAGGAAAAGATGTAGTCCCAAGATGGACCCACAACAGATTTATTTATAAATTATTCAGATGTCCATGCTTAAAGCAGGGCCTTACAATGTTCCAACACATTCTTAGTATAGAAAAACTGACCACGGAAAACCACGTCGTTCCTGGCACACCAAATGACCTCACACTTTGTTGGGTCGGCTTATAAGGTTTTTATATGATGTACAATCTAGAAATTCATAAAACATACAAGCTATGATATGTATATTGTTGAGATACTAGTTATCTTTCCTTTATTTTATGTATTTTCTTTTCTTTCTGTCTACATTATATAATTTGCCCAACATGTTTCTCTATATAAGAGAACTCTAAAGTCTCATGAATAAATAACTAATTATTTTCTACCCACATGGTATCAGAGTGACAATACTAGATCGGAGTTCTCGTATCCTGTGCCCTAACCCCACCCGCTCTGCCCCATCTCCCTCGCACGTGCTGCCCCTACGGTTCCCGATGGACCACCGCGTGCTGCCTCCAACAACGCCTCATGGCTCTAGGTTGTGCCGCAAGGCCCCCCTCAGGGTCCTAGAAATGTCATCGAAGGCGCCAAGCCCTCCAAGGTTACTGCCGGTAGCTTCCGATATACCGTTCATTGTCACTAGCCCCATTCGGGGCCTCGCAGCTACCACCCAAGCTGCTAGTGGCCTTTGTTGCTGCCGCCTAGGAAGCTTTGGTGCCACACAACCCTCCGTGAGACCCCCTAGACCCCCAATAGGCCCCTTAGGGCCCTTCTAATCCTCTCTAGCGCTGCCTAAATATGTTGTACAATCGAGTTTTGACTAGAAAAGGTGATTTTAGATCAATAAATCATCTTTTCCAACCATAGCATGGATCGAGGATTGACAAGGATGGTTGTATGAGTCTATACGTACAACCAATCCTATATATGATTGTGTAGAATCACTCGAAGCAGTCTATTATACAGTTGAGTTCCATTTCAGCCCCTTTTCTTCACCATGTCAGAGAGAAAGAGTGATGTCTTCTCTTTGTCTGATGTCTTCAAGGGCACGTCTCCGATCGTGAAGATAGATGGGACCAACTATGAGTTGTGGTCCATGCAGTTCTTGACCCTCATGTAGTGCAATAACAAGGAGCATGTCAGAGGTGATAGATAAGACTGGGGAGAATGCTTCGTGGAAGCAAGATGACATGTATGCATGTATTTGGTTCTCTGGTACTCCCATCATAGAGATTGCCAATGAAATTGTGAACCGACCCACCTCCAAGGTGGTGTGGGATATCCGGGCAACCACATATGGCCAACAACCATATATGGACAAGCAAAGAATGAGGCCAAGATTTGTCAGTTACAGTATGATATCTACACGACCGGGCAAAATGGTAGTCCTCTTCATCGTTTCTACTCTTCATTTCATGACATGTACGAGAAGTTTCACAGCTTCATGCTCATGACCACATCTACTGAACAATAGATTGTTGGACATGTAAGCCCACGGCAAGCCATTATGCAATAAAATTGATTGCAATTCACTCATTAATCTGAAATGAAGAATAACTAATTTGCATAATAAGTCTCTTAGTACAATCAGGGCTATATACCATGGCGACCTTGATATCATACAGTTGTTGATCCAAAGGTTGGATCATAGAGGCTGATGTAGGGTTGAATATCTAAAGAGTTAGATTGAGAACTCAACCACACCGTCAAGTGATTATCAAAAAGGGATCTCCAGCCTGAGAATGAGATGGCAATCCTTACTCCAAAGGCTGACATCTGACCGGCCTCGTGATACATGTCCTCTGCATATGAATATAGATTTGGAGTTGTTGGATGATTTAGGTCAAAAAGTTAATTTAAGAGATCGAGTTAACTAAGACCTATGTCATATGCTGTCACGTATAGGCACGCATCCCCTGACCGAAGATAGATGTATTACTATATATCTAAGTATGTACATTAGGCAAACCATTAGATTGATGACCTAATCAAGGACTATACACCGGCGAGCTGGTGTGCATATGAGGGCATATGAGTAATACGATCTCTCAATGGGATCATACAGGTTCACTACTGAACCGGAAGACATGAGCTCACTCATGAGATAATGGAACAAACCAAATTCCAATGCCCGTTGTCTTGTTTTGAAAGCAAAACATGATTTGTAAATATGATATATGCTTTTGGAAAACATGTGATCGACACCCATTCCCAATGTTCGAATGAGAAACTTAACGATAAAATCCTGAAGAAGACAATTCAAAAGAAATCAAAACTTCAGGTTTATTCTAGGTCTTCCAGTATGCATGTTGTACATGTATTATGAATACTCGAGGGTGATGTGATCTTAATCGATTGTATAACCATGATGCTTCCATTCCGAGGGAGTGATGAAACATGTTTAGATTTTAGTTACTCAACTCAGTAGATTGGTTATCCAACCTTAGTCCAAATGTTGGATATTAATTTAAATATGATTCGAATGCAATGAGAAGATAGGATATTCTGTCTTGATCAGACATCTCTGAGAGGTCTTCTAGATCTGGATATGAGATTAGATCTCACTATCCAAGTCACCATTGTAGAGATAATTATGTAGTCGGTGTATCTTTTATTCTATTTTTATTTTTCTGATAACCTCTTATGTAATTTACCCATGGGTCCTCTCTATATAAGAGAGCCTAGGGTTCTATGGAATAAACAGATTGCTCTTTTCCACCAACATGGTATCAGAGCCAAAACCCTAACCCTAAAACCCTTCCACTGTCGCCCGCCCCTCCTCCCCTCCCTCTCGGCATCGCCGCCGACCCACCCCTCCCCTTCTTCTTCTCCCAGGGCATCGCCGCCGACCTCTCCCCTTCTCTCGCCGTCGAGCCCTCCACCGTCAGCCTCTCTCTCTCTCTCTCCAACGCCGGTCTCTCCACCATAGGGGGGCCTCCACTACCGGCCTCTCTCTCCCCAATGCCGGTGTCTCCTCCTCTGTCGGCTTCTCTCTCTCTCTCCATGGATTTGAGTGTGTAACGTCTACATATGCACTCAAATCATGTCCAGTTTATGTAGACAATTCTCTTTTAGTCTACGGATCCTACCTCTTCGTCTCCGGCGTCATGTCAGAAACCAAAGTAGATATGCCCTCCATAGGCACGTTCAAAGGTCCCGCGCCAATAGTCAAGATGGATGGGACGGATTATGAGCTTTGGGCGATGCAGTTCATGAGCCTCATGAAGTCGAATGGTAAGAAGCATATTCTTACCGAGGAAGAACTGACAGCGAAGACTGGGATCTATGCCTCATGGGAGGCTGATGATTCTTATGCCAAGGTCTGGCTCTCAGGCACGTTGACGATGGAGATTGCAAATGATGTTCTCCATCAACCCATCACTAAGGCGATGTGGGACATCCTGGCGGCTACTTATTCGCATGTGCGAAATGAAACAAAGATGTTACAGCTCCAGCATGACATATTCACCATGAAGCAGAATGACCGGCCACTACATTCTTTGTATACATCCTTACGGGGGATGTTTGAGAAACTCCACAGTACTATACCTCTCACGACTAACCCTGAGCAGCAGAAGACTTTCTGGAACGCTACCATGGTGGGGGTACTGCTCGCAACACTTGATCCTGAGTATGATGCAGTCCGATCTCAGATACTTACCGATGCTACCATTCCTCCTGTGGAGGAAGTTTACCGGAGGCTTAGCCGCATCTCTGTTCCTTCCAGTACTTCTACTCCACCACCTTTGATGATGGCTGGGTCGCGAGGGATAGGTGGTCAGTATTCAGTCTGTGAACGTGGACCTCATGGTTAAGGAGGTCGTTTTCACCAACCGTGCACTTTTTGCCATCGCACAGGTCACTCTGAGGATACATGCTATTCTAAGCATGTGTTTCCAACATTGGCGCACGTAGCTGAGCATGTTACATCTCCATCGACATCCACTTCAGATCACAGGTTTGAGGAGCTTGTGGCGCGATTGCGCGATATTATGCCTCAAATGTCTACAGATTCTCCAAGAGGCTCTTCAGATATTGCTGCCTCAGCATCTGCCAGTACTTCTGCCTCTGCTAGCACCTCAGGTAGTGCTTCTGCTTTTACATCCTGTCATAATATCTCAGATTGGATTATGGACTCCGGCGCAAACCATCATCTCTGCCGCGACAGAGACAGACTTGAGTCATACAGAGACATTCCACCAGGACGGTCAATGATCATAGCTGATGGGACTCATTCCCCCATCGTTGGACAGGGGGAGATTACCTTGTCACCGTCCATGCATTTACAGAATGTTCTACATGCCCCTGATTTTTCCATGAATCTATTGTCTGTTGGTCTGATTACGAAGGATTTGCACTGTCACGCTATATTTGACCCATCTTCTCTTATTTTTCAGGACATACTAACGGGCAGAGTGATTGGTTGTGGCTCTGAGCAGGATGGTCTCTATCATTTGGTCCAGAATTCCTATGCTAGCATCTCTTCCTCCTCAGCTGGATCAGTCTCTCCGTACACCTGGCATCTACGCTTTAGTCACCTCCCGCTTTAGAAGATGTGCCATCTGTTGCCTCAGATTTCTCCAAGTTCTTTTCGGCGTGAAGCCTATCGGTTGGGAAAGCACCATCGAGCTAGCTTTCCTCGTCGTTAGTGTCGGAGCAGTAGCTCTCCATTTGAATTATTTCATGTTGATATTTGGAGTCCGAGTCGTGTTCCTGATCATCGGGGACATAGGTTTTATCTTGTAGTAGTTGATGACTTCTCTTGTGTGTCGTGGGTATTTATATTAAAGAATAAATCTGAAGTAGGGGATGTTATTAGAAATCTTATAATTGAGGTGTAGAATGTTTTTCCTCTCATGTCAAATATGTTCGTACAGACAATGCGCTGGAATTTTGCATTCGCTCTCTCTCTCTCTCATTTCTTCTCATCCAAAGGTATTATTCATCAAACCATCTGTTCTTACACATCTCAACAGAATGGAGTGGCAGAGAGGAAACATCGTCATCTCCTTGATGTTACTCGAACCCTGTTTATCCAGAATTGTGCACCTATCTCTTTTTGGGGAGATGTTATTCTTACGGCCTGCTACCTTGTGAATCGTATGCCATCCTCAGTACTCGATGAGAAAATTCCTCTTTCTATTATTTTTCCAGAGAAGAAATTATTTTCTCTTACCCCTCGTCTCTTTGGTGTTGTTGCTTTTGTTCACCAATTGTCTCCTGGACTTGACAAACTCTCACCTAGAGCTGTCAAGTGTGTCTTTGTGGGTTACTCTCGGACCCAGAAGAAGTACCGTTGTTATGATCCTGAAATATTTCATCAGTGTTGATGTTACATTTTTCGAGTCAGTTATGTATTTCTCCCCTGCAGGTGATAGGTTGGCCTCCTCCACATCTAATGATGACGTCTATGTTCCTCCTCCTAGTCTGAGTCCACCTTTGTCCACTCCTGTCCCGGTCGTCACGCCAACGTCATCCCCAACGCCACCAACACAACCACCTATCATGCCATTACCTAAATACTATACACGTCGGTCAGGTCCTGCTCAGGCTGCACGTCAATCATCCATAATTCCTCAGGTATGTTCAGATGCTATTACTAATGATGGGTCGGATAGTATGCATGTGCAGGATCCTTCTTTGCAGGAGGAATGCGCACCGCCGAGTTCAGTGGATGATGACCTTGATGTCCCTATTGCTATTCGGAAGCAGAAACGGAATTACGCGTCTTATCCCCTTGTTTCCCAGGTTTCCTTTCACCATCTCACATGAGACTTCCAGAGATTTGTTGTGGCTTTGTCTTCCGTGGAGATACCATAGAATTATCAGGATGCTATGAAAATTGACTGCTGGCGGCTGGCTATGGAAGAAGAAATAGCTGCTTTACAGTCACGGGGGACATGAAGCTTGGTTCCCGCTCCCTCTGGCGCATCTATTGTTAGCTGCAAATGGATATTCACAGTAAAGTACCACGCAGATGGGAGCCTTGATCGGTACAAGGCAAGGCCAGTGGCGAGAGGCTTCATTCAAACATATGGTGTGGACTATATGGATACATTCTCTCGTGGCTCGTCACTCTACTCTTCGCATTCTTCTATCTGCTGTTGTGGTACGTGACTGGTCCATATTTCAACTTGATGTAAAGAATGCATTCTTTTATGGCGATCTGCAGGAGGAAGTCTACATGCAACAGCCACCGGGGTTTGCTGCTGAGGGGGAGAATGATATAGTATGTAGACTTCACAAGGCGATATATGGCCGTAAACAGAGCCCAAGGGCGTGGTTCCAGAAGTTTTCCCATCTAATTGAACGACAGGGATTCAAAAGATCAAATGCAGATCACTCGTTGTTCATTCAGAAGACTTCTAGAGGTACGATTGTCATCATGGTATATGTTGATGATATTCTGGTTACAGGAGATGATGCTCAGGGGATAGAGATGGCAAAAGCATTTTTGGGCTATCAGTTTGTCACGAAGGATCTTGGTAATCTACGATACTTTCTGGGGCTGGAGTTTGCCAGGAATGCACATGGTCTTGTGATGACCCAAAGGAAATATATTACAGATTTGCTGGTTGAAACGGGTATGGTTGGATGTAGACCATCGAGCATTCCTATGGATCCAAGTATGAAATTATATGACAACGATACTAAAGAGGTTGACAGGAGAAGATATAGAGAAATGGTGGGTAAGCTTCTTTACATCACTCGGCCTGATATTGCCTTTGCAGTAAGTCGAGTGACCCAATTCATGGAACAACCAAGACAGATACATATAGATGCCATATATGTGATTCTAAGGTATCTAAAGTCTTCTCCAGGCTTAGGATTGCTGTTTAGAAAGAACACAGATTTACCTATTTCGGCATGTGCAGATGCAGACTATACAGGATGTCATAAGGATTAAGGTTTGAAAAAACGAAAGGCGGAACGAGGCGTTTTCCCTGGAGGCGACGCGAGGCGTAGCCTCGAGGCGTAGCCTCGAGGCGGTTGAGCCGTAAGCCTCAGTTTGTATAGAAAAATACTTACAAAAAGTATAATGAATATATTTATGATGAAATTATCTTAATTGACATACATATAATATATAACATTATAATATATGATGAAATTATGAAGATAAGAATGTGAAAGAAAGGATATGTAAATTCCATAAACCTAACTACTAAATTTCTACCGAATCAAAAATAGAATCATTAGCTATAATTGTCATTAAAATATCAAAGACAACATATTTTTCGCTAAAAAATATTGTGGTGCATAAAAAAAATATGATTAGATGTATTTGTTATATGACCAATATATAAAATATGAAAATATTGACATGCCTTGAATCTAATCTTGTTTTTCAAGTTGGTATATTGCGTTTCTCATTATGTCACCTCACTTAACACTAGCTTTTCTTTAAACTTTATGGATTATGTATTTAAAAGTACAATATTAATAATTTCTTGGAAATATTAGACAAGTTTAATGCTCACTATGAATATGAACAAACTTAAAATTCGAAGCATTCAACTTGTAAATATATATCCTAGGCAACTATACATTTATAAGCATCTAAAACTACCAATACAACAATTTAAATCCTTAAAAAATGCTTTAAATTCCAGAAAATGCCTCACTGACCGCCTCGTCCCGCCTCGACTGCCTCACCGTCTCGGACCGCCTCGACCTTCTGAGGCGTACGCCTCATCAATTCCATTTGAGGCGTACGCCTCGAGGCTAAAAAGCCCCGCCTCGTTCCGCCTCGACCGCCTCGAGGCTAGCCTTTTAATACCATGCTAAGGATCACAAGTCAACTTCAGGCTTTTGCAGTTTTTGTGGATAGCTCTCTGGTTTCTTGGAAAAGCAAGAAATAAACTGTTGTGGCTAGATCTAGTGTTGAGTCTGAATATAGGGCCATGGCACAAGCAAGCACGGATATGATGTGTGTTCGAGCTGTACTAGAAGACTTGCATATAGATGTAACTCTACTCATGCAGCTACAGTGTAACAATCAAGCTGCTTTGTTCATTGCCAATAATCCAGCCTTTCATGAAAAAACAAAACATATTGAGGTAGACTGCCACTACACTAGAGACATGATCCAGAAGGGCATGATTTCTACTTCACATGTTAGTTCAGGGGAGCAGACTGCCGACATCTTCACCAAGCCATTGCTCAGAGGACCATTCTAGAGATGTTCTTCCAAGCTGAGCATGATTGATATCTATGCTCCATCTTGAGGGGGAGTGTAGAGATACTTATGTAGTCGGTGTATCTTTTATTCTATTTTTATAATTCTGATAACCTCTTATGTAGTTTACCCATGTGTCCTCTCTATATAAGAGAACCTAGGATTCTATGGAATAAACAGATTGCTCCTTTCCATCAACAACTATACATGGAATATACGGTCACCCTATCCTTATCTCCAAGTATCCACGGAGAAGGCACATTGTCCTTGAAAGATTTCAAGAATAATTCTGTTGACAATATCTGAGCATTGAAGAAGTAATGATTATATAGGATTAATGATCATTAATAATGTGGATGTAAAATGTATTGAGCCTTATCCCACTATAAGTAGGATCGGCTACATGGATTCTTGCTTAAATCCATGTTGAAAGATTCGACAATTTTTTACGCTGGCTATCGACTCCCTAACGCAACGCCTGCAAGAGTGGGATTTGAACTCTGATCATTTGTGTGGTAGACACACTGTACTACCACTAGACCATTAAGTGGGTACATTAATAATGGATGTGATTCACATTATTTGAACACATATAATGAGATAATTAAGATAATTAATTTGGATTTAATTATCATGAATATGATTAATATGGATATCATTATCTACAGTAATCATAAATATTATGAAAATGATTCATAATATCATAAGAAAGATTTAATTGTAAATATGTGTTTACAATTTATAAGTTAATGTGAATATGATTCACATTATACAATTAAATGTGAAAAGAATTCACATTGTACAATATAAATGTAAATTTGATTTACATTTAATATTGGATGGATAAATACGATTCATAATTATCAATGACATGATTGGAATTGTCATGTCACAAAATAATTCGGAATTATTTTGGTAAAAATTCAAGCAACAAAAGTTGTTGCAACATGTGGAAAATATGATGAGATTGAGAATCTCATCAATTAGGAAAGAGGAGAAGGCTCCAGTCCTAATAGGAGTAGACAACCACATGGAGAAAGTCTCCATGGTGGTCGTCCATCCTATTTGGGAAGGAGGCTCTCCTCCTTCCTATTATTCCACATGTAATTGATTTAATAGAATTTATATTTCTGAAGAATGTCTTCATTATTTTTTATCTCTTCAAATTAATTAATTGTTATTGTAAATTATTGCAACAAAATCTAGGCCACTGATTTTGAATTAGGAGTGCATCCTAGCCATCCAATCAAGTATAAGAGAAGGGGCAACTCTAGGATCTTCTTTACAACAATTCAACATACAAGTTGGAGCAACAAAATCTCTCTCTCTCCCTCTCTATACATGTCCATGGGATATCCATATCAACCCTACTTGATCGCCCACTCTAGGGTTTATGGAGAGTGTCGTCGTCACGCTGCCGTTGTGTTGCTGGATCGACTGCTCATGGATTACCATCTTATTCGGTGCTTTGTGCTTGTAAGGAAGACGACAGATTTCATGTGATGAAATCAGGAGGTTCTTGGCTCATATCGTCATCAAAGATTGCAGGGAGAACGCATCTCATCCATACGCTCGCAAGTGTTGTCTATGTCGGATCATACTTAAGATAGGAGGTCTCTTCGCTCAGAGACATGAGGATCGCGATCATGCTACAAGAGGTAACCCTAATACTTGTTTGTGATCAAGATGAAATGACATGGAAATGGTTCCCATGTCATGCGACTTCATCGAGTTTTTTTAAATTCTGTTGCCATGTCGATTAGTATGACTAGTTGACCTAGATCGCAAATGATGTGATCTCCACGCTTCCGTGATGCGTAAGTTAATTTTTTATTAAATAGATTCCCTTCAAGTGGTATCAAAGCCTTGGTGAAAAGTCTTGGATATGATATAAACCCTTAGGAACAATATTTTGGATATCGGATACGTGGGGACTTATTATTTTTTGCATAGATGCTTTTTCGTATAGTTTTTTGCTCATATGAAAAAGCTATTGTGTGTGCCTTGTTTGAACGATTTTTTATAATTAAATGTATTTAGAATGTCTAAATATGTCCCCAAATATTCACCAATTGTTGGCATCAAACGAGCATCGTTATAAAATCAATAAATTCCCGCAGTGTTGTTTTTGCATGTAAAATCAGATATATAATTAAATGATTTTTAGTTATTGTTTTTGTTGGGAAAATAAGAGAGTTGTTTATTCCTGGTAACCCTAGGCTCTCTTGTATAGAGGAGAGAGCTATGAGTAAATTATACATAAGATAGACATAAAGAAATAAAATAACAGAAAAGGTACATAGGAATGCTCAGCTTGGACGAACACTTCTGAAATGGCCTTATGAGTAATGCCTTGGTAAAGATATTTGTTGTTTGCTCTCTTGAACTGATGTGAGAAGTAGAAATCAAACCCTTCTGAATCATATCTCTAGTATAATGGCAGTCTACCTCAATATGCTTAGTTCTTTCATGGAATGCAGGATTATTCGCAATAAATAAAGCATCTTGATTATCACATTGTAGATGCATGGGTAGAGGTACATTTACATGCAAATCTGCTAACACTGCTTGAACCCACATCATTTCTGTGTTTTCTTGGGCCATAACCCTATACTCAGATTCGACACTTGATTTAGCCACCACCGTTTGTTTCTTGCTTTTCCAAGAAACAAGAGAACTGCCAACAAACACAACGAAGCCTGAAGTAGACTTCCTATCTTTAGGATATCCTGTATAATCTGAATCAGCACATGCAGACACAGATAGAGTTGCTCCTTTTCTGAATAGTAACCCTGCACCTGAAGAAGATTTTAAATATCTCAAAATCATGTATATAACATCCATGTGAAAGTGTCGGGGATGCTCCATGAACTGACTCACCCGACTCTCTACAAAGGAGATATCAGTTCTAGTAATAGTAATATAGAGGAGTTTTCCCACCATCTCTCTATATCTCCTTCTGTCGACCTCATTTATATCATCATCATCATATAACTTCGTGCAGGGGTCTATAGGAGTAGTAGATGGTAGACACCCAATCATGCATGTCTCAACAAGCATGCTGTAACATACTTCCTTTGGGTCATCACAAGACCCTGCGTATTCATAGCAAATTCCAACCCTAAGAAATACCTTAGGGTACCAAGATCTTTGGTAACAAATTGACGACCCAGAAATTCTTTTGCCATCTTGACCCCTGCACATCATCTCCTGTAACAAGTATATCATCCACATAGACTATAATGACAACTGTACCTCTAGTTGTTCTCTGCACAAAGAGTGAATGGTCTGTATTTGACCTCTTGAACCCTTGCCTTTCAATCAGATCCGAGAGCTTCTGAAACCACGGCCTTGGATTTGCTTAAGGCTAGCCTTATGGAGTATAGAAATCTGCTGACACTCCCCCTCAGCAGCAAACCTCGAAGGTTGTTGCGTGTAAACCTCCTCCTGTAGAACTCTATAAAAAAGAGCATTTCTAACATCCAATTGAAAGAAAGGACAATCACGTACCACTGCAACTGAAAGTAGGACACAGAGAGTAGAGTGACGATCCACAGGAAAAAACGTGTCCAAGTAGTCCACGTCGTAGGTCTGAGTAAATCCTCGTGCCACTAATCTTGCCTTGTAGCGATCAAGGCTCCCATCTGCATGATGTTTAATAGTAAACACCCATTTACAACTAACAGATGCCCCAGGAGGAGCAGATACCAAACTCCATGTACCACGTAATTGTAATGCAACCATTTCTTTTTCCATAGCCAGGCGCCAGCGACCATCCTTCAAAGCCTCCTAATAATTCCATGGAATGTCCACAGCAGATAGAGCCACTGCAAATCTCTGAAATTCCCCTGTGAGACAATGAAAGGAGACCTGAGAAGTAATAGGGTAGGAAGCACAAGATCGCTTCTGCTTCCGAACTGCAATACGTAACCAGGTCATTGGGAACCTCGTCCATATGTCGGCTATTCTCCTGCAATGATTCCTGCACAGATAAATCTCCAGACCCATCATTACAAACCATGTTATCAAAACATACCCGGGGTATACTGGATGATGTGCAATGACCATGAGTAGAAGCAGTACGATGGGTATAGAATTTAGGTAATAGTCGAACAATGGGCACATGCGAATGGGTAGTAGGAGGGGGTAGATGAGGTGGCGGTGGAGGAGGTGGTGGTGGCGGCAGCGGTGGTGGAACCACAGACACAGGAGGAGGAGGTGACGGACTCGTAGAAGGGGGTGGCAAGTAAACTTCATAATTTGAGTCCGATGAAGCCAACATGTCACTTGTAGGAGAGAAATACATCACATACTTAAAAAATATGACATTAACACTGATATAGTATTTTCTGCGCAATGGATCATAACATCGGTATCCCTTCTGGGTCATGTAGTACCCAACAAACACACATTTGACAGCTCTAGGAGAGAGCTTGTCAAGACCTGGAATCAATTGGTGAACAAAAGCAACAGAGCCAAACACACGAGGAGTAAGTGAGAACAACTCCTTCTCAGGAAAGCTATAGAAAAAGGTTTTTGCTCACTCCAAGATAGATGATGGCATGCGGTTCACCAAGTAGCATGTTGTAAGAACTGCATCATCCCAAAACGAATGTGGGGCACGACTGTGAATAAGAAGAATCCGAGTGACATCAAGTAAATGACGATGTTTTCTCTCTGCAACACCATTCAGTTGAGAAGTGTAAGCACAAGATGTTTGATTAATAATTCCATGAGATGAAAGAAAATGGGATAGAGAACGAGAACATAATTCCAAAGCATTATCAATCCGCATAAATTACACAGAGGTAGAGAAAACATTCTGCACTTCATTAATAAAAGTTTTGATCACATCCCCTGCTTCAGATTTATTTTTCAAAAGAAATACCCATGACAAACGAGAAAAATCATCCACAGCAACAAGATAAAAGTGATGTCCCTGGTGATCAAGGACACGACTCGGACCCCAAATATCAACATGAAATAACTCAAAAAAGGAGCTACTGCTCTGACTCTGACAACTAGGAAAAGCAGAATGATGATGCTTTCCCAACTGACATGCCTCGCACTGGAAAGAAGACCATGGTGAAATCTGCGGCAACATATGATACATCTTCTGGAGAGGAAGGTGACCAGACCGTATGTGCCAGGTAAAAGGAGAAACTTGTCCTGTCGCATAAGAGGATACGCCAGCATAGGAAGTTCGGACCAGGCGATAAACACTACCCTGCTCACGGCCACACCCAATCACTCTGCCCGTAAGAATGTCCTAAAAAACAAGAGACGATGGGTCAAAACTAGCTCTACAGTGCAACTCCTTTGTAATATGACTAATGGATAACAAATTTATAGAGAAATCAAGATCATGTAACACATTTTGTAGACGCATCGAAGGCGCCCCATATCCAGCGATCGGGGAATGTGTTCCATCTGCAATCACAACAGTTCTCCTTGGTGGAACCTGTCTATATGTTGTAAGCTGATCTCTGTCCCCGCAGAAATGGTGCGTTGCCCAAGAATCCATAATCCAGTCAGTAATCTCAGATCCGTGATAGGATGTAAAAGCAAAAGTACTACTTGAGGTACTAGCTGTAGCAGATGTACTGGCATATGCAGAGGTTGCGACGTCTGAATGACCTCCTGGAGATGGTGAAGAAGCAAGATGCATGATATCACGCAGTCTAGCTACGAAGTCATCAAACCTCTGATCAGAAATAGGAGGAGCAGGAAACTCAACTTGCTCTGCGACACGAGTTGAAGCCGGTAAGCCATGCTTGGAATAGCATGTATCCTCGGTATGTCATGGACAGTGATAGTACGTACATGGCTGACGAATGTGACCTCCTCTATCACGAGGTCCGCATCCAAGGAAAGATGAAGAGCTTCCAACTCCTCGAGAGGCCGCCATAGCCGAAGAAGTCTGGCTAGTGGTTGTGGATGGAATAATAATCCTACTGAGCCTACAAGACGCGTTCTCCATGGGAGGAATAGTGGCATCCGCTAGAATCTGGGAGCGAGCAATATCATACTCAGGGTCAAGAGCTGCTAGGAATATACCAACCATGGTAACATTCCTATATGCCTTCTGCTGCTCTGAAGTCGCCGTTAGTAGCATGAAGCTGTGGAGCTTCTCAAACATCCCACGTAGAGATGTATACAACGAATGAAGAGGGTGTATGTTCTGCTTAACAGTGAATATATCATGCTGGGGTTGGAGGATCTTCATCTCATTTCTCGCTTGAGAATATATTGCAGCGAGGATATCCCACACCGCCTTAGCCGTAGGCTGATGTAACACATCATTGGCGATCTCAATCGTCAATGTACCAGATAGCCAAACTTTGGCATAAGCATCGTCCGCCTCCCACGAGGTAATTACCACAGTCTTCTCCATTGGATCCTCCTCGGTAAGAATGTGCTTCTTACCATTCGACTTCATAAGACTTATGAACTGCATAGCCCAGAGCTCATAGTTTGTCCCGTCCATTTTGAGAATGGACCTATGAAAGTGCCTGTGACAGATACATCGACTTTGTTCTCAGACATATTGTCGGACGTAGAAGACTAGGGTTTTGCAGACCAAAGAGTGAATGTCTACACAAACATACGTGGATTTGAATGCATATGTAGACTTATACACCCAAATCCATCAAATAAACGGAGGAACCGATACCGGTGATGTCTAGAGGGCGAGCTGCGTATGGAGGCGCTGCACGCGGAGAGGCCGCACTCACAGGACGACTACGTGCGGAAGAGGCGGCGCACAAGGAGGCGCGCGGGGTGGCGTGCGGGAAGGCGCACGGGGTGGCCGGGGAGTCACGCAGGGAGGTGCACGGGGTGGCTGCGTGCGTAAGAGGGTGGCGTGCTTTGGTGGGCGACGCGTGTAGTGGCAGCGACGCACGGAGATAGGGTGGGGCCAGGGTTAAGGTTTTGGGTACGAGAGCTCCAGTCTAGGACCACCGCTCTGATACCATGTTGGGAAAAACAAGAGAGTTATTTATTCCTGAGAACCCTAGGCTCTCTTATATAGAGGAGAGACCAAATTACATAAGATAGACATAAAGAAATAAAATAACAGAAAAGGTATATAAGAATATAAAAATATCACTACACTTTTCCTATCATGAAACATGTTAGAATCACATTAAATATGTTAAGAATTAAACCAACAAACCGCTCTATTTTATTTCACGCGATTCTGCCTCTGTTTTTCCTCGATATGTGATATTTAGTGGGAATGGATCGGAAGATGATTGAATCATGTTGATGGCATTTTTTAATGTGTTTATCATTCAAAATAAATTATGGATATTATGAAATTGCCTTGATTGATTGTTGTATCACTTATTTAGAGAAATAATTGATAAACAACAACTTTATTAAATGATTGTTCCATGACAAACCCTAAATTGGAAACCACAATTGTTGTAGTTCAACAATTTCCATGCATAACAACTTGAGTGCTTGTTATGACTAGAAATTTAAGACCATTAAAAATATTTTAAGATGCATAAATTTCTGAGTGATAATTATATAGTATCATGTTGGTCGTCAATTGCATATGATCGATAAAACACTCTTAGTAAAAATAAACCCAATTGTGTTGTTCTGGATTGGAATGGAGATGATGTCTAAAGCGGGTACGCTGGCTTGGTTTCTTAATTAGCACCTTGCATATCAAGAACATGCTCCCTCTCAGCATAACTCGAGTGTGTGGTCGGATCTGTTTCAAGGAAGTATAGCATGATGTGTGGTTAAGGCATACTCTAACAACTAATTGGAATAATTAATTTGTACTATGTGAGGGTGTATACTATATAGTAATATCAAGCAAATTAAATTGTTTATCGGTTGTATTGAATTGATGATTAATTTAATATGATTAAATTAATGTAACCCAATTAAAATACACAGTCTATATTTAATAAGACTGTATTTCTCTTGTAAGGGTTAATCATAAGAATATAATTTTAAATGATTAATCAAAATTTGAATGAAATATGGAGGATCATAAGATGACATACATGATCTCCCGTCAAGGCGAAGGGTTCCGTCATTATGGATTGTACGACGAAGACGCCTATGCGAAGTTATAGCTCCGACGTACAAACGCACATGGATCGGACTCTTTACTTCTCGAAAGAATACGGTCGTATGCATATTGACCCCAATGTTGTTCCCCATGTAATTGTGGCGGCATTTGATTGCGCATAACGAGTTATATTTCTGTTGACGTTTGATTCAATTGACAACGAGCCAACATCACCATAGTTGTAGTGTACTCGGGTGTCAAAGATAGAATTGGAAAATGCAAGTTGGACTTGCAAGGCGGAAAGAGTTTCCGCTTCCTTCACCCGAATTGCATTTTCTCATTGTTAGAAAATCGGAAGTGGAAGCGTAAACATGGAAAAGATAAAGAACAAACAAGAAGAACATGATTTTACGTGGAACCCTACTCCGTGAGGAGTGGGATGAAACCACGGGAGAAGCCCTCAAATGGGCATGCTATGCATTCCTTTTTCTCAATGGATACAGGAGGTCTGGGGCTCCTTATATAGCCTCTCCAGAGCCTCCAAGTCCCACCACTGGACGATGTGGGACTAAACACTGGATGAGGTAAATGGATCTCCTCCAGGATCCATTTACCCTGCTACAACACAATGGGCGCACTACCTAATACTCCAACACTCCCCCTCAAGCTGGAGCATGCAATGCTCAGCTTGGACAAACATAAAGAGACTCAACTCAACGCTACAGGACACTACGGACAATATCAACCCAACACGCACATTGCTGCAGTCGAGGACGTTGCTTCTCATGCCGTGCAGGTGAGGAGGACGAACGGGCTGGAGCGTGAGTCAACTGAAGACTCGGAATCTGACCATCGAGTCTGAACTTGCGCCTGAAGTCTCCTCGTCGGAGAACTGGGTCTCTCCCATCTGGCTCAGAGAATGGTGCACTGCTCTGGTGTACCTATGATACCACATGAAAACCCTTGCCAACATATGGCATAGGGAATGGTCCTCTGCTCTGGAGTCCCTATGGCTCACATGAAAACTCTGGCCAAACAACAACAAGAATGATGGGGACCTCGAACTGATGGTGGCAACATATGCACATCTGAAATTGACCGCACACTCGTGCGTGTCTGAAACTGGAGACTCGGAAGACCATCGTCGAGTCTGAAATCGAACTGTAGAGTCTGATCAACTGGCTGGTCTGGAGACTGATATCTGGATCTGGAATACAAGACCTGTGACTCTACATATATACTCCCCCTTTCTCCCATACTGATCGGAATGAAGACATCGACAGTTGGGAGAAGACAAGATAAATAGGGGGTAGAACATGAAAAACTTGCGGCTTTTCTTCACATTTTTTAAGCCGTCATTTTTTTTAAACATTTTTTTTTAAAAAAAATAAGCCGTTACTTTTTTTTACGTCTTTTGCAACTCCATTTTTTTGAACTTGCGTACGACTTTTCTTTGTACGCGGCTTCTCCTTTTTTTTCAAAATACTTGCGTACGACTTTTTTCAAATGTACGCGCCTTTTCTCTTTTTTTTTGGAATAAAACCTCTTGGCCCAAACTGGGCCCACAAAAGCTGTTTAATTTTTTTTTTTTACAAAACTCGTTGCCTCTCTCTTTCTTTTTTTTCTTACATCTCTCTCGGTCCACTTGGACCTAACAGTAACTTTTTTTTCTGCAGCCCGCCGACCCCTCCTTTCAATTTATTTTTTTTAAATATGCGGCTGACTCGGACCCCCGAAATGTGCGCCCCCTTCCCTTTTTTTTTCAATACCGAAGGCCCACTTGCCAAAATTAACGCCCTCTTTTTTTTTAATGCTTCACATGGCTCTAGGGTTTCCCACGATTGGAAACCCTCTATGGAAATGGCGCCGCCTGCGGCTGGAAGATCGAGGCGCATCTGCCAGGCGAATCGGGGAGCCGCTGATGGTGCCGCCTGGGCTTTTGTGGGAGGGGCGGCTCTAAGCGGCTTCGCGTGGAGCGGAGGAGAGCGTCTGGGGCTTCACGGGGGTGCTGCGCGACCAGAGATCTGAGATGGGTCGCCTGATGCGCCTGAGAAGGAGGCCTCGTGATGCAGGAGAGGCGCCTAGAACTTGGCCTCGCTTGTTGATGGAGAAGGACTGTCTGGAGGGTCGCGCGATTGGGGTGTGACTAAGGTGGAAGGGAGATCCCAAATCTCGTTTGATGTACTTTGACTAGCATACCTCATACTTTGAAAGTTCGAAAAGGAATGGACTTTCAAGGTAATAAAAAGCAAGACGACTTTGATTTAAAATATTAATAACCCTGATCGAAGTAAAATATATTATGCAAATTATCTTATTTCAGATAACCTTCATTAAACCCACTCAAATCTATACTCAATCATACCGGTATCATGGATTAGATCCATCATCAAGATGTTGTACTTGTAGTTGAAAACATAACGTAATGTGGTTGCAATGTGCAAGTTTCCTCGTGATAATGAGGAATAACAATTAAACAGACAGTAGGACAACAACCTAATGTTTATATGTCTCTACAGTCTTGATTTCACATCGAGTGTATTTTGGAAGTAACATGTCGATGATAATCGTAATTGTCAAGATCCTTATAAATGCCGAAGGAGATGTTTTGGCAAACATAAGTGCTCTCAACATTTAATCACGAATGACATGATTCACGGTATTATGCAAGATGGTAGCTCCATAAGAGAGGATGTACTCAAAATGTTTGAGTGACTGTCTAAACCAAAGTCTTTAAGAGTTAAGATGGATGTAGATATGATGAATGTCACCATTCTACTATCTCAACTTAAGTCTTTCATGAAGTTTCATAATATTCTACTGTATAAATAAGATAAAGCAAGGACAAATGTTGAAATATTCTTATATTGAAGTTCCATAGGGACTTGTTCAGTTTAAGAGATCCTTTATCTTATGTAATGGTTGTTTATAGATTAAGGAAGCACAGTGGAAACACGGGTCCAACTCGTGTAAGGAGAGTCAAAGAGTTGCGTGTACTTCTGTGACTTCCACACATATGATATCCAAAGAGCTGGATGAGTGCCAATACTGCAACAAGCCGATATTCTGATAATATGACTATCCAAACAATCTAGAATCCTTAGAGAAGGACTCGGATAGTGCATCATCATATCCTACATCTATATATCATCATTGAAATCGACTTATTTATTAGATAAGATTAAAGTCCGATAATTGTATCTCCTTCTACTAACACCTGCAATCGGTTACACATGTTTTAGAAGACCAGAAAACTTGATCTTAAGGTTTAATAGTCATCCATATGGAATTTGATGTAATTGTTACGACGATCTCCATTGGATAGATAGACTACTTCTTTCAAGTGGGAGAGCCCTTAGTCTTAGAGAATGTCTCTATGACCTAGATATTAGAATAGATTGATTGTTTATTTCTAACTTGTTAGAAATGAAAATGCATTCTGAGATGAACCTATCATAAAGAGTTATGATGGATATATTTCAAATGGTAATCTAACATCCAGAGGACTATACTAAATTAGAATATTAATGAATGGTTCATTGACATTTCTAATACTGGAAATTAAACCTTAAAAGATCAATAGGAGGATGACGATTATTTGGCAATGATTTAGCATCATGGCTTGGACATAAGTCTGTTGATTGGATCAATAAGACTAGTAAGAGATAGAACTTTAGATTGTCTGAAAGTTCAAAGTTTACACACTTGTGAATATTGTATTCAAAAGTAAAATGCATGATGCACCCATCTCTAGGAATGGTGCAAGATGTAGAGGTATTCAAAACCTCATACAAATCGATGTATGTGGACCCTCTACCATAATAAAAATTAATGATATGCGACATCCATTGATGATTATTCCTGGTATGAGATTTCTTCCTTACCCATTAGAAAATCCTTTGAAATTTTCAAAGTTTCCATAATTTTGGTTGAGAACCGAAGTTAGAAGGAAGATGAAAAGAATTTGATCTGACCCAGGTAGCCAGTACCTATAAGATAAATTCATAGAATACCTTATAGAGAAAGGAATGTTGTTCCTATCTCACTCCTCCTAATACACCTCATCTTAATGGAGTTGTAGGGAGATGCAACTGGATTATGTGACATGATTTGTTCAATGATGAATCTTAACATAATTACCTCTTAGTTTCTGGGTATATGTAGTAAAGACTACAATATACATCTTTAATAAGATTCCAAGCAAATCTAAACTCAAAACTTCTCGAGAGTTATGGTTTGGAACCAAGCCTACTGTGAAACACTTGATGATTGATGCTTGCTTGATCCATGACGTAAACATGGATGCAAGTAAGCTAGAATCTAGCACTAGAGAGTGCTACTTCATTAGGTATATAAAGGATGGTATTGGATGCCTACTTTATAACCTTGAGATTCTTAAAAGATTTCATATCTAAGAATATGATTCTTAGAGGATGACTTGCTTAAGAGTCAAGATAAGAATGAAGTAAAAGGATTCAGCAAATCATAGGAGGACAATGAGGTCCCTACAATCGGAAACTAGAAGGATAATTAAAGATGAAACATTCATACATCTTCAAATCAGTTTGAGGGTGGTAAGACCACCTAGAGGGTACGAATTCCGTGTGTCACAGAATTTTGACAATGATCTGACTTCATATGATGAAGCTTCTGAGGATCATGACATAAAGAGATGGATGCTAGCAATAAAGTATAAAGTAGACTTCATTTTTTTGAAGCCATAAAGTAGCCTTCATGCACAAGTGGCGTGTATGAACCCTCGAGAATCTACCTATAGGGGTCAAGCCCATTGGGTGTAAACGAATCTTCAAGAGAGAGGGAACCTAGTGAGGAGGTAGAGACCCTCAAAGAACGATTCGTACACAGAAAGAAAACATCACTTGCGGTGATAATTTCTCTCCACTAATCATGCTTGTAACCATCAATATATTGCTAACTATAGATACACAACTTGACTATGACATCTAGAAAATGGAAATAAGGATTGCATTCCTCTATGAATATCTCAACGAGACTATTCATATGAAGTAGCTCCAGGGCTTCATAATTGAGGAAGGTAAAACGTGCAAGCTAAAGTACTCCATCTATAGACTCAAATAAGCTTCTTATAGTTGGACATCAGATTTATTGAATTTATAAAGGTTGTGATTTCAGACAGAACCTTGATGAACCATATGAAGCTTAATATGAGTGTCCTGTTCATCGTGCTAAATGTAGATAAAACTCTAATCATTTAGAATGAAATAAGGATGATAATAAAGTGTTTTATAATATGATTATTCCATACCTTGATATAAAGATCTCAAGGATGCCTCTTAGATCTTAATTCTGAAGTTGTTCAGAAGCAAAGAGAAGAGGGCAATAGGACCGTCACATTAGTAGTAAATCTTGGACATATTCCACTTTGAAAATTTTCAAGGAAGGCTTCTTTCCCTTAAGATATGGTACTGACCTATCTGAAGGGATAGCTGTAGAGATAGTTTCGAGATTTATTATTAGTTCATGTATCTTGTTGCTATTTCTTTCTCTTATTTAGACGTCTCTGTAATTTACCCTTAGGGCCTCTCCCTATATAAGAGAGCCTAGGGTTTTCCCTGAATAATATCTAAGACTCTTTTTCTCAACATGGTATCAAAGCCGCCTTAGGGCTCTCCACCCGCCGCCCCTCCCTTCCCCACCCGCCGCCCCTCTCTTCTAGCCGCTGCCAGCGGTTCCAGTCACCGCCGAAGGCCACCAGCAAGGTCCTGGCGGCGCCCCCTCCAGCCGCCCTAGGCCCCACCTCCTGCCGGCGGCCCCTCCTCCTGCAGGCGGCCCCCTCGCAGCCCCACCTCCTCCCGGCGGCACCTCCTACTGCCGCCCTAGTCCCCCAGCGGCCCCCACCCCCTCCCGGCGGCAACTCCTTCTGCCTCCCTAGGCCCCCAGCGACTCCCCATCTGCTCCCGGCAGCCTCTTCTCCTGCCGCCGTACGTCCCCAGGCCACCGCGGTGGTCCCAGCTGCTGTGTTGAACGTCCAGCAGTCCTCAGGCGGCACTCTCTAGCCGCTTCAAGGGCTGTAAGCTTCCTTTGAGGCGTGCCCTAGACCCCTCTTCCTCCGGTTTATGGATTTAAGTGCGTAAAGGTCTACACACGTACTCAAATCCGATGCAGTTGGTGTAGACATTCATCAACGTGTCTATATTCCCTTTGTCTTCTCCAAGCAGCATTATATCATAATCGAAAGTCGATTTGCCCTCCACCGGCGCATTCAAAGGTCCTGCGCCAATAGTGAAGATGGACGGGTCTAACTATGAGCTATGGGCTATGCAGTTCATGAGCCTCATGAAATCTAATGGTAAGAAGCACACTCTTACCGAGGATGAGCCTGCGGAGAAGACAGGGATCTATGCCTCATGGGAGGCTGATGACGCCTACGCGAAAGTCTGGTTGTCTGGTACGTTGACGATGGAGATAGCTAACGACGTACTCCATCAGCCCACTGCTAAGGCAATGTGGGACATCCTTGCTGCTACGTATTCGCAGGTGCGAAATGAGACAAAGATGTTGCAGCTTCAACATGACATTTTTACGATGAAGTAGGCCGACAGACCTCTCCATTCTCTATACACATCCCTAAGAGGGATGTTCGAGAAGCTATACAGTACCATTCCTCTGACAGCTACTCCGGAGCAGCAGAAGACGTTTCGGAACGCCACCATGGTGGGTGTTCTACTTGCTGCTCTCGATCCTGAGTACGATGCCGCCCAGTCACAGATTCTAGCAGATGCGGTAATTCCTCTAGTGGAGGATGTCTACAGAAGGCTCAGTCGCATTCCAGTTTCCTCCAGCTCTTCTACTCCACCCCCATCAGCGATGGCAGCTTCGCGTGGGCGAGGTGGACCGCCTTCTGGACGTGGTCGTGGACGTGGCCGTGGACCTCAAGGTAGAGGTGGTCGCTTCAGTCAGATGTGCTCGTATTGTCACCGAACTGGACACTCGGAGGAGACATGCTACTCTAAGCATGGGTTCCCAGCGTCCACGGGTTGCAGAGCATTCACAGTCTCCATTACCGTCTACTGCAGATCATAGATTTGACGAACTTGTGGCCCGTCTCCGTGATATTATGCCACATTCATCTGGTGATTCATCTGGTGGTTCTTCAGATATTGCTGCCACAACCTCTGCCAGTTCATCCGCCGCTGCTAGTAGCTCAGGTACATCATCAACACTCATACCATCTCATGATATATCTGACTGGGTTATAGATTCCGGAGCCACACATCATCTCTGTCGAGATAGAGGTAGATTACAGGCCTACAGGGATATTCCTCTCGGCCGTTTAGTGCAGATAGCATATGGTACCCACTCACCCCTTGTTGGCCAGGGGGAGGTTTTCCTATCCTCCACTATGCAGCTACAGAACGTTCTACATGCCCCTGAGTTCTCAATGAATTTGCTGTCTATTAGTCAGATTACAAAGGATTTGAATTGTCGTGCTATATTTGACCCGTCTTCTCTCATTTTTCAGGACATACTCATGGGCAAGGTGATTGGCTGTGGCTCTGAGCAGAATGGTCTATATCGGCTGGTTCAGGAATCCTATGTTGGAGTCTCCTCTCACTCCGCTGGACCAGTCTCTCCTTACATTTGGCATCTTCGATTTGGTCACCTTCCGCTCCAGAAAATGCGCCATCTTCTGCCCCAGATCTCTCCAAGTTCGTCGTTTCGCTGTGAAACATGTCAGTTGGGAAAGCATCATAGGTCGAGCTTTCCAAGTCGTCAGAGTCGGAGCAGTAGCTCCCCATTTGAGTTGTTACATATAGATATATGGGGTCCGAGTCGTGTTCCCGATCACCAGGGACACATGTTTTATCTTGTGGTAGTGGATGATTTTTCTCGTGTCTCATGGGTATTTCTTTTGAAGAATAAATCTGAAGCAGGAGATGTGGTCAAAATTTTGATTAATGAAGTGCAGAATGTTTTCTCTTCCTCAGTCAAATATGTTCGGACGGATAATGCCCTGGAATTTTGTACGCGCTCTCTTTCTCAATTTCTTTCATCAAAGGGTATTCTTCAGCAAACCACTTACGCATATACATCCCAACAAAATGGTGTGGCGGAAAGAAAGCATCGCCATCTCTTGGATATTTCTCGAACCCTGTTGATTCAAAGTTGTGCTCCTATCTCTTTCTGGGGGGATGCTGTCCTTACTGCATGCTATCTGGTCAATCGAATGCTGTCCTCTGTCCTTGGTGAGAAGATACCCATCTCTCTTATTTTTCCAGACAAGGAGCTATTCTCCTTGCCTCTACGTGCCTTTGGCGCTGTGGCGTTCGTTCATCGTCTATCTCCTGGACTTGACAAGCTCTCTCCTAGAGCAGTCAAGTGCGTCTTTGTTGGTTATTCCAGAACCCAGAAGGGATACCGGTGTTATGATCCTACAACCAACAGGTACTTCGTCAGTGCTGATGTCACTTTCTTCGAGTCGGTTATGTACTTCTCGCCAGCTGGGGATAGAATGGTACCATCCACTACCAATGATGATATTTATGTTCCTCCACCACCTACATGGAGTTCGCCTGAGTCGTCCCCTGTGTCAGTTCCTATGCCTGCACCACCGCCACCACCACCTCCACCTCCACCCATTTCACGGCCAATCATATCACCGTTTCCTAGACATTATACGCGTCGGTCAGGTCCTGCTCAGACGACAGATCAGTCAATCACTACGCCTCAGGTATGTTCAGATGGCGTTACTACTGACGGGTCAAGTTCGGTACATATGCAGGATTCTTCATTACAGGAAGACACAGATGATGATCTTGATGTTCCGATTGCTATTCGGAAGCAGAGGAGGCAATGTGCTTCCTATCCATTTGCTTCACAGGTTTCCTTCCACCGGCTCACAGGTGATTTTAAGAAATTTGCCACAGCATTGTCTTCCGTAGATATACCACGGACATACCAAGAAGCCTTGAAGAGTGAGTGCTGGAAATTAGCTATTGAAGAGGAGATGAGGGCCTTGCAGTCCCGTGGCACATGGTCTTTGGTTCCTGCACCTCCTGATGCATCTGTTGTGAGCTGCAAATGGGTCTTGACAGTCAAATATCATGCAGATGGCACGTTGGATAGGTACAAAGCACGCTTGGTCGCCCGTGGGTTTACACAAACATATGACATGGATTACATGGATACATTCTCTCCAGTGGCGAGACACTCGACTCTCCGTATTCTCCTATCCATTGTTGTGGTTCGTGATTGGAGCATCTCTCAGCTAGATGTCAAGAATGCCTTTCTGTACGGGGACTTACAGGAGGAAGTCTACATGCAACAACCACCCGGGTTTACTGCTGAGGGGGAGAAGCATATGGTCTGTAGACTTCACAAGGCGATATATAGCCTCAAACAGAGTCCGCGAGCGTGGTTCCAGAAGCTGTCCAACCTAATTGAACACCAAGGATTCAAGAGGTCAAATGCCGATCACTCATTGTTTGTCCAGAAGTCCTCTGCAGGTACGGTTGTCATTATGGTCTATGTGGATGATATTCTTGTTACAGGAGACGATGTTCAGGGCATAGAGAGGGCGAAGGCATTCCTAGGCCGTCAGTTTGTTACAAAGGACCTTGGAACCCTAAGATATTTTCTGGGGTTGGAATTTGCGAGGAATGCACATGGCTTGGTGATGACACAACGGAAGTATATTACAGACTTCCTAATTGAGACTGGCATGGATGGGTGCAAACCATCAAGCATCCCCATGGACCCCATCATGAAGTTGTATGATGGTGATACTGAGGAAGTTGATAAGAGGAGATATAGAGAAATGGTGGGAAAACTTCTCTACATTACCATAACCTGTCCAGACATTGCATTTGCAGTTAGCCGGGTAAGTCAGTTTATGGAGCAGCCAAGACAGGTTCACATGGATGCTATACACATGTGAGGCACCTGAAGTCTTCTCCAAGGTCAGGGCTGCTATTCAGAAAGAGCACAGACTTATCCATCTCAGCGTGTGCAGACGCAGATTATGCAGGATGCTCTAAGGATAGAAAATCAACCTCAGGGTTCGTAGTGTTTGTTGGAGGCTCTCTAGTTTCTTGGAAAAGCAAGAAACAAACTGTGGTGGCAAGGTCCAGTGTGGAATCCGAATATAGGGCCATGGCTCAAGCCAACACGGAAATGATGTGGGTTCGCTCCGTATTAGAAGATCTACATGTAGCTGTGCCTCTACCTATGAAGCTTCAGTGTGACAATTAGGCATCATTATTCATTACCAACAATCCAGCTTTCCATGAGAGGACCAAGCATATTGAAGTTGACTGCCATTACACCAGATACCTGATCCAGAGAGGGTTGATATCTACTGCACATGCTAGCTCAGGAGATCAAACTGCAGATGTATTCACCAAGCCACTGCTCAGAGGACCTTTTCAGAGATGTTCATCCAAGCTGAGCATGATAGACGTCTATGCTCCACCTTGAGGGGGAGTGTAGAGATAGTTTCGAGATTTATTATTAGTTTATGTATCTTGTTGCTATTTCTTTCTCTTATTTAGACGTCTCTGTAATTTACCCTTAGGGCCTCTCCCTATATAATAGAGCCTAGGGTTTTCCCTGAATAATATCTAAGACTCTTTTTCTCAACAATAGCATATCAAGGTGTTGATGATGTGAATGATAAAGATGCATGCTTTTGTGCATCAACTATAGGAAGCCCAGTGTATGCTGGATGTGTGTAAAAGGCCAGATGTCTGTCATGCAGTGGGAGTGGTAACTTGTTACCAATCTGAATATGAGATAAAACACTTAATTGCAATAATAACATCTTCAAAGACAAGATTTTTGAGATAGTGATCCCGAAGTCTTATCTTTAAGAACTTATAACTTTATAGATAGTAATCTAAAAGGTCCTAAAAGCAGATAGCTTAGAAGACTTATGAATGTGTCTTAGTCTAAGGAAATAGAGATCTCTAGACATAAGGGTATTCTGGTAAGGATAAATCCCTTTCTGATTATAATAATTATCGAGTTGTAGTGTCAAAGGCATTGTCACTACTTTAACAAAGATTGAGTATTGGTTGCATAAGATGTAACATTCGCATTAGATGTGAGTACGGTTACTAGCAGATATGCAAGTCTGTAAACGGACTTGGCATAGTCTCTCAGGAACAAAGTGACTAGTCAACTGACCAAACTATTTATCTAAATAGCTTATGATTAACATATGAGTGTCGGTTTAAAGATTAGACCATTAATGACTCTTTGGACTAATGGGAGATTGTTGGATATGTAAACCCACGGCAAGTCAATATACAACAAAAGTTATTGCAATTCACTCCTTAATCCGAAATGAAGAATAACTAATTTGCATAATAGATCCCTTAGTACAACTAGGGTTATGTACCATGGCAATTTTGATATCATACAGTTATTGCTCCAAAGGTTGGATCATAGAGGCTGGTGTAGGGTTGAATATCTAAAGAGTTAGAATGAGGACTCAACCACACTATCAAGTAATTATAAAGAAAGGATCTCCAACCTGAAAAGGATATTGCAATCCTTACTCCAAAAGTTAACATATGACTGACCTCTTGATGCAAGTCCTCTACACAAGAATAGAGTTTCGAAGGTGTTGGATGAGTAAAGGATCAAAGAGTTGATTTAACGAGATCGAGATAACTAAGACCTATGACGTATGTTGTCACGTATATGCACGCATCATTTGACCGGAGACAAATGTATTACTATATGTTTAAGTATGTATATTAGGCAGACCATTAGGCTGATGACCTAATCAAGGTCTATACACCGACGAGCCGATGTGCATACGAGGGTATATGAGTAATACAATCTCTCAATGGAATCATACATGTTCCCTACTGAACCGGAAGACATGAGCTCACTCATGAGATATTGGGATAAATCAAATTCCAACATTGGTCGTCTTGTTTTGGAAACAAGACATGATTTATAGGTATGATATATGCTTTTGGAAAGCATGTGATCAATATGTGTTCTCAATGACCGAATGAGAAACTTAATAATAAAACACTGGAGAAGACAGTTCAAAAGTGATCAAAACTTCAGTTTTATTCTAGGTCCTCCAATAAGCATGATGTACATGTATTAGGAATACTCAATGGTCATGTGATCTTAACCGATTGTATAACCATGACACTTACATTCCAAGGGAGTGATGAAATATATTTGGATTTTAGTGAGTTTACTCAGTAGATTGGTTATCCAATCTTAGTCCAAATGTTTGATATTGATTTGAACATGATTTGGATGCAATGAGAAGATTGGATATTATGTCTGACTTGATCAGACATCTCTAAGAGGTCTTCTAGATATGGATATGAGATTAATCTCACTATTCAAGTCACTACACATGGAATATACGATGGTCCTGTCCTTATCTCCAGGTATCCGTCGAGAAGGCACATTGTTCTTGAAAGAGTTCAAGAATAATTATATTGTTGACAATATCTAAGCATTGGAAAATTGATGATTAAATATGATCTAATTATCATTAATAATGTGGATGTGATTCATATTATTTGGACACATATAGTGAGACAACTAAGATAATTAAATTGGATTTAATTATCATGGTTATGATTAATATGGATAGCACTATCCACGATAATCATAAATATTATGAATACGATTCATAATATCTTAAGAGAGACTTAATTGTAAATATAATTTACTATTTGTAAGCTACTGTGAATATAATTCACATTATACAATTAAATATGAATTGGATTCATATTGTACAATTTAAATGTAAATATGATTTACATTTAATATTGGATGGATGAATATGATTCATAATTGTCACTAAATAATTTGCAACATGTGGAAAATATAATGAAATTGAGAATCTTATCAATTAAGAAAGAGGTGTAGACTCCATTCCTAATAGGAGTGGACGACCACATGGAGAAATTCTCCAAGGTGGCCATCCACCCTATTTGGGAAGAAGGCTCTCCTCCTTCATATTATTCCACATGTAATTGACTTAATGGAAATAAAATTTATTGAAGAATGTATTCAATAATTTTTATTTCTTTAAATTAATTAATTGTTATTATAGATTATTGCAACAAAATCTAGATTGATTTTGAAGTAAGAGCGCATCCTAGCCATCCAATTAAGTATAAGAGAATGGACAACCCTAGGCTTGTTTTACAACAATTTAACATACAAGTTGGAGCAACAAAATCTCTCTTTCTCTCTCCCTATAGACATCCATAGGTTGTCCATATCAACCCTAAGTGATCGTCCACTCTAGGGTTTATGGAGAGCATCGTCGTCGTCGCACTGCCGTTGTGCTGCCAGATCGACTACTCATGGATCTCCATCTTCTTCGATGCTTCGTGCTCGTGAGGAAGATGACATATTTCATGTGATGAAATCAGGAGGTTCTTGGCTCGGATCATCACCAAGAATTGTGGGGAGAACGCGTCTCGTCCGCGCGTCTGCAAGTGTTGTCTATGTCGCTCAGATTTGAGACAGGAGGTCTCTTTGTTTAGAGACACGAGGATCACGATCACGCTACAAAACATAACCCTCATACTTCTTTGTGATCACGATGAAACGACATGGAAATGGTTTCCATCATTCCATGTCATGTGGTTTCATCGAATTTTTTTAAATTATGTTACCATGACTACTAGTATGACTAGTTGACCTAGATCACATATGATGTGAACTCTATGCTTCTATGATGCACAAGTCAATTTTTTATTAAATCGATTCCCTTCACAGATGGCATACATGAACTCCACGATGGTTAGAGTTCTCTTGGTTGCTCTAGACCTTGAGTACAAGGCAGCATGCACATTGCTTCTCACAAGTGTAGCTATATCTTCCATGGAGGAAACATACAATTGATACAGTTTGATCATTGTCCTACCTCCTGTCATCACACAGACCTCCTCAACGATGACCACATCTCATGGCAAATGAGGCACTGCTCTGTTTAGAGGGTGTGGTCCCCGTGGCAAGGAGGCGTACGTCGACGTGGTCCAAGCATCTATTGTCCTCATTTGGCCATCCAGAGGATACATAATATCAGAAGCACGGATATCATGTTTCTGCTCATGTAGCCGAGCAAGTAGAGCTTCCTGATAGTTCGACCCATTCTTAGATTCGTGACTAGATGACATTATCTCCCATCTGACGGAGATAATGACCCCTTCTGTTGGCACTACTACATGTCGCCAAGATGTTGCAGTCTCTACTAGAGCATCTTCGAGCTCCTCAGGTGTAGCCTATACTTTTACCAGTTGTAGCAGGACATATATGACAGAGTAGATCATGGACTCTAGTGCTTTCTATTTTATCATCTGTGTGAACACAGATTGTAGTTCAGTTATACAGATATAGACCCCTGGTAGATCGGTCATCATTGCGAACAAGGATCATTTACCTATTATAAGGCATGGTGATGTTCATTTGACGCCATTCATGTGCCTACAGACTGTGCAATATGCATCTGATTCTATTATCGTGCCATTTTGACCCCTCTTCTCTTGTGTTTCAGGACATATTCACGGGTAGGGTTATTGGATGTGACCATGAGCAAAAGGGACTTTATAGATTAGTCCAATCTCCATGTGCATGTGCATCTACCGTTCCTACTGGATTAGTCTCACCATACATGTGGAATCTTCGTTTTGGTTACCTTCCTCTGCGGAAGCCGCATCATATCCTCCCACAGATCTCCACGTGTTCTACCTTACAGTACAAGGCTTGCCAGCTTGGGAAGCATCGTTGTTCTTCTTTTTCTTAGTCATTAGAATCGTAGCATTAGTCATTTATTTGAGCTTCTTCGTTTCAGACTCAGTGTTGTTAAAGGCAAGAGACACTCCAAGGCACTAAGGGGTCCAAAACACCCAAATCGCTAGGCACTCGCCTGAGAAAAGCAAGGTATCATATATAATAATAAATAAATTATATGTGAGTCTATATATACATACACATACACATACGTGAGTGCATGTGTATTTGTAAGAATGCGTGTGTATAACTTAAATTTTAATCTAATAACAATCCAATACATTTATAAGTATATGTACATGAGTTTATATAAACATATATGTGTACATATGTACTATACCCTACCAGCACGAGGGTCTCGTTGTGTGCATTGGGAGTAGCATATAAACATAAGTGTGTTTTATTTATTTATAGGTATAAGTATATGTATGTACGTACTCATAACAGGGAAGCTCATATAGTGATATATCGACGATATATTGTTTATATATCGATATCGAGAGATAAGGGATATCGATATCAGGGAGCATATCTATTTACCAGGATATTGGCGATATATGACTGATTTATAAGCGATATATAACCATATCAGTCAAAAATGACTGGATTCAGCACAAAATTCCCGGATATCGATCAATATCGTCGAAATTTTGGCGATATCTATATATTGATGAATAATACCCTTGCAAGCTTGATTTCACTACTTATTTTGCTACTCCTAGTCTAGTAGGTTATGTGCGACATGGGGGTGCATACAAGATCCTTTAACTTGGAGGTGTCCATTCGATTTTAATTCATCTTCTTTCCCTATCGAAAATATTATTATGAGTTATGCCTCTTTTAAAAAATACTATTATGTTCTTCATTTGTTTGGTTTCTGTTAGGAGAAAAGAAGAGCTTACATTAGATGAGACCTATGGCTCTCTTATATAGGAGAAAAGCCCTGGGTTAATTACATGAGAGGTACATAAAGAAAATGGAAATGAGGAAACACAATAATATGATATACAAATATCTCAACACCCCCTTCAAGTTGGAGCATATATATCTATCATGCTCAGCTTGGAACAACACCTATGAAATGGACCTTTAGCAGAAGCCTTGGTAAAAATATCAGCCGTCTGATCTCCAATAGCAACATGGGAAGTGGATATGAGACCTTTCTATATCATGTCTCTAGTGTAATGGCAAACTACATCTATATGCTTGGTCCGTTCATGAAATGCAGGATTATTGGCAACGAATAGAGAAACTTGATTGTCACATAAAAGCTGCATGGGAAGAGAAACACCAACAACAAGATTAGTCAACACATATCTAACCCACATCATCTCTGTGCTTCCCTGTGCCATGGCCCTGTGCACATCATCTTGCTTTTCCATAATACGAGAGAGTTTCCAAAAAAAATAGCAAAGCCAGACGTAGATTTCATATCTCTAGGGCAACCTGCATAATATGCATCTGCACACGTTGTCACCTCAAGAGATGTATCTCTGTTGAATATAAGCCCAGGACCAGGTGAAGTCTTCATATATCTCAAGATCATATATACTGCATCCAAATGAACCTTCATGGGTTGCTAAATGAACTGGCTAACCTTGCTCACATCAAAAGATATATCAGGTCTGGTGATAGTGGCATATAGGAGCTTCTCAACAGGCTCTTTGCTCCTCCTCCTATCTACCTCATCAGTGTCATCATCATGTAATCTCATACTCGTATCCATAGAGGTAGTAGCAGGCTTGCACCCTGTCATACATGTCTCTAAAAGAAGATCCGTCACAAACTTCCTCTGGGCCATCACAAACTTCCTTTGGGTCATCACAAGACCGCTGGTTCCTGGCAAACTCTAATCCAAGGAAGTATCGAAGATTGCCAATGTCCTTAGTCACAAATTGCTGACCTAGGAACATCTTAATAGCCCGAATGCCATGCTCATCATCCCCTGTGACAATAATATCATCAACATAGATAAGAATAGTAACAGTACCTCTCTGTGTCCTCAGAAGAAAAAGTGAGTAGTCCGCAGTAGACCGGACAAACCCATGTTGCTCTATCAACTCCGATGCTTCTGATACCAAGCGCTCAGACTCTGCTTTAGGCTGTAACTCGTCTTATGGAGCCTACACATCTTCTGAGGCTCCCCCTCAGTAGCAAACCCAGGTGGTTGCTGCATATATACCTCCTCCTGTAGATCACCATATAAAAATGCATTCTTCACATCAAGTTGGTAAGAGGCCAGTCCCGTGAAACAACAACTGATAGAAGAATGTGAAGTGTCAAGTGTCTGGCCACTGCCACGTGCCACAAGCCTTGCCTTGTAGCGGTCCATACTGCCATCTGCCCGTTGCTTCACTGTAAAGATCCATTTGCATCCCAAAATAGAGGCATCTGGAGGAGTAGGAACAATGCTCCAGGTACCACGTGACTGCAAAGCAGCCATCTCCTCCTCCATGACAAGTCGCCACCTACTATCTTGTATGGCCTCCTGATATGTTCATGGGATAGTAACAACAAAGAGTCCCACAACAAACCTCTTGTACTCCTTTGAAAGATGGTCCAAAGAGACATGCACAGTGAGAGGATAAGTAGCACATTGGCGACGTGGCTTCCTCAAGGCAATAGGTACATCCAGGTCAAAAGCCTATATGTTCTCTGGTATCAACTCACCATGTGCAGTATCCTGTGTAACATTCAAATCTTCAGTGTCATCAGTAGAAACAATGTGCTCATTACATACCTGAAGCGTGGTGGATGATGGGGAAGGTGCATAAGCAGAGGGGCGAGTAGAAGACCTGCGAATATAAAACCGTGGTAGGAAATGCGTTAGGGTAGGTGGAGGAGGAGGTGGTGGAGGTGGAGGAGGTGGAGATGAATGAGACTCATCATGGGGAGCAGATGGTGGAGATAACGGGGGAGAAGGAACAACAACATCCTCACCAGAAACATTGTTAGACAACATGTCACCTGTAGGAGAAAAATACATAAAAGACTCAAAAAATGTGACATCAACACTTACATAATATTTCCGTCCTACAGGGTCAAAACATATATACACTTTCTAGGTACGAGAATAGCCAATAAAGACACATTTGACCGCTCTAGGTGAGAGCTTGTTAAGGCCAGGAGTGAAATTGTGGACAAAAGCTATAGACCCAAAAACTCTAGGAGTAAGGGAGAATATGTCCTTCTCGAAAAACGCAATCAAGAAGGGAACCTTTTCTCTAAGAATAGTGGACGACATACAGTTCACCAAGTAGTAAGCAGTGAGAACAACATCTCCCCAGAAAGAATAAGGAGCATGACTCTGAATCAAAAGTCTCCTCGTGACATCCAGAAGATGACGGTGTTTGCGTTCAGCCAAACCATTCTGCTGTGAAGTATAAGCGTAAGAGGTCTGACGAACAATACCAAGAGATCGAAGAAATTCAGATAACTGTAAGGTGGAAAACTTTAGGGCATTGTCAATACGAATGAATTTCACATTAGAAGAAAAAATATTTTTGACCTCAATAAGAAAAGATTTAATAATAACACCCGCTTCAGACTTATGTTTCAACAAGAACACTCAAAGATAATGTAGAGAAATCATCTACAACAATCATATAAAAATGGTATCCCTGATGATCAAGAACACGACTAGGACCACAAATATCAAAATGAAACAACTTAAATGACTGACTACTATGACGACTCTGACGACTCAAAAATGAAGAATGATGGTGCTTCCCAAGCTGATAGGCGTCACAGTCCAAGGTAGCATGAGTAGAGATCTGTGGTAGGACATGACACATCTTCTGTACAGGAAGATGTCCAAAGTGAAGATGCCACATGAAAAGAGAAACAGATCCTGAAGGAATAGTAGCAGCCCCAGCATACGGTGGTAGGGCAAGCTTGTACAACCCTCTCTGCTCACGACCACATCTAATCACCCTACCCGTGAGTATGTCCTGAAACACAAGAGAAGAGGTATCAAATATAGCACGATAATGTAAATCTTTTGTAATTTAACTGATAGACAAAAGATTCATTTGAAAGTTTGGAGCATATAAAACATTCTGCAGATGCATAGAAGGAGCTAGAACAATCTCCCCCTGACTAACAATGGGTAAACAGACCCCATTAGCAATCACCACAGATCTACCAGATGGGATAGACCTGTAAGAACTGAATTGTGCTCGATCGCCATACATATGATGTGATGCTCCAGAATCCATAATTCAATCAGTCAAATCTAAATTGCTACAACTGGTAAGCGCAGAAGCCATACCTGATGAGCTAGACGAATCTCTGGCAGTAGCTGCTAAATCTGAAGAACCTACAGCTGAAGTGGTAGAGTGCACATCATCTCTCGTAATCTGGAAACAATATCATCAAAGCGTGCATCATGAGTAGGGGTAGAAGTAGGCTTGGTCTGCTCAGCAGCACGGGCAGACGCAGGATATCCATGCTTCTGATAGCATGCCTCCTCAGAATGACCTGGGCGGTGTCAATGAGAACATGGATCACGTTGACGTCCTCCCCCTCGACCATGTGGTCCTCGTCCGCAAAACTGTGAAGTACCCCCTATGCCACGAGAAACTACCATAGCAGAGGGAGTCTGAGCTATAGTAGTAGATGATGTAGTGATCCTGCTCAGCTGTGAGGCCCGTTCCTTCTCGGATCTAGGAAACCCGTTTACACATCATCCGTAATATCATATTCTCTAGAAATCGCATTAGGGAACTGGAAATTAGGGAATTTTTTTTATACGGATGACATTCACGTTAACTAACAGGCCACAGAACTATAACATGTCACACTTATATTACATAAATTTCCATATCAGTTTATATGTAACAACAGAAATTGCATTATATACATGTATCCCAATTTTATCAGAAGAGAAATAAAAACATAAATATCTTGAACAAACTATAACATACATACCTGCTATGTTTTGCTTCAGAAACTGACATTCAACTCCCCCAATACAACTGTGCAGGTATTTTGCCTGCAATCCATGAAATAGGGAGAAAAGAACATCAACAAATGTTGAGTAAATCTTAATTAATTAAAAATAACAGGAAATTTTGTGGTTCCAAAAGAAAGCAAGTAATTTGGCCTTGACAATTAAAATTTAAAGCTACTTGCAATGAAACAGGCTTTCAAGTTGTTTGGTATGTAAAACCCCAGTCTACTCATCCTACACTAATTACCCAAATTAATCATTTATATACCAATATCATGTGGTCCATATTTAAGTCATTGCCTTTCTATTAATTATAATACAAGTTTGACTGGTCTTGAGAATATGAATGATGAGACTCTGATATAATCATTATCTCTATAATGCTTATAAAGATGTTTAAGAATCTTGTGGATTGATCATAATAAGAGTATATGATGGATATGGGGTTTTGATTCTTTTCTTGTTGTTTTTCTCAAGCCTAGTAGATAGTCTGATAAGGATGATTTTCATGATATGGTCTTTTCTCTTTGCCAGGAATTATTGGCAGGAAAGTAACTAGTTCAACGAAAACCAACTCAACTGTAATTCAACTTTAGCCAACTCAATTGTGACTCAATCCAATTTCAATGTATCTTTTTCAGATTCAACTGTAACTGATTTAGAGGTAGCCATAGAGGATTCAGATGTATACATGGATGATTCAGATGTAGCATCGCCAAGTCTGTTGGCGAAAAATAAATAAAACTCAAGCGGTGAAGTAGCCTATAAAAGAGGCTCTTCCGTCTCGCCCTCCAATTGGAAGAGCAGTCCAATAGAGGGATAGGTCTACTCCAAAACTACGCCACTGAGACGGGTGAGAGAGACTCTCTAGAAAAGTCGCTTTAAAAGAAAAACCGGCCCGACCGGTACGGGCTAACGAGCTCGAAAAACTAAAACCAAGGGTTCTCCAGCCTAGGTACCCTAACGAACAAGGGTCAGCGGAACTGGTCTTTAAAAGAAAACCTGTGGATCCCAGAGAGGCGTAAAAACTGCGAGCGCTCACGAAAAAACCGAGAAAAAGACTGGGATCCTAGACCCGCGCACGAAGCGGCCGCTGCCCTAACTGGGCTTCCTAATCTTCCGCCCAGTTGAGGGTCACCGCCCCCTCGCACAGTCAGGCGTAAAGGTTACCATGACTGGCACTTTTAATTACTAGTCATCATTGAATCATCATCACTAACTTAATTTCTCATCCTCTCTTGAACTCTGATGTAGTCAACTTTACAGATCTAGGTATCTTGTTGATAATTATATTGAATAGTGATTCATACTTTAGTGATTTTGAATGATTAATCACAAAGATCTTCAGTCATTGATCATAGATGATCTTATCAATTGGCGGCTTGCTTATTAATCTAGATTTATAAAAATATCTCAATGAACTCCTTTTTCAAACCACGAGATCATAAGTTGTTTATTGGAACTGAATTTAAAATTTAATTTAATGTAGAAATTTTACTTTAGTTATTTAACTCGTAATTTAGTGGCAAGACTCTTAATCTAATTTTTATAAGTCTCTTGTATGAAAAAACCCTAATATAATGAACAAAAGATGAAAAGATGGTCGATGCAATCCTTCCTAGCACTGCATAATTTCACCCTGAATCTTCTCTTCCACTAGATCTCAAGTCATTCTAATAATGCTAACATATTGAGATTATTATTTACTTATCCACCGTAGCCATCTTTCGATTCTTTATCACTATTACTAAGAGATATTGAGAAACCCTCCCAATTGTATGTATCAAACTCCCAGCCAAGAGTTATACCCCTTTAGCTACTTTGTATCTTCCTACCCTTGCTAAAAAAAATATGCCGGGTTAATTACGCGATCTTGATATCATTAAGCTGGATCATAGTTAAATTCTTTACCTTTTGTCATTTTCAATAGGTTGAAATAGACCTTCTGTGATTGTTCTCGAGATTAAGAATCCAAATAAGTTGATAACAATATATTTAACAGATTTCAGAATACCTAATATTGAAAATAATCTCCTATTTATGTCATAAAATGGAATATGCTCCATTGAAAATAATCTCCTGATTATGTCATAAAATGGAATATGCTCCAGCGGTATAGATATTGTGCATCAAAAACCATGAAAAAAAATGTGGCAGATTCTTAAGTTGACTATACTCTGAAGAGAAGAATTTTGCTTGCATTATGCAGATTTGTCTAATGTTTAAAATGAAGCAGAATACCCAACCTTTAGTTGAATATTGCTATGCTAGGAATTCTAGTTTTAAAAGGCTAAATTCTTACACATGTTTGTATATGTGCAACACATGGACTGTTCAGATATCCATTGATTGTTGATCTTTTTCTTCCGGATCTGGAATCTCCATATGAGGTCGTGTTGTCACAAAGGATTACCATATCAAAGATTTCTTCTAGTTAGGAGGTACATAATTATCTATATTATTTCATACACCTAAGAAAGGTGAGACCACCTCTACCATGGTTGCTTCTTCTAGGAGGGACAGATTAGGTCCACTCATGCCCACAACCGTGATTGTTTTACATCGAGATGAGCCACATATTATTTTACTTTTCTAGATGTAGTGGCCATAGAGAAGATTGTTGCTGGTTAAAGCATAATAAACTTGTAGCTCATCAAACAGTCTTTTGAGATGTTGATGATATCATGATTCTATGTATACCATCTCAAGAGATAAATATGATGACCTTCTTTATAGGCTTCATTAGTGTTGTATATCCTTACATTAAACTCTAGTTCCAATGACCCTTGTGCAGAACATGATATCACTGCCTTTACCGACCCTCATATATATCTCACAATGGTTTAAATGTTTTTGGGAATCATTTGTACTTCTATTATTAGTATTGAGATGTTATTTATGTATTCGCACCATATTAACCAGGAATATACAATTAGAATTTAGATGAAAGTGCAATCTATCTTCTGCCACATGCAATACACAAGTATTATAGAGTCAAATTTCCATTGCTTTAGATTACTACAAGACCCTTGTTCCCAACATGTTATAATATATGGTAACCCAGTTATAGCATATCTAGAATATACAACACTCAAGCAACCTATTACTATCAAAATGTGTAAAGACCATGCATGGAAAGCAGAAAGAGAGGGGAAAAGATTGTACCTTTGATCCTTTAAGTTTGGAAGGATTTTATGGCTTTATCTAACATACAACAATAGATAAAATACCTGATGGATAGCAACATAAAAAAAACTGAATTAGAAACTTCAACATTGACTTTAATGAGAACAAAGAGGAGAGAGATATGTACCTTTGAATATCTCCACTTTGGAGATCCAAACTTGCTTGCAACATCCTTTTCTTGACAGGAGCTTCAGTTCATTCGGATCCGGATGTTACAAATATAAAAACCTCAAAGGGAGTCTCGTCCTCGAGACTCGGGTCAAGGTCACTTTGTGTCTTGTTTGGATCTTATCTGGCCATAAAAACCTCAAAGAATTTTGTACCCATAAAAACCTCAAAGGGAAAACAAGCCGTGTTCTTTCAATATATATAATTAAATAGGCTTGTTTTGACAATTACCTGAAAGAGTTGTGGGTATCGTGCCCGCAAATCCACTTTTGTCTTACATGTTGCCTCTTTGACATCATGTCGGTGACATAGCACCTTTATTAGAAGAATCTCTTTGTTGCGAAGCTTTTTTTTTCACAACACTATCGAGTATCTGTACTAACCTTCTCTTTGTAAATCAAATTTGACTCCACGTCAAGGTTCTCATAGCTGATGACGTGGTGAAGGTCGTACTTGTAATTCCTTAAATTGATAGGTGTAGAGAAATGGTTACTCGATAGACCACCTTACACATACGACTAAAAATTTCAAATAATCCAACGTATCGCGGTGTCAACTTGTTATGAGCACTAAATCTCTGTACTCCCTTTATGGGAGATACTCATAGAAACACTCAATCTCCTTCTTGTGTTTTCAGGAATTCCATCAATATGAAGGATTAAGTTAAATATTGATAAGTTATTATTTGAATCGATTAAGAGAAGAGGATCGGATTACATGAAACTCCAAATTTCTTTTCTGACGGTCTGCATAGCTCTTCTAGCAGCTCTGAGTCATCAGAAGCCTTCCCCTTACAAGATCGATCAACAGTTCTCGTAGCCCCTTCCCAAAGAGATCTACAGAGTAAAATGTATGTTCACCTACCTTACGCCAACTGATAGGTGCGAGACATCTCCGCCCGTATAGGGCTTCGAATGATGTCATACCAATACTGGAATAATGACTGTCGTTGTGCGGGAGTTCTTCCGATGACAGGTGGCCCTTCCAAGATCATTTCTACTCTAGAGTACATGCACATAGCAAATTCTCAAGTATCTAAATAACACATAGTATCGTATGCAGAACTCATCTTCAGCTCTGTCTGTGGTGTTGACATAAGCCGGTACTAGTAGTGAGATATAAACCTCGAGTCTCCATCAGACACTACCTCATGTGGTATATCATAAAATTTGATAATATTTTTTTTTTGCACATGTAATCTAGCCAGTCTAGATGGAGTGTAGGTCATGTTGATATGTATGAAATGGACTGACTTGGCCAATCTGTCAACAACATCCCAATAGCATCGTGACCACCTATTGTCTTTACTAGTCCCGTGACAAAATCCATAGAAGTGTTCTTCCACTTTTATTCGAAAAAGGGGAGAGACTGTAACAACCATGGTGGTCTCTTATGTTCTGCCTTGACCATCTGATAGATCACGCACTTGCTAACACGACATGTTGCATCTCGCTTCATTCCGTCCTGCCAGAATGTAGACCTAGATCCTGGTACATCTTTGTGCTACCAAGAAGAATAGACAGTCGTGAATTGTGTGCCTTATCAAGAATATCTCTGCGCAACTACTCATTGTTGGGCGCAATTACCCAGCCAACCTTCCACAAAATAGACTTAGTCCTCACAAAATCATCACGTTTGTCCTTGATGACACGCATGCATCTGTCTAAAATTCAAGGATATGTCCTATATCCTTCTACTATGCAATCCCAAAGAATGTTGAATCGCGGAGGTATGACAGTAGATGAGGACGCACTCTTATGAGGATGCCAATTAGTCAAGGTTACGAGTATATCTCATGTATATAGCTAGTTTGCCGTATGTGTGTGAGCTTTCCTGCTAAGCGCATCTGCCACCACGTTTCCTTTACCAGAATGGTAAGAGATCATGTATTCAAAATCATTCAGTAGTTCAAACAACCGATGTTGTCTCATATTTAGCTCTTTCTGATTATAGATGTACTTCAAACTTTTGCGATCTATGAAGATATCAAAATTCACCTCATATGGATAGTGGTGCTAGATCTTAAAAACGAGGACAACGGTTACCAACTCCAAGTCGTGGATGGAGTAATTCCGCTCATGCAGCCTCTATTGACGTGATGCATAAACAATCATGTAACCTTGCTGCATCAGAACCACTCTTAAACATTCATTTGAAGCATTTGTATATACTGTATAATCTTGAATGTTTGAAGAAAGTGCAAGAATGGGCACATTTGTTAATCTTTCTTTCAATGTCCTTTAAGGTCAATGAAAGGAACTCTCATCTGTGTCAAAATGACTCATGGAAAGCCACAGACAAAGCATCTATAATAATTATCTAGTTCAGGAAAGCTTCAAATTCGAGTGACTGTCTTGGAATATTCCCAAGACATAACTTCCTCAATGTTCGTAGGGTCAACTGGCATACCTGCTCCAGAAATGACATGTCCAAGGAATGAGGTTTTGGATAACCATAACTCACATTTGTTCAGCTTAACATACTACTTATGCTTTTGAATGTTGTCTTCCGAATATCCAACTCTTGAATCCTCAGCTAATGGTAGCCAGATCGGAGATCGATCTTTGAAAATACCAAAGATCCATGTAGCTGATTGAACGAGTCATCAAAGTATGACAGAGGATAATGGTTCTTCACCGTTTCTTGTTCAGTTATATGAAATCAATGCTTAATGTCATTGATCCATCCTTCTTTCTGATAAAAGAACGGGAGCACTCCAAGGTGTAGTGCTCGACCTTCCGAAACTTAAGTCAAGTAACTCATGTAGCTGCACCTTTACCTTTCTCAACTCGGTTGGTGTCATGTGGTACGGAGTCATCGAGATTGGTTGTGTATCCAGTAGTAGTGTGATCTCGAACTCAATCTCTCTCTCAAGCGGTATACCTGGCAAATCATCAGGAAACACATTGGACTAATTCAACACGAAACTGATGTCCTGAGTCATCGGCTCGTTCATCAGGTGTATTTCGGATAATTGCTAGAAATGTATCGTATTCTCAATCTATGAGTCTTTGAGCTCTCAACACTGAAATGTACTTCATTTTGGAGTCATGTAATGTACCTTTATAGGTAGACTCGGGTAAGTTAGGAATCTTGAAGACAATCGTCTTCATGAATTAATTACCCAAGGCATGATGAGCTGACATTCAATTCATACCCAAAGTTAGGTCAAACTTATTGAGCTGTAGTAGCAGACAGTCTGCTATTGTCTCATGTCCACCAATCAACATTGGTAGCTATCAGACTATTAGTCTTATGATGATCAACTAGCCACACGGCCCATAATGTGACAAGGATGATCTAGGGCATCTGCACCTCTACCTACTGAAGTTAGAAGTTCAAAGATCATTCATCGTTCCAGAATCAATTAAAAAGAGAGAAATGTCGGCACTAGATGCCATGGTTTTGTATAAGAATATATATCCTTAATTACAATAGTTGATGTACGCGGATATTTTTATTATGCTTTTTCTCTTCTTAGGATACAATATGGAAATAAATTGCAATTGGTGACATCTGTGGTCATTTATTTTGAATGTCATATTTACCTTTCAGATTCGTGACAAGTCAAAGAACTGTAGCTATCCAATACCTAATGCGATTGGAACTATAATACTACGAATGTATGTAGCAGGGTACCACTGCTCTGATACCAAACTGTGAGGCCCGTTCCTTCTCGGATCTGGGAAACCCGTTTACACATCATCCGTAATATCATATTATCTAGAAATCGCATTAGGGAACTGGAAATTAGGGAATTTTTTTTATACGGATGACATTCACGTTAACTAACAGGCCACAGAACTATAACATGTCACACTTATATTGCATAAATTTCCATATCAGTTTATATATAACAACAGAAATTGCATTATATACATGTATCCCAATTTTATCAGAAGAGAAATAAAAGCATAAATATCTTGAACAAACTATAACATACATACCTGCTATGTTTTGCTTCAGAAACTGACATTCAACTCCCCCAATACAACGGTGCAGGTATTTTGCCTGCAATCCATGGAATAGGGAGAAAAGAACATCAACAAATGTTGAGTAAATCTTAATTAATTAAAAATAACAGGAAATTTTGTAGTTCCAAAAGAAAGCAAGTAATTTGGCCTTGACAATTAAAATTTAAAGCTACTTGCAATGAAACAGGCTTTCAAGTTGTTTGGTATGTAAAACCCCAGTCTACTCATCCTATACTAATTACCCACATTAATCATTTATATACCAATATCATGTGGTCCATATTTAAGTCATTGCCTTTCTATTAATTATAATACAAGTTTGACTGGTCTTGAAAATATGAATGATGAGACTCTGATATAATCATTATCTCTATAATGCTTATAAAGATGTTTAAGAATCTTGTGGAATGATCATAATAAGAGTATATGATGGATATGGGGTTTTGATTCTTTTCTTGTTGTTTTTCTCAAGCCTAGTAGATAGTCTGATAAGGATGATTTTCATAATATGGTCTTTTCTCTTTACCAGGAATTATTGGCAGAAAAGTAACTAGTTCAACGGAAACCAACTCAACTGTAATTCAACTTTAGCCAACTCAATTGTGACTCAATCCAATTTCAATGTATCTTTTTCAGATTCAACTGTAACTGATTTAGAGGTAGCCATAGAGGATTCAGATGTATACATGGATGATTCAGATGTAGCATCGCCAAATCTGTTGGCGAAAAATAAATAAAACTCAAGCGGTGAAGTAGCCTATAAAAGAGGCTCTTCCGTCTCGCCCTCTAATTGGAAGGGCGGTCCAATAGAGGGATAGGTCTACTCCAAAACTATGCCACTGAGACGGGTGAGAGAGACTCTCTAGAAAAGTCGCTCTAAAAGAAAAACCGGCCCGACCAGTACGGGCTAACGAGCTCGAAAAACTAAAACCAAGGGTCCTCCAGCCTAAGTACCCTAAAGAACAAGGGTCAGTGGAACTGGTCTTTAAAAGAAAACCTGTGGATCCCAGAGAGGCGTAAAAACTGCGAGCGCTCGCGAAAAAACCGAGAAAAAGACTGGGATCCTAGACCCGCGCACGAAGCGGCCGCTGCCCTAACTGGGCTTCCTAATCTTCCGTCCAGTTGAGGGTCACCGCCCCCTCGCACACTCAGGCGTAAAGGTTACCATGACTGGCACTTTTAATTACTAGTCATCATTGAATCATCATCACTAACTTAATTTCTCATCCTCTCTTGAACTCTGATGTAGTCAACTTTACAGATCTAGGTATCTTGTTGATAATTATATTGAATAGTGATTCATACTTTAGTGATTTTGAATGATTGATCACAAAGATCTTCAGTCATTGATCATAGATGATCTCATCAATTGGCGGCTTGCTTATTAATCTAGATTTATGAAAATATCTCAATGAACTCCTTTTTCAAACCACGAGATCATAAGTTGTTTATTGGAACTGAATTTAAAATTTAATTTAATGTAGAAATTTTACTTTTGTTATTTAACTCGTAATTTAGTGGCAAGACTCTTAATCTAATTTTTATAAGTCTCTTGTATGAAAAAACCCTAATATAATGAACAAAAGATGAAAAGATGGTCGATGCAATCCTTCCTAGCACTGCAAAATTTCACCCTGAATCTTCTCTTCCACTAGATCTCAAGTCATTCTAATAATGCTAACATATTGAGATTATTATTTACTTATCCACCATAGCCATCTTTCGATTCTTTATCACTATTACTAAGAGATATTGAGAAACCCTCCCAATTGTATGTATCAAACTCCCAGCCAAGAGTTATACCCCTTTAGCTACTTTGTATCTTCCTACCCTTGCTAAAAAAAATATGTCGGGTTAATTACGCGATCTTGATATCATTAAGCTGGATCATAGTTAAATTCTTTATCTTTCGTCATTTTCAATAGGTTGAAATAGACCTTCTGTGATTGTTCTCGAGATTAAGAATCCAAATAAGTTGATAACAATATATTTAACAGATTTCAGAATACTTAATATTGAAAATAATCTCCTGATTATGTCATAAAATGGAATATGCTCCATTGAAAATAATCTCCTGATTATGTCATAAAATGGAATATGCTCCAGCGGTATAGATATTGTGCATCAAAAACCATGAAAAAAAATGTGGCAGATTCTTAAGTTGACTATACTCTGAAGAGAAGAATTTTGCTTGCATTATGCAGATTTGTCTAATGTTTAAAATGAAGCAGAATACCCAACCTTTAGTTGAATATTGCTATGCTAGGAATTCTAGTTTTAAAAGGCTAAATTCTTACACACATGTCTGTATATGTGCAACACATGGACTGTTCAGATATCCATTGATTGTTGATCTTTTTCTTCCGGATCTGGAATCTCCATATGAGGTCGTGTTGTCACAAAGGATTACCATATCAAAGATTTCTTCTAGTTAGGAGGTACATATTAAGTTGAGTATATTATCTATATTATTTCATACACCTAAGAAAGGTGAGACCACCTCTGCCATGGTTGCTTCTTCTAGGAGGGACAGATTAGGTCCACTCATGCCCACAACCGTGATTGTTTTACATCGAGATGAGCCACATATTATTTTACTTTTCTAGATGTAGTGGCCATAGAGAAGATTGTTGCTGGTTAAAGCATAATAAACTTGTAGCTCATCAAACAGTCTTTTGAGATGTTGATGATATCATGATTCTATGTATACCATCTCAAGAGATAAATATGATGACCTTCTTTATAGGCTTCATTAGTGTTGTATATCCTTACATTAAACTCTAGTTCCAATGACCCTTGTGCAGAACATGATATCACTGCCTTTACCGACCCTCATGTATATCTCACAATGGTTTAAATGTTTTTGGGAATCATTTGTACTTCTATTATTAGTATTGAGATGTTATTTATGTATTCGCACCATATTAACCAGGAATATACAATTAGAATTTAGATGAAAGTGCAATCTATCTTCTGCCACATGCAATACACAAGTATTATAGAGTCAAATTTCCATTGCTTTAGATTACTACAAGACCCTTGTTCCCAACATGTTATAATATATGGTAACCCAGTTATAGCATATCTAGAATATACAACACTCAAGCAACCTATTACTATCAAAATGTATAAAGACCATGCATGGAAAGCAGCAAGAGAGGGGAAAAGATTGTACCTTTGATCCTTTAAGTTTGGAAGGATTTTATGGCTTTATCTAACATACAACAATAGATAAAATACCTGATGGATAGCAACATAAAAAAAACTGAATTAGAAACTTCAACATTGACTTTAATGAGAACAAAGAGGAGAGAGATATGTACCTTTGAATATCTCCACTTTGGAGATCCAAACTTGCTTGCAACATCCTTTTCTTGACAGGAGCTTCAGTTCATTCGGATCCGGATGTTACATCAGCTTCTTACAAACCTCCTCCATTGGAGTTATCGTCTCTCCAGTACGTAGTTGAGTATGTGTTGCATCGTACTCTCAATCAAGAGATGATAGAAAGACTCCTGTCATAGTGGCATTCCAATATGCCTTTTGTTGCTCAGTGCTGGTAGTAATAAGCATGAAATTATGCAGACGCTCAAACATGCCTCTAAGGTGCGAGAAGTGTGCATGAAGAGGTCGACCATTCTACTTGGTCGAAAAAATATCATATTGCAACTGAAGAATCTTGCTCTCATTCTTTGCATGTCCATATGTAACTGTTAAGATGTCCCACATAGCCTTTGATGTGGGTTGCTTGACCAAGGTTGCAGAAAGCGGTAGTTGGTACTCGGTCGACGGGGTCACCTACTAAGGATTAGTCGGCAGTCGGGCGACTGATCGGATTTAGTCGGTCATTAGTCGGTTTTGAATTTTTTAATTATTTTAAATACATAAGTCATTTTTTATACATATATTCTTACATATATACATATATTTGTACATTTTATATGCCATCATAATGAAACAAAAGAAGTAATTGACTTTAAATATAAAATTAAGCATGATGGAATATGTTTGCTTTTTAAAAAAATGAAAAACTAAAAAAATAAAAAAGGTTGTTGTAAAAGTCGGCCGACTAGTCGGTCCGACTAGTCGAGTGGACCGACTAAAGGCCGGCTACCCCTAGTCGAGTCGGCTACCCCCCCTCCCTCCCCTCCCGACTCGACTAGTCGGCCTAGTCGGCCGACTTTTGCAAGCTTGACAATATCATTGGAAATCTTCGTGGTGAGAGTCCCGGAGAGCCAAATACGAGCATATGCATCATCTTGCTTCTAAGAAGCATTAGCCCCAGTTTTGTCCGTTGGCTCTGAATCTGTCAGAATGTGCTCCTTGTCATGACACTGCATAAGAGTGCAAAATAACATGGACCACAACTCGTAGTCGAACCCATCCATCTTTACGATGGGGGAGCCAGGCCCTTAAAGACACCGGACGAGGAAAAAACATCACCCTTGTTATCTGCCATTGAAAACGAACGCCGATATCCGGATCAAACTGGGGGGTAAACTGATCTGAGTGAGTCTACACAGTTATATGGAGGATTGGTTGTATATGTAGACTCATACAACCATCCTCAAAACTTGTTGATGAAGTCTAGGGTCAGAAGGCGTGATTTATATAATGAAAATCATGAAAAATGCACAAAATCAGACCATTGCTCCTTGTTTACTCGGCCAAACAGAACCTGGCCCATGAACGGAGAAGCTAATTAGCGTTGGGAAGAGCCGATTGACCAACCACGACCGCTGCAGGGCAGTGGTCCGCATTATGCAACCCCTGGGCTACAAGTTCTGGTTAGCGGTGTGCTACAACCGCACATAGTGGGGCTGGCTGCCGCATGGGAGGTGGCGGGTTGCCGCCTTGGAGGAGGGGAGGGAGCCAATCGGAAGGCTGTCGTACGAGAGTGGGGGGTTGCCGCTGGAGGGGAAGGAGGGGGGGCGGCGTGCAGCTGGCAGAGTGGGAGGGGGGGTTTGTGTGTGTAGGGTTAGGTTAGGGTTGGTGGGATACGAGAACCTCGGTCTAGGACCGTAGCTCTGATACCATGTTAGGAGAAAAGAAGAGCTTACATTAGATGAGATCCTAGGGTTCTCTTATATAGGAGAAAAGCCCTGGGTTAATTACATGAGAGGTACATAAAGAAAATGGAAATGAGAAAACACAATAATATGAGATATAAATATCTCAACAATTTCCAAAAATAGCTCAAACATTTTGCTTATGCATAATATGTGATGCAATATAAGCCTTGGATGAACTCCATTTCCAATATCTATAAGTCAACAATCAACATTAACAATGATATGCTCGATATAACAGATATGTGCAATATAAGGGTCATAGATGATCAATATGTATGATATAAGTGTATATTTGTTAGTTATTTAGTGTCATAAGAACTTGGATAGACTACATTTCCAATATCCATAAGTTAGCAATCAACAGAACAACGATATGACCGATATATGCAACATAAGGGTCATAGATGATCCATATGTATGATTTAAGAGCATATTTGTAAGTTATTTAGTATTCTAAGAACTTCAACGAACTCCATTTCCAATATCTATAAGTCAACAATTAACAGTACTAACGATATGTTCGATATGACTGATATGTGCGATATAATGATCATAGGTAAACTATATGTGTTATCTAAGTGTATATTTGTAAGTTATTTCATGTTATAAAAACTTGAATGAAATCCATTTCTAAGATCTATGGGGTGAATACAATGGTTCTTCAACTTGGAGGTATCCAATCGATTTGAATTCATCTTCTTTCCTCGAAAATATTATTATGAATTATGCTTCTTTTAAAAATAATATTATGCTCTTTATTTGTTTGGTTTTCAAAAATAGCTCAAACATTTTGTTTATGCATAATATGTGATCCAATATCTGTAAGTCAACAATCTACATTAATAATGATATGCTCGATGTGACAGATATGTGGAATATAAAGGTCATAGATGATCAATATGTGTGATATAAGTGTATATTTTTATGTTATTTAGTGTTATAAGAACTTGGATGTACTACATTTCCAATATCCATAAGTTAGAAATCAACAGTAACAACGGTATGTTTGATATGACCGATATATGCGATATAAGGGTCATAGATGATCGATGTGTATGATCTAAGAGTATGTTTGTAAGTTATTTAGTGTTCTAAGATCTTGGACAAACTCCATTTTCAATATCTATAGGTCAACAATTAACAGTACCAATGATATGTTCGATATGACCGATATGCGCGATATAAGGATCGTAAATGAACTATATGTGTTATCTAAGTGTATATTTGTAAGTTATTTCATGTTATAAAAACTTGAATGAAATTCATTTCCAATATCTATAAGTCGGGAATTAACATTAACATCGATATGTTCGAAATGACCGGTATGTGTGATATATGGAGTATAAATGACCGATATGGGTGATATGATTGTGTATTTGTAGGTTATTTGTTATTTTAATATATTGGATGATCTTAATTTCTGAAAAAAAAACGATAAAAAATACAATTTTTGAGCATTTCTGACATTTCCACCGATATCGTCGATATATCTATAAGAAAAATAAAATGTGGAAGCGGAATCAAAGAAAAAGAAATATGAACATGAATAACGCGAGATTTTAACATAGAACCCTACTTCCTAAGGAGCGGGATGAAAACATGGGAGAACGTCTCAAAGGGCATATTTATGCATTGCACTTTCTCATCTAATATAGAAGGTCTGGGGCTTCTTATATAGCCTCAGACTCTCCAAGTCCCACTACTGGTAGATATGGGACTAAACACTAGATGTGGTAAATGGATCTTAAAAGGATCCATTTACCCATCTTACATGATAATGACGCCTACTCTAACACTCCCCCTCAAGTTGGAGCATGCAATACTCAGCTTGTACAAACAGAAAGAAATCTCAACTCACAATACAAGATAATACATACAATATCAACTCAACGTACACAATCATCGGTTGTTGTCAAGGATGTTGCTTCTCATGACGTGTAGGTGAGGAGGAATGAACGGGTAGGAGTATGAGTCAAACTAAATCTCCTCGTCGGAGAGCATGTGCTCTGTACTGCGCCTGTCAGAGTCACCGCAACTAGATGAGTCTCCACTAAAATAACTCTGGCCCGCTATAACATGTGGATTACTGCTCCATCTCTGAAAGGGTCGAATAAAGAACGTCGCTAATTATCCATACGTAGATCTATGAAGATAGGTCACTCTCATAGGGACCTCAAAGTGGGTTCTCTATCATAAGAACCTTGGAAGGATCTCGTACTGGAGTTCACGATCACTTGAGAATGGAGTCTGAAAAGTCTCCTCGTCGGAGAACTGGGTCTATCACATACTGGCTCAGAGAATGGGATCTGTACTCTGGAGTCCCTATGAAACCACATGAAAACCCTAGCCCACATGGCATAGGGAATGGGATCTCTACTCTGGAGTCCCTATGGATCACATGAAAACCCTAGCCGAAACAGAAAAGATGAGGACCACTGAAAAAGTGATGGCAAACACGTGCACATCAAACAAAAGACCGCATACATGTCTGTGTTTGAAACTGAAGATTCGGAACCAATCTGACGTCGAGTCTGAATATCTGAACATCTGTAGAGTCTGGAAAATCTAGCCTGGACTAAAGAATCTAAATCTGAAATCCGAAATCTGTCCTATAAAACTCTACACAGTACTCCACCTTTCTCACATACTTGTGGGAAAACAATGATGTCAACCAAGATGGGAGAAGACATGAAATGGGGAAAAATACATCACATTAGCCCTCATAATTTTTTTATGGCTATTCATTTCCCTTTTTTGTAAAATTTTCTGCGTACTGCTTTTCTTTTGTATGTGTCTTTTTCAAAAGGTGTTTTTTGAAACACGGTCCATCTTGGGCCAAAGATAAGCACCATTTTTTTTCGCAGCACATTTTTCTATACTCACGACCCCAACCTCGGCCTAAACTTCACCCCCTTCTCTTTTTTTTAAAAAAAATATGAAACCCACGGCCTCTCACTCCCCCTTTTTTTAATATTTCAACCAAGCAGGGCCCTTCTCCCCTATTTAGGGTTCCCTGATAAGGAACCCTTTCCTCAAAAGAGAGATGCCCTCATGGGGCTTCTGCTTGTCATGTACCGCTTGGAGCTGTGGAGACGCGAAGGGAGGCCGGGGGGTCGGTGCGGCTTGGATCAGCTGCCTGGAGCCGTAGAGATGCGAAGCGATGGAGGAAGGGCGCATCATCGCTGCCTGCAGCCTGATGTCAATAGAGCTCGTGATCTGGTGGGAGGGAACAAGGGATAGGGCTTCTGGGACACGAAGCGACTCCGCCTGCGGTTGTACGGTGTCGCCTGGAGGAGCGGCAAGGTCTCGTGCCGCATGCACGAGTCTGGCGAAGAAGGTGCCGCTAGGAGGTTGCGTCGCGCGAGGGAACCCGTTGTATCAGGGTTTCTTCTTTGAAATAAGGCAGCAGAATGTTGCTCAGTGGGAGGTCTCGAAGGTGTTGTACCACCGTATACGGTTGGAGATGTGGGCAACGAGGTACGAGGAGGAGCCCTGTGATTTGGCTTTACCTTGATGTCGTACACCTTCGTGCGAGTGCATCGCCTGTGATGCTTGAAGGAGGTGTGGAAGTGTCGCTGCCTGTAAGAGATTAGGGTTTCAGAGAGAGACCCTAGACCGGCTGGAGATGATCGCTAGAGCGGATGTGGCCTGCGTTGTCTGGACCGGTTGATCTGCGACAGGGCTCCCCGATGATGCTGCTCAGATCTTCAGAATATGAAAACGTACAGAATTAGGGTTTTACCAAAGAACCTTAGAAACTTGGACTACAAATCCGAATTGATACATAATAATCTTCAAACAACAATCGTACATGCTCTTGATAATCGAATCTCGAACATACTATAAAAATAAATCCTTAATAACAAAACCTTGAGAATCAAACCTGCCCTGATACCATGTTAGAAAAATAAAATGCAGAAGCAGAATCAGATAAAAAGAAATATGAACATGAAAAACGCGGGATTTTAACGTGGAACCCTACTCCCTAAGGAGCCAGATGAAACCACGGAAGAATGCCTCAAAGGGTTGTTGTATGCATTGCACTTTCTCATCTGATACAAGAGGTATGGGACTTCTTATATAGCCTCCTCAGACTCTCCACATCTCACCACTAGTAGATGTGAGACTAAACACTAGATGTGGGAAATGGATCTCGGAAGGATCCATTTACCCATCTTACATGATAATAATGCCTACTCTAACAATATCCTTTTCGGGCAGACCAATACGATATTGATATCGATATGACCTTCCTTGACTCATAGTATTTCAAATTAACATGTATATGCAAATGTAGATGTGTGTCTACCTATCTATCTCTCTATATAGAGAGAGACAGAGAGTCAAACGTATATGTATACTGAGAGATAAAATATGAATGCCAGTGAAAGTCTACACGTATATATAATGGAAATGTGTGTAAATTACGTATACATGTGTGTGCATATGTATAAGCATATGTGTTAATGGTACTTGCAACTAATATATCTGATATAAATATTTAAATATGGGTAAAAATAAGAGAAAATAAACAAAAATCCCTACTTTTACCTCAGACGCTCGCCTTGAGCGCCCATAGCCTCAAGACAGGTGCTCGCCTAGACAACGCCTGAGGCAAAATGCCTTGCCTGGAGGCAAGGTGTTAGAGCTTCACCCCACCTAGAAGCTTAGGTGAGCGTCCGAAGAATTTTTGACAACATTGTTCCATTTTGACATTTGAGGTCCCGAAAGTATTCCTGGTCACCTGGGACAAGTTTTACCTTGTAATTGTGGATGAGTTTTCTAGATTGTCTTGGGTTTTTTTAAAAAACAAGATCGAAACCGGTTATGTCATTAAATCTTTTATTTTTTTGAAAGGAAAACGAGCCTATACCATATAGGTGTGTGCCCAAAAATTTCACCATTTATCACCAAAAAATAAATTTATAGATTTTACACCTCACACAACATTACAGTTACACCATTTATCATTAAATCTTTTATTATTAAAGTAAAGAATATTTTCTCTACTACTATTAAGTTTATTCGCTCTCACAATGCCTTAAAGTTTTGCACATTAAAGCTGTCTGAGTCTCCAGGTCTCTGTGTGTTATACATCAAACATCATGTGCTTACTTTCTCAGCAAAACGGTGTTGCCAAACGTAAACACCTTCTTTTACTTGATGTGATCAGGACAATTTTGATCTAGAGGCATTCTCCCGCTCTTTCTGAGATGATGTAGTTCTCATTGCTTGCTACTTGGTGAACCGCATGCCATCTTATGCCTTAGGAGAAAAGGTTCCTTTTTTGATTGGTTTCCCGAGAATGACATGTTCCCTTACATCCCGAGTGTTTGTCTATGTCGTCTTTGTTTACCACCAGACTCCTAATAGTGACAAGCTCTCCCCGGGAGCTATCAAGTGTCTTTATGAGCTACTCTTGTACCCAAAGGGGGTACCGTTGCTTTGACCCTATTCGACGTAAGTACTATGTCAGTGCTAATGTCAGCTTTTTTGAGTCTATTACGTATTTCTCTTTTACAGGTGACAGGTTGACTCTGCCTAACTCTAGACAGGAGGTATATGTGCCTCCTCCTCCCATGATATCATCACATTTACCACTACCACCGCCTCCATCACCACCACATGCTCTTGTGGCTACTCCTCCACCGCCACCTAGTACTATAGCCCAAGTGTTGCTACATTTCTATGTTCGCAGGCCTCCCATGGTTCCCCCTGCTCATGGACCTTCCCCATCATCCAGCACCTTCCAGGTATGTACTGAGCACATTATTTCTACTGATGGTACTAGTGATTTGTCCATGCAGCCGTCTGCTTTACATGATGAGCAGGTGCCCTCTCAGGAGGCTAGTTTACAGGTTGATGAGGCAGGAAATCTTGATGTGCCTATTGTTATGTGGAAGCAGAAATGTACATGTGCTACTTATCCTCTTGCAGCCCATGTTTCTTTGGAACGACTATCAGAGGATTTTAGGAAATTTGTTGTAGGGTTGTCAGCCGTGGAGATACCACGAACATGCCAGGAGGCGATAATGACAGCCAGCGGTGTTTTGCCATAGATGAGGAGATGGTCGCATTACAATCATGTGCCACGTGGACCATTGTTACAGCTCCTACAAGAGCATCTATTGTGTGATGCAAGTGGATGTTCACTGTAAAGCACCAAGCAGATGGCAACATGGATAGCTACAAGGTGAGGCTAATGGCTTGTGGGTTCAGCCAGACACATGGAGCAGACTATCAAGATACTCTCTCTAATGGCTCGGTATTGTACACTGTGGATCCTTCTCTCTGTTGCAATGACATGGGATTTGCCCATGTATCAGCTTGATGTGAAGAATGTATTTTGATATGGTGGCAAGAGGAAGTCTACATGCAGCAACCATTAGGGTTCGCTGTTGAGGGGGAATGTCATATGGTTTGTAGACTTCATAAGGCTATCTATGACCTTAAGCAGAGTTCAAAATCATGGTTTCAAAAGCTCTCAGACTTAATAGAGCAACAAGGGTTGATAAGATCGACTACAGATCATTCTCTATTTGTTCAGAGGTCTTAGAGAGGTACAGTTGCTATAATGATTTACGTTGATGATATCATTGTTACAGGAGACGATGTGCAAGGCATTTGAGCAACTAGGGATTGCTTTAGTCACCAGTTTATAACCAAGGACCTTGGCGATCTACGTTACTTCCTTGGACTTGAGTTTGTCGGGAACCAGTGAGGTCTTGTGATGACCCAAAGGAAGTACATTACAAATCGTTTCTCTGAGACGGGCATGACAGACTGCAGGCTTGCATTACTCCCATGGACCCGAGCATATAGTTGCATGATAATGACACAAATGAGATAAACAAAAGGAGGTATAGGAAGCTTGTTGGGAAGCTCCTATATGTGACCATCACCATGCCAGATATATCCTTTACAGTGAGCAGATGAGCCGGTTCACGGAGCAGCCTAGACATGCACATATGGATGCAGTCCATATGATTTTGAAGTATCCGAAGACCTCTCCTGGCACTGATCTTTTATTTAGCAGAGGAACATCACTTGCCATCATAGCTTGCACAGATACATATTATGCAGGACATCCCAAGGACATGAAGTTTACCTCTAACTTTGCAGTGTTCATAGGGAACTCTTTGGTGTCATGGAAGAGCAAGAAGCATACAGTGGTGTAACATCCGGGAATTTGCGTAGACCCGAACTCGTCCGTTTTTGGGTCCATTGAACCCAATGACGTTGACGGTCAATACTAAACAACCTAAAACGACCAATTAGTAGTGAATCAAAAGTCGTTCGGGCGAAATCGACCAAAAATCGGTCGCTTTGTAATGCGCGCCGTGAAAAGCCGCGACGCAATTTTGGAAACCGCGAAACGAACCGAGACCGTCATTAGATCCGATTCGACGATACAAGACCAACGGAATCGACCGTTCGTCAATCGGAAGTCGTTTGATATTTTTAATTCGTAAAATTTAACCTTAAACAAAAATCGTATCCGAAAATTTTGGCTATTCAAAACTCGATCGGAAGCATATCAATATTACACTCATTTTGATCGTCGTTTCGAGACGGTCAAAACGAGCTATTGCGTGTCGAAAACCGACACTCGAGGCATAAGTACGGTCAATTTTAAGTTTGTCAAGTAATGAGAGTTTAAAAAAAAAATTAATTATTATGTAATTTCTGTTCTGTTCGATTACAGAAAAAAAAAATATATAATTCTTTTTCCAGAACAGTAGCAGCAACAAGCAGCTACTGTCCATCCAGTTGGCATTTCTCTTCATTCCATTTGGCTTTTTTTTCTATTCCACATGTCAACTTCCAAGAGAGCTTCTCTTAGATATATAAACACCAACTTGGCATTACTTATTCCCGACTTCTCAAACGAAGGGGAGACTCCAGCCGTGAAATCCCACTTCTCCCCTCTATTTTCTTCCTTTCTTTCCCATTTGTTCATAACTTCTGGATTCAGTCTGCATGCTAGAGATACTCAATTTGGAGATCCAAATCTAATAGGTACCACCCTTATCTTCTCTTTGCTCTCTTCTATTTTCAACCAACAGAACTGTTTCCTCTTTCATTTTCAAATTCTTTCTTCTCTTTTTATTTCAATTTCCTCAGCAAAGAGATCCGCAACCTCACAAAAAATTCTGGAGTTTCTGTTTTAAGCTTCAGATTTCAGGTTGCATGCAAGTGTTTCTCCAATTTTTGAAATCTAGAGGTACACTCCTTCTCCCCTCCTTGCTGCCATGCATGCTCAATTCATCTTGGCTTTCATATGTTTCCATCAAAGATCTGGGAATTTAAGTTATAAATATCTTTAGATTATTACTTATGTTTATGTTTACTGATATCAGGCAGAAAAATTTCCTTCTAAATATCTTAGAATTGGTCATTTAATGTGTCTTGTGTTTTCCCTGTTTCTATCTTGACTATCATACAAATAAAAAGAGATGAAACAACTTGTTTTCGTTTCCTTCTAGATACTATGGAGTGTTTCTATTGTTACTAATCTACATAGGTCCGGATATGAAGTGGATGGAAATGTTCTTGTAGTAAAAAAAAATGATGTTCTTTTAGTACCATATCAGTCTATAGGATTATGTTAGTGTATGAGTATTTCTTATCTATCAGAATTTCCAATTGATGAATGAAAAATTTTTACACCAACCAATCATTATCATTACATAGCTGTGTCCTGAAGTTCTTAGAAATTGGTCATCGGTAATGGTAGGACATTCACTAAGTGACAATTTAATGAGGGCTAACACATTGTATACGTCCAACTCTTGTTGAAGATCCACACAAGCTGTTTTAAAGTATAACTTATGAAATCATTTTGATAGGATATCGTGAGATTCTCGTTAAATTTGCCTTGATCAATTCCATGTTCATTGGATTTCCTAATAAGCACACTTTGCATTTCCACTGTCTTTACCATATGATCATTTTCCACTTCAGCATTGGGAATTCCTTCACATACTAGATTTGATTTTTACATTTTTCCAACTCCGTAGATGCACATCTTTCACGTTTTAGATAAAAGCATCTCCTCATATAGTTTTCCAGGGATCTCTTTTAAACCAATTTCTGATTTTCTATATAATCCTACCCCCTCTTAAATTTAATAAGAGATGTTGTTTTAATCAATGTTAAAGTAAAATGCAAAGGTTGTCTGTAATTGTATTATAATATTTCAATCCTATAGATTTGAGCAATTAGATTATCCTGTGTTGCAATCTAATGCGCATCTTCAAGTAAATTTTTAATTATGGCATGTAAGTTTTGTCGTGACACGTGCATTTTCAAATTTTATTATTTACATGGCATTTCCTTACATTCGATATAAATATTTTTCAAAAATATTATCCAAACCTAGCATATTATCCGGCATTCAAGATACATGATTGATAATGAAAGATTTTCTTTGATCTGGCGAGTATATAAATACAACATTATGACTATAGAAAGCTACATCAAGAAATGACAGTATTTCCTCAAGTATAGCATGGTATACAGTTAGCACATCCTTTCCAAAATATGTAATGCACATAATCATCTTACACGCTTTCTATTATCTATTGATCACTATCAATAAGATCAAAAGACTTAGATCAATGCAGTCAATCAAAGAAATGGCTGAAGAAGAAATGAGTAGTCAAGTAGGTGGAAAATTTGGAATCACTTCTCTATTAATAAATATGCCGGTCATGGTGACCTTACCACCTGACTGTGCGAGGGCGCGGTGACTCTCAACTGGGCAGAGGAAAGGAAGCCCAGATTGGGCAGCGGCCGCCAAGTGCGCGGGTCTAGGATCCCAGTCTTTACACGGTTTTTACGCGAGCTCGCAGTTTTTTTACGCCTCGTTGGGATCCTGACTTTAGACCAGTTCCGCTGACCCTGTCTATTAGGATACCCAGGCGGGGGATCCTTGGTTTTCAGTTTTTACGTACGAGCTCGTCCGCCCGTACTAGTCGGGCTGTTTTTCTAGAGTGACTTTTCTAGGGAGTCTCTCTCACCCGTCTCAGTGGCGTAGTTGGGGAGTAGACCTATCCCTCTATTGGACCGCGCTTCCAATTAGAGGGCGAGACGGAAGAGCCATTTGCAGGCTTCTTCACCGCTTGAGTTTCTTCGCCAAACAGACTTGGCGATTCTACATCCAAATCATCTATATCTACATCTAAATCATCAAGAGTTGCATCTGAGAGAGTTAGAGTGAAGGTTTGGAGGAAATTACAATTAAAATTGAATTGATTGGAGGTGACTATAATCTGATTTAAAAATCCCTATAAGTTAGTGGACGTGTTGGGAACTTAGTTAGGATGCATTATACAACACCGCATGCCTACGGAGGCCCCCCAACCCTAAGGTACTTTTAAATACCTTAGAGTCATAGTGTGAGGTTACACACAGACCAAGACCACAGACTATCCACTAATTTAAAGGAGTATGTAGAATTAAGGATCAAATCCATCATCATCATATCTGACCAATTATCGAAAACCATGACATAATCTCAATGACAAGAAATTAGCGTCTACATGTACCATCAAGTTCCACAACATGATCTTTAAGACCCAGAATCATGATCTTTAAGACGCAAAAAGTCATTATATGTTTGGGGTCTATTGTCTAAACTTTAAATATATATATATATATATGGGAAAATGGGAAGAAGGGGACAAATGAACTTAATACCAAATAGTTGAGAACCCTTTTACTTACGCAAGTAGATGTAAATTGTAGTTATTCCACCTTTCTACTTGCTCTCTTTTGCACATTATAAATAATTGTTATTTATTTTAAACTACGGGTTTGTATTCACAATTGTGACTCCTTTTCTTCCTTGCACGCATGGCAGGAAAGGAGTCTGTTGTTCAGTAGCTATACAGGGTTCCAGGAGATAGAGTTTATACTAGAAGGTATGTGTTTTTGTGTCAAGTTTTTGTCCTGTTATTAATGTAATATGCTTATGTTCTCTTCAGTCAGATTTTTGGGATATACTGTATGTACTGTCAGACATTGTACATGATGTAAAAATACATGCAAACTAATGAAATATGATTTTGGTGCCAATTTTCCTTATTAGCTTGTGGTTGTGAATGTGAATGTCGAATGTCACTTGCAAATATATTCATTGCGAAAAATTTCCCCACAAAAACTATGCTTTTAATGCGATGTCATAAATGGAATTTCGCGAATTGTGTCGTAAATGGGTACCCGGATCCTGAGGGGTTAACAAGTGGTTACCAGATCAAGTGCATAATCATAGTATAGAGCCATGGCACAAGGGAGTACAGAGATGATGTGAGTCAAATCCGTTCTGACTGACCTAGTAGCTGAGGCACCTCTTCCTATGCAACTCCAATGCAACAACCAGACTGCTCTTTTAATTGCCAACAACCCAACCTTCTATGAAAGGACTAAACATGTCGAGGTAGACTGCCACTACACTCGAGACACCAGTTTATAACCACGGACCTTGGTGATCTATGTTACTTCCTTGGACTTGAGTTTGTCAGGAATCAGTAAGGTCTTGTGATGACCCAAAGGAAGTACATTACAAATCGTTTCTCTGAGATGGGCATGACAGACTACAGGCTTGCCATTACTCCCATGGACCCGAGCATAAAGTTGCATGATGATGACACAGATGAGGTAGACAAAAGGAGGTATAGGAAGCTCGTTGGGAAGCTCCTATATGTGACCATCACCATGCCAGATATATCCTTTACAGTAAGCAGATGAGCCGGTTCATGGAGCAGCCTAGACATGCACATATGGATGCAGTCCATATGATTCTGAGGTATCCGAAGACCTCTCCCAGCACTGATCTTTTATTTAGAAGAGGAACATCACTTGCCATCATAGCTTGCACAGATGCATATTATGCAGGATATCTCAAGGACATGAAGTTTACCTCTAACTTTGCAGTGTTCATACGGAGCTCTTTGGTGTCATGGAAGAGCAAGAAGCATACAGTGGTTACCAGATCAAGTGCATAGTCAAAGTACAGAGCCATGGCACAAGGGAGTACAGAGATGATGTGAGTCAAATCCGTTCTGACTGACCTAGTAGCTGAGGCACCTCTTCCCATGCAACTCCAATGCGACAATCAGACTGCTCTTTTTATTGCCAACAACCCAACCTTCTATGAAAGGACCAAACATGTCGAGGTAGATTGCCACTACACTCGAAACATGATTCAGAAGGGTTTCATCTCCACATCTCATGTCAGCTCAGAGAACAGACAATAGGCGTGTTCACCAAGGATCTAGCTAGAGGACCATTCCAGAGATGTTTCAAGTTGAACATGATTGATATCTACGCTTCAACTTGAGGGGGAATGTTGAGATATTAGTTATCTTTTCTTTATTCTATGTATTTTCTTTTTTTTCTATCTACATTATGTAATTTGTTCTACAAGTTTATCCTTTATATAAGAGAACCTTATGGCCTCATGAATAAGTAACTCATATTTTCTCTCCACACACACATATATATGAAATCTTTTTCGTAAAGTCATGCAATTAAGACCATCAATGCAATCAACATAGTAATGAAGCAAATTGACGTGTCATGGAAAAAACTATCCTTCTAACATTAGTAACCATTGAACATATGAAAGAATGAAATATCCCTAACCTCACTCTTGAATTCTTCTAATGCATCACCTGACATATCTTGGTCTAAGAACCTTTTGACAGCAACTTCCTATTAAAATAACCCAGAGTCACTGTAAGTTGCAAAAATAGGGCATTTGCATTAAACAAACTACAAGAATGTCATAAGATCGCTTGCATTTAGCATAATATTGTTTTTAATAAAATATCAGTTATCATAGATTTTGTGATACTAAGTGCAATTGTTTCTCATTTAAATGTAAATGACGATGCAGTACACAAACTTCCACTACAAATAGGTTTTGACGAAGACTGAAACAGTATTCGCATTTTTTTAAAGAGGGTGGCAATTCCAAATATCAGTCATCCAAAGATTCATTCTGACTAAATTACAAGAAATATTACCAAATTCAGTAATAACATCCCAAAGACACCCAATACAATTAACCAAAAGAAATGAAAAGCAAGCTGATGAATTTAAGGTCCATCTGAACATAGTTTTTGACTGGATTAGAAAGGGCTAGTTGATTCCCTTTTATGATGAACTGAAGCATCACTAAGCACCATTCACTTTCCAATTCCTTCAAATTTATCCTCTTTTTTAGAATCTATGGGATGGAGAGATCCATCCAAAAAATATATTAACAAGTAAAAAGAATCAAAATTACAAGCCAAACATCCACTAGAGCTTTGGCATGCTCAATAACATTCTCAGGATAAGATCTCCCTCCCCGAAACACAACAAAGTTTCTAGCCAACCAGATGGCCCAAAGAAGCGCACGGATCTTTCTTCTGCAAAGGAAGTCCAGAAGGAGTCCACATCACCCCATTGCATGCCTAGAAATCCAACTGTCCTCCACGCCTCCCTAGAGCCAGGGCACGGAAAGAAAAGGTGATCAATGTCTACCACTGCTTTGTCACATCTACTGCAAGTCGCATCCGTCTTGGGACATAATCTAGCTCTTCTAGCACCAATTATAATTTTCCCTCTTCTCAGCAACCACAATAAAAATCCGTATTCGAGCCGGGATCTCCCAGGTCCAAATCCTAGCACAATCAAGGTCATGCTCCTCAGTTCCAGCCACCGCATGATCAGAAATAACACCATAGGACTTCTTAACCGCAAACAACACATCTCTCCAACATCACAAATCTCCCATTAGGCGGCTCTTCCATCCCCGCAAGCCTGAACGAGAGGCTCAACAAATCCTCCACTTGCTGATCTGACACCTCTACCACAAAGACGGGAGTCCAAGAGCCCCATGTCCAAACCTCTACGACACTATCTTCCTTATCCTGGGCCAAAGCAAGCAACCTAGGATATAGATCATAGAACACACTCTCCTTTGACCAATCATCCTTCCAGAAACAAAAACCTCTACCATCCCCCAAAACCGACAGCAACGAGAGCATCACATCCGGAAGCATGAAGCAAATGCTCCTCCAGAACATGGTTGGCGAGGACACAACATCATGACGGATACACAAACTAGACGACACTCCATAGATCGACTTGATCAACATGGCCAGCAAATCATCTTCAAAACCACAGACTCTCATCACCCACTTAGCGAGTAAAGCCATATTCATATCTTTTAACGCCTCATGTTGGATATAGGGAGCAATTTATTATTCAAAGGAACCCTAGGCTCTCTTATATAGGGAGAGACCTCAAGGGTAAAATACATAGTAGTCCAGAGAGTAAACAGGAATTACGAAAAGGTACATAACATAATAATAATATCGGTCTCTACACTCCCCCTCAAGGTGGAGCATAGATGTCTATCATGCTCAGCTTGGAAGAACATCTCTGGAAGGGTCCTCTGAGCAACGACTTGGTGAGTATGTCAGCAGTCTGATCCCCTGAGCTCACGTGAGATGTAGATATCAAGCCTCTCTGGATCAAGTCTCTAGTGTAGTGGCAGTCAACTTCAATATGCTTTGTTCTTTCATGGAATGCTGGACTGTTGGCAATAAACAATGCTGCCTGATTGTCACACTGAAGCTGCATGGGTAAAAGTACGACTATATGTAAATCCTCTAGCACATATCAAACCCACATCATCTCCGTGCTTGCTTGCACCATGGCCCTATATTCAGATTCAGCACTGGACCTTGCCACAACAGTTTGTTTCTTGCTTTTCCAAGAAACCAGAGAGCTCCCAACAAAAACGGCAAATCCTGAGGTCGACTTTCGATCCTTAGGGCATCCTGCATAATCGGCATCTACACATGCTGAAATAGATAAATCTGTGCCCTTTCGAAATAGCAACCCTGAACCTGGAGAAGACTTTAGATACGTCAGTATCATGTATATGGCATCCGTATGAACCTGTCTTGGATGCTCCATAAATTGACTCACCCGACTTACTGCAAAGGCAATATCGGGTCGAATTATGGTAATATAAAGGAGCTTACCCACCATTTCTCTGTATCTCCTCTTGTCTACTTCAATAGTGTCATCATCATACAGCTTCATGCTTGGATCCATGGGAATACTCGATGATCTGCATCCAACCATGCATGTTTCAGTCAAAAAATCTGTGATGTACTTCCTTTGGGTCATCACCAGACCCTGTGCATTCCTGGCAAATTCCAACCCTAGAAAGTATCTTAGGGTTCCAAGATCCTTCGTGATGAACTGACGGCCCAGAAATGCTTTTGCCCTCTGTATTCCCTGAACATCATCTCCTGTAATCAAAATATCATCAACATAGACCATGATGACAACCGTACCTGCAAAAGACTTCTGAGTAAACAACGAGTGATCTGCATTTGATCTTTTGAACCCCTGTCGTTCAATCAGATGGGAAAGATTCTGGAACCACGCCCTTGGGCTCTGTTTGAGGCCATAAATTGCCTTGTGAAGTCTACACACCATATGCTTCTCCCCCTCAGCAGTGAACCCTGGTGGCTGCTGTATGTAGACTTCCTCCTGCTGATCTCCATACAAGAAGGCATTCTTGACATCAAGTTGAGATATAGTCCAGTTACGTACCACAACAACTGATAAGAGAATGCGAAGAGTAGAGCGACGAGCCACTGGAGAAAATGTATCCATATAGTCCACGCCATAGGTTTGTGTGAAACCTCTCGCAACCAGCCTTGCCTTGTATCGATCTAGACTGCCATCAGCATGGTATTTAACTGTGAATACCCATTTACAGCTAACAATGGATGCGTCAGGAGGAGCATTAACCAAGCTCCATGTGCCACGAGACTGTAAGGCACGCATCTCGTCTTCCATAGCCAGTCACCAGCAATCAATCTTCATAGCTTCTTGATAGGCCCGTGGTATGTCCACAGAAGACAAAGCTGCAGCAAATCTCTAAAAGTCGCCTGTGAGGCGATGAAAAGACACCTGGGAAGCAAAGGGATAAGACGCGCACGTCCGCTTTTGCTACCGGATAGCAATCGGAATATTAAGGTCGTCGTCCACTGTATTGGATGGTGTAGTCTCCTCCTGCAATGAAGAATCCTGCACATATACCATATCTGACCCGTCAGTAGTTATGCCATATGAACATACATGAGGCGTGATGGATGCCTGACGTGTAGCCTGGGCAGGACCCGATCGACGCGTATAGAATTTTGGTAAAGGTGGAATAGAAGGTTGTGGAGGTGGTGGTGGTGGTGGTGGTGGAGGTGACGTAGCAACTGGAGCAGGAGTGAACTCAGGTGAACTCCAACTAGGAGGCGGAGGGACATAGACATCATCGTTGGTAGTGGATGGTACCAGCCTGTCACCTGCAGGGGAAAAATACATAACGGACTCAAAGAATGTGACATCAGCACTGAAAAAGTATTTCTTGTTAATGGGGTCATAGCATTGATAGCCCTTCTGAGTCCGAGAGTAACCGACAAAGACACACTTGACAGCTCTACGAGAGAGTTTGTCAAGTCCAGGAGTCAGGAGATGAACAAATGCAACAGTACCAAAGACACGAGGAGTAAGTGAGAATAATTCCTTATCAGGAAAAATGATAAAAAGAGGAATTTTCTCACCAAGGACAGATGATGGCATACGATTGACCATGTAGCAAGCTGTAAGGACAGTATCCCCCCAGAAAGAGATAGGAGCACAACTCTGAATAAGGAGGGTTCGAGTAATGTCAAGAAGGTGACGGTGCTTTCTTTCTGCCACGCCATTCTGCTGAGATGTGTAAGCACAAGTGGTTTGGTGAATAATGCCCTTAGACGAGAGAAATTGAGAGAGAGACCGTATGCAGAATTCCAGAGCATTATCTGTACGAACATATTTGACAGTAGAAGAAAAAACATTCTGTACTTCATTAATCAAATTTTTAATCACATCTCCTGCTTTAGATTTATTCTTTAAAAGAAAGGCCCAAGATACACGAGAGAAATCATCCACTACAACTAGATAGAACCTGTGTCCCTGATGATCGGGTACACGACTCGGACCCCAAATGTCAATATGAAATAACTCAAACGGGGAGCTACTGCTCCGACTCTGACGACTAGGAAAGCTAGACCGATGATGCTTTCCCAACTGTCACGCTTCACAGCGAAATGATGAACTGGCAGGGATCTGAGGCAGTAGATGTCGCATTTTCTGGAGAGGGAGATGACCAAAACGAAGAAGCCACATATACGGAGAGACAGGTCCGACGGAATGAGAAGAGACGCCAGCATAAGAGTTCCGGACCATCCGATACAGACCATTTTGCTCAGAGCCACAGCCAATCACCCTGCCCGTTAGTATGTCCTGAAAAATAAGAGATGAGGGGTCAAATATAGCATGACATTGCAAATCCTTCGTAATCTGACTAATAGACAACAAATTCATGGAGAACTCAGGAGCATGTAGAACATTCTGTAGACGCATAGAAGGTGATAAGAACACCTCCCCCTGTCCAATAAGAGGGGAATGAGTACCATATGCTATCTGCACTGAACGGCCATGTGGGATGTCCCTGTAGGACTCAAGTCTCTCTCTCTATCACGGCAGAGATGATGGGTGGTGCCAGAATCTATAATCCAATCAGATATATCATGACAAGATGTAAAGACAGTAGCACTACCTGAGGTACTAGCAGCAGCAGAAGAACTGGCAGAAGCTGTAGCAGCAATATCTGAAGGTCCACCTGGAGAATCAGCAGATGATTGTGGCATAATATCACGTAGACGTGCCACAAGATCCTCGAATATGTTTTTTTTAAGCCAAGAAAAGGGGGATACACTCAATGGTGTTCACCCCAATCTATTAGAAAGAACGAGAGACAAAGGTACAAAGAAAGAACAAAAAAGAGCAACCCAGTAGAGGAGGCGAGAGACCTCCAGATCTGGGAAAAAACACAAAAGAAAAAAGATACCACAAACTAATCACCACACCAGTCATCCACCAAACCCCTCGCGCGAATGAGCACGTTCTCCAAGTAGAAGCGTTGCGAAGAGAAAATGGCCTCGTTGCGGCCAAGCCAGATCGACCATAACCTTGCCACCGGAGTCAAAAGCCGCCTTCTAGCCATATGTCTATTTATGAAAAGAGAATCACAGAAGGTCTCCACATCGCAGGCACTCACCCAAGCCATGGGGGGGTCTTCCCAGAGCCCCCGGACCATAGGGAAAGCAAAGAAGATATGATCCAGGGATTCCACATTCGATTCACACAGGCCGCAAAGATTGGAAACCGAGCGTATCAACCTTGAGCATCGATCACGCGCCATAAACCTCTTTCTGCGGACCACCCATAAGAAGAAAACAATGCGCAATGGCAGTCCCAAGCTCTAGAATAAACCACAATCTCTCACCAGGGGATCCGAGCAAGCAGGCAAAAATTCTATCAGTCCAGTATAGGCCTTCCGAGTCGAGAACCCACCATCCCTCCAAATCCAGTGATCCAAGCCCACGGAAGGCGAATCCGCATGAGCTAGGACGTCCATCAGAGCAAGAAAGTCCAAGAACCTCTGATCCGAGAAATTCCCCCCAAAGCGAGGAGACCAAGACTCATTCTCCCAACAACAAGTGACGGAAGCATCCTTGTTCTCCGCCAACGCAAAGAGCCGGGGGAAGCGGAGAGAGAGCGGATCCCCCCCCCAACCAGCTATCCTTCCAAAAGGAGAAGGCACGGCCGTCCCCCAGGATCGGCTTGAATCTTGCTCTGTTCTTCAAGAAGACCTCCATAACACCACGCCAGAACGGAGATCGCGCACTCACCACCCCCACCCCGTCCTCCCCAGCCCACTTCCTCCCGTGGAGCTCCCTCAAAATCTCAATAAAGAAACTTCCATCTCTTCCCCACACCCTGCTTGCCCACTTAAGGAAGAACGCATCATTGACCAATTGGAGGCGCCTGACCCCCAACACCCCAGCCTTCTTCTCCCTCGCCACCTCCTCCCAAGCAACCAGGTGAATCCCTCTTCCAACAACACCCGATTTCCCCCATAAGAATCTCTTGAAGCAAGACTCTAGTCTCCTGCAAATCCCCGCAGGCAGACGTCGAGTCGACAAAAAGTGCACCGGAATGGCAGCCAGGACCGATCGAAGAAGAACCAGCCTTCCGCCTTTCGAGAGGAGCGCCGCGCGCCAACCCGCCAATCTCGCCTCCACCTTCTCCACCACCCCCCTCCAATCCCTAAGTCTTGTCCTTCCAACCACCAAGGGAAGGCCCAGGTAATCAATCGGAAGACTCCCCAAAGCAGAGCCCAGAATGTTAGCAAAATCCAACGCCATAGCCTCCGAAAGACCAAAAGGAATAACCTTCGATTTGGTACCATTTATGCGCAGCCCCGATAGTTCGCTAAAGCGGTCCAAGGTCACCGACATGGCAGCGACCTCAATAGCGCCCCCTTCAATGAAGCACAAAGTGTCATCAACAAATTGAATTAACGGCACGGAGATGGCCCCCTTAGAGAAGCCCTTGGAGAGGCCCGCAGCAACCACCCGGTCCACCATACGAGCCAAGACATCCGAAGCAAGGACAAAGAGAAGGGGGGCCAGCGGGCATCCCTAGCGAAGGCCCCGTCTCGGCTGAAAGCGCCCCCCTTCCAAAGCGTCGTTGAGTAATAGAGAGAAAGAAGCAGTAGTCACGCATCGCCGCATCCATGAAATCCACCGCTCCGGGAACCCGCGTCTCCTGAGAACCGACCAGAGGAAGGCCCAATCAATACTATCATAAGCTTTAGCAAAATCTATTTTCCAAAGCACCCCCTGTCTCCCCGAAGCTTTCCAATCAGCCACCAATTTCGACGCAACCGCAATACAGTCAGAAATTTGTCTCCCCCTAATGAAGGCCGCCTGAACGGGGGAGACAGGCGAGTCCAGCATTCTAGAAAGTCTCCTAGCCAACACTTTAGCCACAATTAAGTATATGGCGCTTGAAATCGAAATGGGGCGAAAGTCCCCAATGTCCTCCGTCGCATCTCTCTTTGGAATCAAGAGCAATAAGGCTCTGTTTAGCCTATCAAAACCCGCATTTCCTTCACAAAACTCCACCACCACCTCAAAGACTTCACCTCCCACCAAGTCCTAAAAGTCCCGAAAGAAGGCCACAGAGAAACCATCAGGCCCCGGGGAGGCAACAAGATTAAGATCCCACACAGCCTCTTTAGTCTCCACCATCGAAATCGGCCTAATAAGCATGGCGCAGTCCTCCTCAGAAACCTTGGGCACTCCCAGCCCCAACCACTCCCAATAGCGCGTGGAGCGTGTCGACATGACACCCCAAAAGTGCCCCATAATGGCAGAACCCATAGCAATATCCCCAACGAAATGCTCCCCATCAACAGAAATCGCGCGTATTGAATTACTTCGTTTCCTCCCACTAGCCGCCCTGTGGAAGTAAGCCGTGTTTGCATCACCATCTTTGAGCCACTTTAGCCTGGAACGCTGCCGCCATTCAATAGCTCTCTTCTTGTCCTCCTCCGCTACCTTTTTTTGCGCCGAGGACCGCTCCTCGAGCTCGTCCACATTGAGGTGTCTCTCACTTTCAACTAAATCAAGCCGCGTAATAATCGCCTCCGCCTCCGTTCTAAGAGCCACCCGCGCCACTCGCGTCTCCTTCTTAAAACACGCCAATCTCCCCCGCAAAGAATCAAGCTTGTGGCAAAGTCTCACAGCCGCAGACCCCTCCACAATAGAAGAAACCCACTGGTCGGCCACAATATCCTTTAAATTTATCGTAATAACCATCAATCATGCTTTAGATTCTTTATTTGGATAAGAGCGCTTGCACTTTCCATACAAGTTGTGGTGTCCAACTGATCGCAGATACTTCAATTGTCCAGCATGTTGCCCTATTTCAACAAAAATTTATGTCAGAAAAAATGGCATTGTTGACAAATTAGGGAGTGAGAGTGATGCATTCGAAATTCTGATATGATCAGGCATGAAGAGAAAACATAACAAGATTCACGAGCCTAGAGATGAACATGGATGAGGGGGCTAGATTCCAAAAAGAGAGAGGGTATAAATGGGGCATCCCTATTTTTATTCCATCACAAACTCCTTTAATTCCCTGATACATTATGCCTTCATCCTGGCAAACATTTGCTTGACAATTCGTTGATAGTCGTCGAGATGATTACATATTGGAAGAGACATAAAGTGGTGAATGGTATGTTATGGAAAGTATATTTCTCATAGGCTAATGATTATGTGAAATAGATATTCTTTGTTTTTCCTGAAGAAGTATGGATAACGTGGATGAAGAAATGCATTATCATGGCATCATACTCAATTTTGGTGAATACTCAGCCAAAGGATGGCCTCTTCTAGCCATGAGGGTGCCCACATCCCCCTCCTTTTTGTTATTGTGGCAGATGCATTGATTATGGTTGAGGATTATGCCATATAAAGAGGGATGATTTGGATACAAAGGGGATACGCTCTCGATTCCAATTCTTCAATATGCTGAAAATACGATCTTCTTTATTGAGTGTTTTGTTGTAGAAGTTAGGGGAATCTTGATAATTCTGGACATCTTCGAAGATATATGGAGCCTCAAAATCAACGGTGATAAATCATCTTGAGTGCCCTTTGAGATGTTGTATGAAGAGTTTAGTGGCAATGGACAAGCTTTAGGCACCATGCTTGCAACCTTTCTCCTCACTTGTCCATGTATGACTTAAGTTGATCAGAGCTTCAAACAAACTAATTGGTTGTCATTGGTGGAGAAACTTGAAATATAAGTTGGTTATCTTAAAGGACTCTAATCGGTCAAGAAGGGGATGCATGGTATATATCATAGTGGTTGTGTTTGTCATCCTTATTTTCTTTATCTCTACATGCTTTAACTATTGGGATCCAAATATGCATCATGATATTTATTTGGTGATTCTTTTAGGCCAGCTCAAGGCATGATAACCATGAAATTTCGTTGGTGGATTGGGATTCAGTGACTTGATCAGTTAAGAACCGGGCCTTAGTGTCATGAGACTCAAGGAAACAGACAAGAGGAACACCTTGCTTTATCGTCTAATTCAAAAGGAGATAGGTAAGAGTAACACCATACTTTGTTGTCTTATTCAAAAAGTTTATGGAGCTTCAACTGGGTTATCTAGATTATAGAGGGCGATAGGTTTACTTTGATTCCCTTGACAACAGGTACGGTATTGTTCTGTTTGTAACCAGCAAGACCAGGGTCCAGGTTTTCTTGGATATGAGTCATGATATCCTTCATGCCCTCCTTCCATGGGGCCTGAATGAGGGCTTGTGTGTAAGAAACTATCATCTATTAATCCCTCTACAAAATATTTATAGCTAGTATTTATATGGACCAAGCTCAATGATGTAGAGATCAAGTGCAAAGTGTGGATGTATGATTTCAAGCTAAGAACAATCATAAGATCAGGATCCATTGTACTATCAATATCCTCAAATGTAGCCGAGGCATTAAAAATCGTATTTAATGAGACAAGAGGCAGGGGCGGATATTGCATTCCTTTTTCTCATCTGACTACAGGGGTGTGGGGCTCTATATATAGCACCCACGGAGTCTCCACATCTCCAAACTGGTAGATGTGGGACTAAACACAAGGGTGTTGTAAATGGATCCTGGAGTGACCCATTTACCCACCTACAACTCAAGTAGCGCACAACCAAATACTCCAACACTCCCCTTCAAGCTGGAGCATGCAATGCTCAGCTTGGACAAACAGAAAGAAACTCAACTCACAATACATGACACCACGGACAATATCAACTCAACACGCGCAACTGTCGGTTGCTGTCGAGGACGTTGCTTCTCATGTCGTGCAGGTGAGGACGAACGAGCTGGAGTGTAAGTCAACTGAATCTCCTCGTTGGAGAGCATGTGCTCTGTACTACGCCTGTCAGAGTCACTGCAACTGGAAATAAGTCTCCTCGTCGGAGCACTCTGGCCCGCCACAACAATGTGGGCAACTGCTCCATCTCTGAAAAGGATCGAACTGAAAAAAAAAGGTCGTGGAAGTGCAATCTTCGTCGGAGTCCACGGTCGCCGGAGAATGGAGTCTGAAAGTCTCCTCGCCGGAGAACTGGGCCTCTCCCATCTGGCACAGAGAATGGTACTCTACTCTAGAGTCCCTATGATACCACATGAAAACCCTTGCCAACATGGCATAGGGAATGGTCCTCTACTCTGGAGTCCCTATGGCTCACATGAAAACTCTGGCCGAAATAACAAGAATGATGGGGACCACGACAAAAGATGGCATCCATGTGCTCATCTAAAAGAAGACCGCATACATGTGCGTGTCTGAAATTGAAGACTCGGAAGCTGAACGTCGAATCTGAATATCTGATCATCTATAGAGTCTAGAAACTAGCTGGTCTAGAGAATCTGACATCTGGAGAAGACCTGTGACTCTACACCATACTCCCCCTTTCTCCAATACTTGTCGAAAAATCAACATCGACAAAGTTGGGAGAAGACAAGATATTGGGGAAAACATGAACATTCTCATTTTTTCATCTCTCATTTTTTTGTAAATAAGCCATTTCATTTTTTACTGCTTTCTCTTTTCATTTTTTTCTTCACGTATGGTTTTTTTTGTACGCATCTTTTTCAAAAGGAAATCTAAAAAAAATAACAAACACGGTCCTCTTAGGCCCAAAAAAAATACGCACCACCTTATTCTTCTTCCTCTTCTTTTTAATATGTGCCCCTTTTTTCCTTACGGGTCACGGCCCTCTTGGGCCTTGAATATGCAGCCCCCTCCTCCCCCCTTTTTTTAAAACATTCTTCAGCCTGGTTGGGCTCTCTAAGCAAATAGCCAAAAAAATATAACATTGGGCACATCCCCTAGGGTTCCCACGATGGGAACCCTCTTGTCAATCAGTGTCGCCCTCGCGTGGGCATTTCAGGAGAAGACCGACGTCGCCATCGCAGTTGCTGAGGAGCTCGGCGCGGAGAGGGAAGGGGCTCCGCCTTCTACGCCTGGAGGGTCTGGAGGTTGCCGTCGAGGGTTGCTGGAGCAATGGAGTGTCGCCTCCAAGCGCTCGCTGCTGTAGGGAGATGGGGGATCGCCCGCCGCTGGATACTCATGTGCGCGCAAGGAGGGTAGGATCGTCGAGGGCAGAGGTCGGGAAGCACTGGGAGTGGGAGGCGGCCTGGAGGTACGCCGGTTGGGAATGCGGCCGAGCTTCGCCTGGAGTCGAGCTCCGCATGGAGCTTGCGAGATCAGGGAGCTTCCCGACTAGAGGAGCGGGCGCCGCCGCTTGGGGATCTGAATGAGCCGTTGTGATGATGCCAGGTTGGCTAGGGTTTCGCCTGGAGAAAAAAGGAGGTGTCGCATGTGGCCTTGCACCTGGAAGATCGTGCATCGCAACTCCCTCTTTGTATCCACAAGGTGAGGCTCCGCCAGAACATAATACACGACTACAAGGATAAGAGCCTTGATTTTGAACATGTTTAGGGTTCCTGTTGTTGCTGAAGAACAGGAGATCGCCTTCTTGAGAGGCCTGAAGTGACCTGGAGAACACAGATCTTGCACGAAGGCCTGGACGATCGCGGCGCAGAGAAGATCTTGATTAGGGTTTCGTGGGAAACCTTAGAACTTGACGCTCTTGCTCGTTGACGTAGAACAAATGAATAAAAAATAATCTCCAACAATAAACAAGAACCAAATCTATCAATCGATTCTCGAATAAATCAAGATCAGAAGTAAATCCTCGAGAATCGAACCCGCTCAGATACCATGTTAGAAAATAGAAATGCGGAAGCGGAATGGTAAACAGAGCATAAGAATAAAAATAATAATCTTGGAACACATGAACTTTACGTGGAACCCTACTCCCTAAGGAGCGGGATGAAACCACTGGAGAAGCCCTCAAAGGGGCGGATATTGCATTCCTTTTCCTTAATGGATACATGAGGTCTGGGGCTCCTTATATAGCCTCCACAGAGCCTCCAAGTCCCACCACTGGTAGATGTGGGACTAAACACATGGATGGGGTAAATGGATCCTGGAGAGATCCATTTACCCTCCTACAACTCATATGGCGCACAACCAAATACTCCAACAAACATCAAATTCATTTTTCAAGAAAAAAACTCAAGAAAGATGAGAAAACACATTCACCAAAACAAGATTATATATTTATGACACTTCGGTCTGAAACCCTGGACCTCATACATCCATATAAATAAGATCAAAAAATAGAGGGTAGTTGACTTTTTGATGAGGGAACGAATTATGAAGATGTTCTCCTAGCTGTCATGCCTCATACCCTAAGGTAGCATTTGAAGATATTTAGGGCAGAACCCCTTGTAGTTTACTTATAGGTGGGAGGTCAAGATGTCGGAGCCAAATGAAGTAGCTAATGTAGAAGACTTAAAAGCGATAACAAAAGCTGCAAGAGGTGACTGAAGGAGATGATATAACATGTTGAAGGGAGTTGCTATGGAAAGCCAAATTACTGTTGAAGGTAAGATTGCATGCCTGGTTGGTGAGGCGAGAGCGTTTAGTTACCATACTACTCAAAGCAAGCAGGGATTGAATTTGGACAATACGCTCCTAGTATGTGGTATTGGGGAGGAGGATGTAGAACATGTGTTCTTCGAGTGCTCTAAAGCAACTGTTGCTTGGGGAGAGTTGAACACTGCTTGGGTAGATGCGATGGATGTGGAACCTCTTGGGTGAGTCCCATATCAGGTGCAGCACGAGCTGATGACAAGTCTACACAAGGCATTAGGACAAGAGTTGGCTATTTGCGGTCTATGGCTGATTTAGTGTGAACAGGTGGTCTTCCATTGTGCAAGGTATTATGCAAGCTTGTAAAAGTCATCTCATGTGGTGGAGGTGCCCGATCCGAGAAGGCTTAGTTGGTGAATGGTCGAATTTTCCCTCTAGTCACCCGTTTTTTTAACAATAGTTTCTTTTGAATTTTTTAAGTAAACTAAAAGTAAGTTGCTTGACATTTGATTGGAATTAAATAGTTACTTTTATTTCAATATGATAGAATTAAGAATGTCCAAATCTATATAATTATATAAGAATGTGTATAAATAATTCTTTTTTTTACTTCAAATTTAAATCAACAAAAATCAACTATAACTGATTAATCGCCCAACTATCAATTTTTTTTTGTAAGTGATCCTTCTGACTAAACAACAACTACTGACTTCCGCATCCTTTGGTCTTATGTTGAAAACGTGGGGCACATTGATAATGTGATGTACACGCCATGGATGCACTAACTCCTTTGAGAGGTTTTTGTAAGTGGTTGCAGTGTTTATCATATCGGTTTTATGAACTAGACATGTATTGTCTCTCATGCTGGAGGACCATCCTTTAGCTTCTAGAAAAAGACCACTTACCTATCTAATTTCCCATATTCATATATCAGGTCAAATTTTAAGAAATAACGAAAATTGAGAATTGGCAAAATAATATAATATGTAAGAAAAATCGAGACTTTCTACAAACAAAAATATCCTGACCCCAGCAAAACAACTTACCGTTCCATGCCACTCCCCTCTGTATACCTCACCATATGACCCTGCAACATGGAAATAATAAAAATAGAACTGTGTGAGCACCATTTTCGAAAAGTAAAACAATAAATGAATGCCTTTCCAAAAAAAATGTTTGGCAAACTAGATCCAAAAATGAACTTGCCTATCCCTATTCGGTCACCCAAGGTGATCTCTTCCCATGGTATTTCAAGTTCTCCTACATCGTCATGTGAAACATCAGATCTCTCACTTCCAGAACCAGATGATTTATCTGAAGTTCTCTCCATTTCTTGAATAACCTTGTTAACTTCCGCATCTCCTTTAGGGGGGTATTCTTGTAGCGTTCCACCTCCATTACGAGCATTCTTAATGTTCCTCTCGTGTTCTTCCTGAGCAGAAGCCTCATTATGAGTGATGAGATGCGGAGGAGCAAAAGCCTGCAACTGCAATTGCTCGTGCTGTTTGCTAACAGCAGTAGAAGCTATTACCGCAGCAGCAGCTGCTGCTGTTGCTGTGGCAGCTGCTGTCGTTTCAATTTTGGAACCAGTAGTTGACTTAGCTACAGCAACAACCATTGAGGAAGCAACAATGGCAGCTGCAGCAACGGCTGCAGAAACGGGCAAATTATCTATGAACTTGATAGGGGAATCCTGAGGCTGCACAGATGATTCCTCCATTTGAGATTTAGCAGATATTACGGAATATTCTCCGGCATTTAATGAAAGTTTCCTCCCTTCAAATATAGGTTTTGAACACTCGGTTTCTGAAGTAGACGATGGAATGATCGGCTTCAAAATGGTATTGGGAAGACAAGTAGAAACAATCTCAGTAAGGTCATTGTGGCTGGATTTTTCATCTGAACCTATTTCGACATTTTTATATACCTTCAGTGAGCCATCTGCAATCTTGCCTTTTGCATTTTCTCTTTGCTGTCTAGAAATTTCTGTAAACAAGTGTGGTGGAACTGCAACACCACTTTCTAGCAAGACATCGTGAATTCTTTGAGCTAATTTTGGATTCTCTTTGGTAGCATCAATCATGTACCTGGAAACATCTTTCACCTTCTTTTTACGAAATTTACTGGAGTTAACTCCTTCTGTCCAAGAAGGAGATTTTACAAGAGCACAAGGCTGAGTCGGCCTTAAACTGAGACAATTTTGCAAAGCTTTATCATCATTCCACGGATTTTTTTGGTCAGCAGAAACACAAGAGTTGTCATCTTTATTTTCATTTGAAAAAATCCCAACATGTGGTGCTTTCTTCATTTTTGCTCCCATCAGTGCACCAGGAATGCATCCATCACTTTCTGAAGTGGCATATGCATCAACTACCGATGCCTTCTTTTTTATGTCATTACAAGAAGTAGTATAACTGAGAGAACTACAATCACTGTCGCTTAAAGTGATGTGAGTATCACCCCCTGTAGTAGCTAAAGAGGGTAACTTTCCATTGTTTATATTGTGAGCCCCTGAAGCATCAGATGGAATGAGAACACCAGGTTCTTCCATGAGATCTACAATATACTCCCTGCAAGTTAGATCTGTTTGATGATCTGTAATCGCATGATATCAATTGAACATGTCGCTTAATGTTTCTATTTCTGCAGTCCACAAAAAATGCTTGGAACTAGAGACAGATACTGGGATAACGACGTATTTTGAATTATGTGGACTGGGCTTTATAGTGTCTTTCTTCAGAAAATTGGATGTTGTGATAGTTAAATGTTCTCCTTCGAATAATATGATCTGAAGTTACAATAAATAAAAGGGTTGGTGCTCAAAGCTCCTACAATAAAGGGTCCACGAGAAGATGGTATCACTATCAAGCCTATTTTATGCACCATTACCATGCATTATTTTTAAAGGATGTTGTTTTCGCGACTCGAACAATGTGATCTTTTGGTCACATGGAAACCACATTTAGCATTACATGAAAGATTTCTTCTCTGAACTTCCAAAAGAATTTATAAAGAAATGTCAAAAAGAAGGTTGTATTCGATACAAAGTTAAACCTCTACTTAAGTTATAAGCAAACCAGATCCTCTCAGAGTAGACACAATAAAATGAGACTACCTGCCATCATTAAGCTTAACAATAGTCCTGACTCCATCTTCTAAGCCTGCACCTAACTCTCCTTTGACTAACCGGCATGGAATACCCACTGCATCAGCCTGCACCTGCATGTACCATCAGATGCGTTAACCTGCATACTCCAAAATCCTCGAGAAGAATTTCTACATATCTTTCTCCTAGTTGAACAATAGAATAAAGGCACCACCCATAATTTCTTCAGTGAAGGGGATCGCCATCATATGAAAGAAAAAGATCATATATGTTTTTCGGAGTAAAAACAGTTAAAGCGGCAACGACCCATTCTTCAGCTTTTCAGTGATACTGAAGTTTCCTTTTGTTGAAGTCCAGGAAACCACATGACCTTATTAGGTAAACCTATTCTAAAGCTTCAATGTCTATCATCTTTATGCTGATTTGTGAAATGGGAAGCAATCTCGCTAGCATCTTTTACTAATGCTGCTATGCCTAGAACAATGGTTGCTTTCTTTTAAACAACGAGCCCAAAAGGAAGGTAGAGTTTACAAATGCATAAATTGTGTACTGGTTTTCTTAAATAAAAGAAACAGCAGTAAAAATTGCAATCAATTAGCATGAACTAGTCTGACCTTAAACAGCAATGCACGATGGCGAGCCAAGCCAACTGTCAAAAGACCAAGGGGCAAAACATTGCTCTGTATGCTAGTTTTTAAATAGCTACTTTGGCTTCTCCATGCATCCAACATTTGTGCACTATCATGTACTGATCCACCCATGGCATTAGCAACCAAGATACAAAGTCCTTCCACGAAACTATATGTATAGTCAACGGCCCCTAATTGCAATTCATGTGCCATCTTCAGAGCCTTCCTCTCCAGCATTAACAGGTCTGGATCCGCAGGTCTGTTCACTAACACAGCTTCCCAACAGACACTGCCGGACACGGGTATTCTTTGAAGATCAACAAGTGAAGGCATCTTCATCGAAGCAGACTCGGGCAAAATGCCATATAGATCATAGAAACCATCCAATATCTTATCATCATAGCCGATGGTATTGTGGTTCTGTTGGTGGAAAAAAAGATCAGTGAACTTCTGAAATATTATTGTCACTGCATATAGCTCTATCAGCAGACACAGCAAAATGCATACACAAGACCTGCTAACATAACAAGGAAATAAAACAAATATAGAAACCATGTCACTACTAAAATAGTAAATGACATCAACATTCCCCCTCAAGTTGGAGCATATCTATCAATCATGCCCAACTTGGAAATCAACCAAAACATGTGTTACTTTGGAAGAGCTTTGGTGAAAATATTCACAAGTTGGAGTTCCTTGGAGATGTATGCTGAAGTAATCTTTCCTCATCGTGTAACGTCTCGAATAAAGTGGCAGTCCACCGCAATATACTTGGTCCACTCATGGAAAACAAGATTAGTGGTAAGTTGTCAACGTGTTGTCACAGTAAAGTGGAACAGGAGTAGCAACATGAAGTCCATGTTACTGTAGAGAAGAAACAAGACAAGTAATCTCAAATGTAGCTTGAACCATTGCTTTGTACTCTACTCCTACGCTTGATCTGGAGACAATGGTTTGTTTCTTGCTTCGTCATATTACAATATTTTCACCAACGAACATGGTTAAACAAGTAGTGGAGTGTCTGTCCTTGGAAGAACTAGCATAGTCAACAACTACATAGGTGGTGACATCCGTGTGATCGTTATCCCCATAGAAGATGCCTTTTCCTGGAGAATCCTTCAGGTTTCTAAGGATCGAAAGAACATCATGCCAATGGCAATAGTGGGGCTTATCCATGAACTGGCTGGCTCTACTCACAACATGATATATTAGGCCTAGTGACAATGAGATACAGTTTACCTACTAGGCTTTTATATCATGTGGTATCTTCCAAAGCATGGTCATTGGAAGTGGCATGTTTGTTGTTCAAAGTGGTATGTTTGTAATTCAACTAGAATAGTTGATGGCTTGCATCTAAGAAGGTCGGCTTCTTTAGGGATATACAAATAATATTTCCTCTATGATAAGTGTAATCCTTCTTGTGGAGAAAGATAAAAACCCAATAATTTATCTTACTAAGAGGTCTAGGGGTCCTTATATAGGACGGAACCCTAGAGCATTCATAAATGTGAAACTACGTATATACCTCCAAGGGGTTACAATGAAATAAGATAAATATAAAAACATCTCTAACACTCCCTCTCAAGTTGGAGCATATCTATCGATCATGTCCAACTCGGAAGTTATCCACAAGAGGCATTTTTTTAATAGGGCCTTCATGAATATATCTGCAAGTTGAAGATCGATCGTAATGCATGGGGTAGTAATCTTCCTTCCTCATACTGCATCACTAACAAAGTGACAGTCAACCTCCATGTGCGTGGTCTCCACATGAAACACCAGGTTCATAACAATGTATATAGCGGATTTGTTGTCTCATATAGAGGAACAGGAGTAGTGACAATAACACCAAGTTCCTATAGAAATGAGAATAACCATATAATCTCACAGGTAGTATGCGTCATAGCCATGTATTCTACCTCCGCACTGAATCTAAAGACTACAGTCTACTTCTTGCTTCTCCAGGTGACAAGATTTCCCACAAACATCATAGCATATCCTATAGTGGAACGACGATCCTCAGGTGAACTCACATATTCTGCATCAGCATATGCAGCTACATCAGTGTGGTCATTTGCCCCATAGAAAAGGCCTCGTCCTGATGACTACTTCAAGTAGCGCAGGATCTGAAGAACATCCTGCCAATAACTGTAGCATGGTTGCTCCATGTATTGGTTGGCTCTGCTCACAAGAAGTTTTCCCACCATGCTTCTGTATCATGTAGTATCTTCGAAAACAAGATCAGGTGAAGTAGAGTGTTTACTCGGGTCTGCAGGAATACCATAGGGCTTACATCCAAGTAATCCAGCCTTAGTCAGGATGTCCAAGCAATACTTTCTCTGTAAGAAATGAAGTCCCTCTGTAGCATGGAAGGACATATCGATATCGATATCGTTTCGATATCGTGTCGATATCGATATATCGACGATATATCGCCGATATATCGCTATATCTAGGAATCTTTCTGAAGAAAATACCTGAAATCGGATATATCGATATATCGATTTCGATATCGGTCCCATGTCGATATGGATATATCGGCGATATATCGCCGATATATCGGGATACGGCCTTCCATGCTCTGTAGTACATATCACTTCTATGCCAAGTAGCGAAGTTGACCAAGGTCCTTCGTGACGAAAACCTTCTGAAGGAAAACCTTGGTCTCTAGTATGTATTCAGCATCATCACATGTGACAACCATATCATCAACATAAACAACAAGTATTACAATACCAATGGGTCATCTTCTAACAAAGACATAGTAGTCAGATGTTGTTCTCTAGAAGCCAAGAGTGTTAATCTCAGTAGTGAGCCTATCAAACCATTCCCTCAAACTCTGCTTTACGCCGTAGATTGCCTTGTGAAGTCGAGACATACACTCCCCCTCGACTTCGTAATCACGAGGCCGCATCATGTAAACCTCCTCCTCAAGATTGCCATACAAGAAAGCATTCTTCACATCGAGCTGAAAGATAGGTCAGCTCTTGTTTGCAGTCACTGAAAGAATAGTTCGTGTAGAACCCATCCGTGCAATTGGGAGAAGGTCTCGAAGTAGTCAACCCCATATGTCCGTGTAAAACCTTTAGCCAAAAGTCGTTCTTTCAATCTATCAATGAACTCGTCTGGTGACTATTTGTTCATGAAGACCCATCTGCAAGCCACATGTCTAATCCCCATGGATACTGAACAATGTCCAATGTCCCCCTAGATGTTAGAGCATCCATCTCCGCATTCATTGCATGTCGCCATCCATAATCTTATAAAGCATTGTGATGGTCTATGGGAACATAAATAGCCATGAGAGCATCTACATATCTCTTGCTAGAGCATGATAAGATAGCAGTTGAAGGCATATGCGCCATAGGGTGAGAGGTACATTGCTTCTTAGTTCTGTGGAGAGCGATGAGAAGCTCCTGAGGATCATCCGGGACAACGGTGGTGGGGGCACTCAAAGATGGTATGGCACCATGCAACAAAAGAACATGTAAAGGTACACGAGAAGGTGCAAATGAATACTTATGCCTATACACAATTGGTGGAGGAGGAGATCCAAAGGTATTTCAGTGACAGACTCTATAAAGAAGCTAGTATGTTCAAAGAAGGTCGCATCTACAAAAATATGGTATCGATGCCCAGTAGGGTCATAGCATGTGTAACCCTCTTGGGTGCGAGAATAATCAAAAAAGACACATTTGATCGCACGAGGTGACAGTTTGTCAGCAGTGTGAAAATTGTGGATGAAAGTTATACACCTAAAAATTCTCAAAGGTAGCGGTAAGGGTGACTCATTAGGATATAGTAGCGCAAAAGGAGTAGATTCTTTCGGAGACGTGGATGTTGTTGATAAGATGGACAACAGTAAGAACAGCATCTCCCCAGTATGTTTTTGGAATCTTCATTTGAGGAAGAAGGGATTGAGCAAAGTCAAGAAGATGCCGAAGTTTCTATTCTGCTACCCTATTTTACTGAAAGGGATAGAGACATGATGTTCGTTGGATAGTAACATGGCAAGTAAAGAAAGTCGTCAAGTTATATTGAGTGAATGCCAAATCATTGTCAGAACGAATTATTTGAACACCAGTGGAGAAAACATTTTTGATATACTGAAAGAAATTCTTGACAATTTTATTGATCTCTGAATGTTCCTATAACAAATAAGCCTAAGAGAATCGACTACAATCATCAACAAAAATAGCAAAATACTTGCATTCACTCAGAGTACGGACCGGATAGGGTCCCCAGATATCGCAATGGATAAGAGAAAAAAGGAACTTCACGATGAGGCTCGATACATGCAGGAAATGACACTAGATGACATTTCCCAAACTGGTATGCCTCGCATTCAAAGGGCTTGAGCGTAGAAAGTTCATGGAACATCATGGAGATGGCATTGGCAGAAGGGTGTCCAAGGCAAAGATGCCAGAGAAGTTGATTGTAAGAGATAGACGTGGCGCCAACAAAACTAGAGTCGGACAAAAATTCAAGATGATAGAGGCAATTCTTCTCATGACACCCAACAAAAACCTATCTTGTCCGGATGTCATGAAAATAACAACAAAACTCACCAAAAATAACCCTACAGTTAAGCTCAGTGCATAGCTTCTGAACAAATAATAGACTAAGAGGAAAAACAGGCACACAATGAACTCCGGTCAGTCGAAGCTTGGAGGAAAATTCTACAGTGCCAACAACAGTAACATGGGAATTTGCCTAATTGGCAACCTGAACTGTCTTCATAGAAGTAGATAATTGAGAAAAGATAAGCATACTACCTTCGCTCGTCAAATGTGTCGAAGCTCCTAAGTCAATAATCCAAGCAGGGATGGAAACATAAATAGAGTTAGCTATTGTGGATGAGGTTGTAGCCAAACTAGCAGTAGGAGCAGAAGTAGTACTGCTACTAGCGGAGGGGTGGAATTTTGCAGCAGCTGCCTCAGACAGGAGTATTCAAAGTCTGTAAAGGGTGCCAGATCGGGGGTGTCCTCTGTTGTATCATAGGATGGCTCATACTACGTTGTCTCATAGGCATTGTTGGGATTAAACCGTATGCAAAACTTCGCCCAGCAATGCTCAGACAGGTGGTTCCAACACCCACAATATATGCACACATATTAAGAAGTGGTAGAATCACCTCCATGTCCACAACCAAAGTCACGTCCATGTCTTAACTCGCGGTCACGATCACAACCAAAGTGACAGCTTAACTCGCGGTCACGATCACGACCAAAGTGACAGCCTCGTCCTCCTTGGAAGTTGTCATCCTATGTTCCCTAACGATGCATAGTGAGTTGTAGTATCTGCAGATGGTATGGTGGGAGGATGCTTAGCATGTGTCAAATTCTTGCAGACGATCAAAAATGGTCTCAATGGATGGCAGAGTATCGGTCATCAGAAATTTGGTCCTTCACAGTCTTGTATCATGGATGCGGTCCTGAAAGGAATTGATATACTTATCTTTCAACATGTTCTCCCACCTGTTCATCACAACATGCTGGCTGGAAAATGAGGAGCTCCTTAAACAGGCTAGTTACCAACCTATAGTACTCGACAAGACTCGAATTTCCCCGAGTGGTGGACTAGATCCGTGTGTAAATATCAGAGTCGAGACTTGGTTGTCTTCTGGGAGTAGGTACGCTCAAGATTCTCACATGTTGCCTTCGCAGAATCCTTTAGAGTAGATTTGTCACAATGTTTGGATCGACGTTGTTGGTCATCCAAGTGATAACTTTGGTAATTGTCAACAAACCAGGTGTCGTAGTTCTTGTCCGCCTCTTTGAGGGGATCTTTGGTAAGAATATAATTCTTGCGTTGACCACCAATGAACACCTTGAAGGATCGAGACCATAGCACGTAATTTTTCGTGCCCTTTAAATTGATAGAAGTGCCTTGTACCATCATAGAAGAAGTCGAGTACACGGACTTGGTCTCGGTGGACACCATTGTGATTGTGCAACTCAAGAAAAAGTGAACTAGAAGCAAGGCCCTAAATGTCGGTTTCGGTCACCATTTCGGTGATTGAACAAAACGGAATTTCGGTCGAATTTTGGTTAAATTTCGACCGAAATTTTGGTCATTTCGGTCATTTTTTGTACTAGGGCCCCCATATTTTGGTCATTTCGGCCATTTCGGTCGAATTTCGATTTCGACAGGATATCGATATTAAAGGGAAATTCGACCGAATTTCGCTGAAATTTAAGGCCATGACTAGAAGAGACCTATTATCTTAATCAATCATGAGGGTGACCTAGGTCACCGTTTCAGCCCTCTCTCAGACTTTCGTATCAGAGAGTTGTGGATGCAACGCCACAACTCAGACCTTGGGGGCACCAGAAATGATCGCGGCACTAGAAGGGCTACAGGGGGCCTAGCAGTAGGCGAAGAGGGCCCACATGAGACCTGGGTGGCACCACAAGGGGCCGCAAGAGACCTGGGTGGCGCTGAAGGGAGCCGCAGGAGGCCTGGGGGCACAGGAGGTCGTGTGGCACCGAAGGGAGCCGTTGGAGGTCTGTGCGGTCCAAGGAAGGTCGTTGGGGGTGCCTAACCGTCGTCGAGGGAGGACGCAGGAGGGTTAACAGCTGTTAGGTGGCACTGAGGAAGGTCGTTGGCACTCTAGGAGGCATCGAGGAAGGTCGTTGGAGGCAGGGACTGGTGGTGGCAGTGGTATCTAAGTCGGATTACCAGTATAGGACTGTACTCTGATACCCTGTGGAGAAAGATGAGAAAATATAATAACTTATCTTATTCAAGAGGTCTAGGGGTCCGCAGAACCCTAGAGTGTTCATAAACATAAACCTACACAAATACCCTCGAGGGGTTACAACGAAATAACATAAATATAAAAACATCTCCAACACTTCTAGTGTGTGTATCATCTCAATGCCTAGGAAGTATCTGAGTTGACCAAGCTCCTTGGAGACAAATATCTTCAGGAGGAAGGCCTTGGTCTCAAGAATTCATGAGTTGACCAGTGATACCATGTCATTGTCATAAACTACAAGTATCACCGTACATGAAGACCTCAGTCTAATGAAGACAAAATAATCAAATGTCGCATATGGAAACCAAGAGAGATGATCTCAGAAGTAAGCATGTTGAACCATGCTCGTGGACTATGTTGTAGGCCATAGATGGCCTTATGTAGTCGGCATACGTACTCCCCCTCGATGGAGTAACACGATGGTTCTGCCGTGTAAATCTCCTCCTTTAGGTCACCATGGAGGAAAGAGTTCTTCACATCAAGCTAAGAGATGGGCTAATTCTTGTTAGTTGCAATAGAAAAAATGGTGCGAATGGATCTCATCCTTTCCAAAGAAGAGAAAGTTTCAAAGTAGTCGATGCCATAGGTTTCAATGAAGCCTTTCGCTACAAGTCTGGCTTTCAATATGTTAATAGAGTCATCTGGACAGTGTTTGGTCATAAAAACCTATCTGCAGGCGATAGGGTCCACACATGGTGGACATGGCACAAGGTCACACATGCCGCTGGAAGTAGGCGCATCCATCTCCTTATTCATGACAAGTTTCCAACCATGAAACCATGATCCTAAAGGGCATTGTGATAATTGTGAGGAACATAAATTGTCATAAGAGCATCTATAAAATTCATGCCATAGCTGGATAGACTATCAATAGAAGTAAAGTGTGATAAGTTAGAGTATGTTGCCTTTTGGATTTCCGCCGTGAAACAGGGAGTTCTGAGAGAGCATCCGGTTTTGTAGTAGTGGTGCCACTTAAAGAAGACTCGTCATCCTGCAAGTAAGGAACAGATAAAAAAATCAAATCATGATGTGTAGTGTGCTTTCTTTTGTGGACAATAGGAAATAGAGGAAGCTCCGAGTGAAGTAGCTAGTCTCTTCGGAGAAGATGATGTCAGCAGATATGTGGTAGCAATGACTGGCAGGGTCATAGCACATGTACCTCTTTTGGATCAAAGAGTACCTAAGGAAGACACACTTAATTGCATGAGCAGAGAGTTTATATGTATTATGAAGTTACGAAAAAAAACGTTGCAACCAAAAATCCTCAAAAATAAAGAAAATGATTTATCCTTCTTATAAAGGAGGGGAAAGGAGTTACCCCATTGAAGACCAAATAGGGTCCACAGTTAATAAGCTACGTAGAAGTAGAACAACATCCCCTCAATAGGCTTTAGGAACCTTCATGTGAGTACGAAGGATACGGGCAATGTCCAGAAGGTGATGAAGTTTCCATTCCACTACTCCAATATGTTTTGAGGAAGGAGTACGAACAGGAAGTCTGATGAAGGGTACTTGAGTAGAAAAGAAGGTAGTCAGAAGATGCCGAACAAACTTAAGAGCATTATCAGTTTTGAAATTCTTAACATGTGCAAAGAAAGAAGTTTTTACAAACTGGAAAAATGACTTGATAATTTTCTTTATCACTAATTGTTCCTTTATTAAATACACCCGAGAAGATATGCTGTAATCATCAACAAATACAACAAAATACTTACATGGTATACCTCCCACTATAGGATGAGACAAGGTCCCCAAAACGTCATAATGGACTTATAAAAAGGGTTATGAATGATGTGATTCGATTATCTGAGGAAAAGAGGCCCAATGATGTTTGTCAGACTGGCAGATTTCACACTCAAATAGTTCAGGCTAATTCTAAGAGAGGGCTCTAGCAAAACGATGACCGAGGCGCAAATGCCACAGGATGGGCTCAGCAGAAATCGAGACAGCACTAGCAAAAATGGAGATAGCAAGGATATCAAGATAGTCCATGTTACTCTTCATCGCCTCTACCAAAGATCTGCATCATCCGAATGTCCTGAAAAATAACAATAGCACTCGCCAAAAATCACTCTGCAGTTCAATTCAGCACATAATCTATGAACATACAATAAACTCAATGGAAAGCCAGGAGTTCAGAAGACACCAAAAAGTCTGAGTTTGGAGGAAATTCCATAGTTCCAATGGTTGTAATTGGTGAATGAGCACCTTTGGCTAAACGAATCGACTTGACAGTAGAAGGCTCTGAAGACATCAGCAGACTATCTTCTTCGCTCATGTGAGTAGACGCGTCAAAATCAATAATCCAAGCAGGTCCAGAGGAAGAAGCAGAGTTGGCGACAGTACTTGAAAATTTATCTAGAATTCACAATAGGAGGATTCTCATAGATGAGAAAATTCAGTACCAGTTGCATGAGTCAGCAGTAGTCTATAGCAGAAAGTGGGACTGGTTGTCTACTGAGATCCTAATCTGACGATATCTCTATCATAGTTGCATCATAATCAGACAATGATGCAAAGTTAGCTTGTGGTGTTCTGTCAACTTCACGCAACACTTCTAAGATGGGTGATTGGATCTGTCATTACAGTAATATATACTTTATTAACTAATATAAGTAGTTTACATATTACTTGGCATGTAAACTAGTAAATTTAATATAAAAGTAGTATCACATATGAAAAACATGAAGTGTGTCATATTAATGCATGTCTTATCTAGCTTCTTTTTTTTGCGGTCGAGTCGGACCGGTCCAAACTTCAATTATCCTAGCCCAAACCCAGCCCATAAGCAAGTTGGGCGAGCGGGCCCCCGACCCATCAACCAGGTCTAATGTGCGGCCACAGCCGCGTCCAGAGTCACGGTCTTATCCTCCTCCCAAGATATTGCGGCCACCTCTTCCATATGATGTTAGATAGGCAGAGTCTTCATATACAACAAAGGTTGAGTATAATTGTAACATCTGGATTCAATTAAAGCCGAACCCGGCCCGATTAGGGTCCGTATAACTCAATAAAGCTATTAATTAACGTTAAATAATTTAAATCGACCAATTGGTCATGAATCAAAAGTCGTTCAGGCGAAATTGACCAAAAACCGAGTGCATCGCAATGCGTGCCCGAAAAAGCCGTGACACAAATTCGGAAACCACGATGCAAACTGAGACCTCCATTAAAACCGATTCGACAAAACAAGACCAACAGAATCGATCGTTCGTCAATCGGAGACCGTTCGATATTTTAAAATCGTGAAATTTAACAATAAACCGAAACCATATCTCGAAAATTTCGGGCATCCAAACCCGATCAAAAGTATATCAATATTATACTCATATTGATCATCGTTTAGAGACGATCAAAGCAAGACATTACGCATAATAATATGACATTCAAGGCGCGAGTACAGATGTTTTTTTAACATCTCAAATAAATGAATCAAAAAATAAATAAAATAAAAAATTTTAAAAAGTAGCAGACTCCTGGATTTCCAACAGCCTCCACTTGCCCCTTTTGCCTTTCTCCACTTGGATTCTTTCACTTCCACTTGGCCTCCTTACATTTCCATTTGTCAACAACTCTTTTTCCCATTTTTCCTTAATTATACCCCAAAAATCCAATTCTTTCTTTTCCAACTTTCCCCGTTTTCCTCCACCGAGAAGAAGAGACCTCCTGTAGTGCTGGAGCTACTTCTCCAGCCCTTCTCCAGCATTCCTCCTCAGCCTTTGAAGTCTGCTATAGGTGTTGCCCTCCTCCAATTCTCCTCCAGCTGCAGCCCTTCCTCCAGTATTGTTTCTACCGTTCATCTTCTCCAAAAATCTGGAGAAATCTAATTAGGTACATCCTCTCCCCCTCCCTCCTTGATGCCATACATGACCAATCAATCCTCTATCTTGATGTTGTCTATAGTTTTGAACAATCTAAGTTCTTAATTGCTGCCATGCATTGTAGTTCTACCCATTCTTTTCCTAGATTTTCTTATGTACTGGGATGAAAAAGGTCTCTTTGAGAATTTATTGCTGACATGTAATTTCTTTAAGGAAGACCAGTATATATAAGGGAAAAATGGGGCTGCCCCCACCCCATTTTTCGCAAAAAAAAAATTTGGAAAAATATCACCATGTATATTCATCCCTATATCCCTCCTATATGCCATTCGAATTTCGTCAGAAACAGAGACTCCTACGGCCTCTATCCAGACGTCATTTTTTTAACGGTCGCAGGATTTTTTAAATCGACCCTGTCTGGATGGAGGCCGTAGGAGTCTCTGTTTCTGACGAAATTCGAATGGCATATAGGAGAGATATAGGAATGAATATACATGGCGATATTTTTCAAAAAGAATAACAAATTTTGATGAAAATGGGGGCGGGGCAGCCATGTTGGCTGCCCCCAGGGGCAACCCCATCAACCCCTATATATAATGCTATAAAGATCTACTAAATTATATTCCAGACTGCTGACTACAAAAATTTAAGTTTTAAAATTTTCAATTAAAGATCTACTAAATTAGATTCCAGATTGTTGACAGTCTGCTGTTAAAATATTTAAATTTTAAAATTTTCAATTAAAGATCTACTAAATTAGATTCCAGACTATCTGCTGACAGTCTGCTTTCATGTAAAAATTAATAATAAAATATTTATTGTAGATTTGAAAAGTTATTTTTTAACCGTTCTCTGCTCAATTAAATTTAAAAAAAAATAATTTCTCAAATTGTTTTATAATTAAATAAATATGCAATTGCATTGGTGTCTTCTTTATGTATTCTAAAATACTAAATATATAATAAGATTTGTTAACAGTTTCAGTGCCATTGAAAATTTCCTAATTAATTTTTGTGTTATAAGAAATGGCATACATTTTTAGTAGGCCATTGAGATAATTTCTGTATAAGTATTATATACAAGTCTTCTTTGATTGGTAAAAGATTATATCCTAAATTATTATGTTAATAACCCTTATATCTAACAATGATATTGATTAAATCACTTCGATGTTATAAAGGATATGCACATTTAGACTCAATAAGATATAAGCACGAGTGGTTCGGACAATCAGTCCATCATAGGGAGACCATATGACTATAGAAACACACATTAACCAGTACTTGAGGTCTATCCTGTATTAAGTTCTGACATGTTCTCTTCTATGCAAATCTAGTCGCAATATACTTTACATTAAGTGATCCAAAGATAAATCATTTTCATAGATAATCTTTTATATGAGATATGCTAACCTTAGATCATTACAGATGGAATCATTGACAAGATAACTAGATCTGTAAACTTGACCACGTAGAAGATTAAGGAAGGATTGAGGAATCAAGCATGTACTGTAAATAAGCATTAGTTTGAATGCACTCATGGCATACTGGTATATCATAGTTTATCATAAAAATCCTTATATATTTTATTAAGAGACGAGTTTTCTTAACCTTTATTAAATGCTCAACCAGATCAAGTGGGTCAGAGTGGAGTTGTCTAACTTGTATTAAATAAATTTCCATTTAATAGACTCTTAACCCATTATACAACAATGCTTGGTCAACATGAAATGGATGATGACACGAATGTAATAATGAATCAGTAATAATTTTATAATTATTAGAGTCGGCCATGGTGACCCTTACACCTGGCCATGCGAGGGCGCGGTGACCCTCAACTGGGCGGGAGATAGAAAGCCCGGTTCGGACAGCGGCCGCCAAATGCGCGGGTCTAGAATCCCAGTCCTTTCATGGTTTTTGCGTGAGCTCGCAGTGTTTTCTGCCTTGTTGGGATCCCGACTTTCGACCAGTTCCATTGACCCTCTGTTTTAGGATACCCATGCAGGGGATCCTCGGTTTCAGTTTTTCGTACGAGCTCATTAGCCCGTACTAGTCGGGTCATTTTCTAGAGTGACTTTTTCGGAGAGTCTCTCTCACCCGTCTCTGTGGCGTAGTTTTGGAGTAGACCTATCCCTTTATTGAACCGCACTTTCAATTAGCGGGCGAGACGGAAGAGTCTCTTAGGAGACTACCTCACCGCTTGAGTTTTGGTTACTTTTTGCCAACAGCTTGGCGATGCTACATCTAGATCATCTAGGGTTACATTTGGAGGAGTTACAATTAAACTCAGAATAAAGCATAATGGATCTTGTCTAGGAGATGAAGTCAATTATAAGTTGTTGGCTAGAGTTGATTATAATTAAGTTAGTGGAAGTGTTGGCAACTTAGTTAGGATGCATTACACAACACCACATGCTTATGGAGGCACCCCAACCCTAAGGCATTATTCGCGCATTAGAGTCATAGCGTGAGGTCATACATAGACCAAGACCACAGATTATCCATAAACTTGAAAAGATAAATAGAATTGAGAATCGTATTAGAATATTATCTTTTACATCATCAATAAACTAAGAGTTAAATAAAGCATAACCTCACCAACTTCTTATCAAGATATATAACCTGATCTCAATGACAAGAAAACAACATCTATATATAGGCCATAAATTAATATATAAATTATAAGGCTAAGGGGTAAATGGAGAAATTATACTTATGAGCCATTAAACTACTATACAAAAATATGTTATAAAAAAATAGTGGTTCAATTTGGGGACATTTCCTTAAAGTAGATTGAAAATCTTCTTCATAAACAAGTAGTTGTAATTTTTCAAGTAGTTGTGGATTTTTAAATGATTATGCCTTACTATGTGTTTCTTTTGCAAATACTTTAAATGCTTGCTTATTTTAATAAGATTATGGGAAATACCAGCGCTCGTTGACGTCTCTTGTACCTTTCATGTGTTGCAGGCAAGCAGCATGCATTGCAGTAGCTGGTTTATGATTCCTGACACCCGGGTATATACCAGAAGGTACAGTTACTTTTGTCAATATTTTTGTTCAGTTCATAATGTAAATGCTTTTCTTTCTCTTCTGTAAATTTTGGGATATATGTATAACTGTCAGTATGTTGTATATCATGGAAATTAATGAAATGAAATGTTGGTGGCACTTATTGTTGATTGGTTATATGGTTGATATATTGATTTGAATGTCATATACAAATAGCAAACGAGAAAAACTTCTCCTGATTTTCAATAACTTAATGCGATCACTTGTGAATGCAATAATGCGAATGCAGCGTAAACGGGTACTCGGATCTGATGGCGCCACAATGACCAACAGAGCCCTCAAGTTGTTGTAGACAACGAAAGGTAACCTTGATAGATGGAAGTGTATTAAATGTGAGAAATCGGTCCTTCATGGTATGATAATGAGGATGGAGACTGGCAACGAATATGTATATTTGCAACTCAGATCGTCGGGCCACATGTTTAGTACAATATGCTAGCTGAAAGATGGCAAGCTCCTAAAAGAGGCTGGTGAGATGTCGATCGGACTCCCGAAAGGTGGGCTCTCCCTGTGAAGCAAACCAAACTTGCACATAGATGTCAGCAAGTCACGACTTTGTAGTTTGCTGAGAATCGGTCTTGGTCAGTGTTCATGAAATCGGCCGCACGGGCCGCATATGCGACTGCATATGCCCGTGCGGCATGCAGACCGAACCAATTTTATGAATCGATGCATTATGCGCCCTCCCCGTATATGCAGCCCACATATGCCCCGCATATACCCCGCATATCTCGCATATGCTCCGCATACTGTTCCAACAGCTCCAACTTTCCAATGCTCTCATTCAGGTGCTTAATTCTGCAGCTCTGCCTTTTCCTCCAATCAATTGTAAGAATGTCATGCATTTGTATACAGTTGCAATGCATTATAACATTATATATATGCAATGTATCATCAAATATTTTAATATATGCCAATTGAGGTTTTGATCATGTAGTGTATGTATGTGTATTGAAATTTTGTTATTATGAATAATCTAATATGTGAAGTTTTTATGGTTAACTGTTTTTTATTAAATATTAGGCAATTAAAAGCATATACTCAGCCATCTAACATAAATCATTTTTCTTATATCTTCTTTAACTCCACTTAGATACATAAACTTAGTACTAGTATTATTCATAGATATTTATTTATGTTTTAATTAAAAATTTGAAAACCGCGCAAAACCGCATATACCCCGCATATGCCCCCGCATACCGCTTATTCAGTATTCAGTGACCTGTCCGAACGCATACGCATACCGCTTTCCTGAACCTTGGTCTTGGTCATTTTATCCCACATGTTCCTTACCCTGTATTTGTACAGGAGATTGGCAACAATGTGGGACTTGACGTTGTTGGTCATCCAAGTCATGAACTAATAGTTTTCCATGAAACGGGACTCGTAGTCTTTGTCACTTTCCTTTACGATTCAAGCTCACTCTCGGCTTCACTTTGACGTAAACCAAGCCCGAAGTTCTTCACGGCCTTCCTCTCCAGACTCCAGGCCTCAATAGGTCTACTACCATAGATCATGAGATCATGTCAACTTTCTCCGGACTGACACTCACTACTTGATTTATCGTTACAGCCCTGATATATAATACGAATTGATCTCTCTTCTTCTTTGTTTGGGTGAGGAAGACTGAGCTTGGGCCCTTCGGTAGATGGATATTTTTCTCTGACCACCGATGAACATCTTGAATACCCGAGATCAGACCACATAGTTGTCTGCACCCTTGAGTATGATAGAAGCTCCCTGAACCATCATTGAAGATGTGGAAAATAAGGGCATGGTCTCTGTAGGAGTCGTGACCATCATGGTTAGAGAGAGATCAATGACGTAATGCAGAAGTCTAAACATACATCAAGGAAGTAGAGTCCCAATGATTGGTGTGAGAAATCTGTTGGTTTGCCCAAGTAGCGCTGGGGGGGACACCGTGCAAGACCTTGGAGTCGTGTATGTCCTGCAACAGTGAGGTAGGGAGTCGTGCGTGGCTAGGTTACAGCCAAAAGGGGTCGTATGAGGCCCTGGTGGTTAGTAAGGGCATGTTTGGTAAGTGGGTTGGGTTAGGTTGGGGTATCCTCATGTGAATAACAGTTGTTTGGATGGTTGGAGAGGGTTGAAATGATAAATATAATATGATGTGACATTGTTTATATGTTACATAAATTTTTTAATAATTATTGTTGGAGTATAAGTTGTATGCGCCTATTGTGTTGTAGCAGGGTAAATGGATCCTGGAGGAGATCCATTTACCTCATCCAGTGTTTAGTCCCACATCGTCCAACGGTGGGACTTGGAGGCTCTGGAGAGGCTATATAAGGAGCACCAGACCTCCTGTATCCATTGAGAAAAAGCAATGCTATATATGCCTCGTTGAGGGCTTCTCCCGTGGTTTCATCCCGCTCCTCACGGAGTAGGGTTCCACGTAAAATCATGGTGTTCCCATGTTCTATCTTTCTTATTTATGCTCTGTTTATCATTTTTGCTTCCGCTTCCGATTTTCTAACATAGTATCAGAGCGGGTTCGATTCTCGAGGATATTTTGTTTTGAGATTCGGTTCAGTTTTTCGATTGTTTGATTAAAGTTGGAGGAGTATTGTTCGATTCATCAAGTTCCAGATCATCATGTTCTAGGGTTTCTTCTTTGAAACCCAAATCTCGATTCGTTGCTCTTCGGATCTTTAGTTCTATTGTGAATCAAATATTCAGTTCGGAACCAGATCTTGTCGCAGGCCGAAGCTACAGCAATGTTCCGAGGGTTTAGAAGAAGGCGGCGCCACAAATCCGATCATCGAGTCTGGCCCAGGCGGAGCAGCCCTCCAGGTCCTCCGACCCCGCGCGCTCAAGGCGGCGCGCGGATCCAGGTGGCAGCCGCAGCAGACCTCTCCCACAGCCGCTGGCGACGCGGCTCCTCCCGACGCGGCATGCCCTAGCCCCCTTCAGCCCTCATCGCCAGGTCCCTACATAGGCGACATCCTCCAGCAATATTGGTGCCGTCCTCCTGCATCTACATGTCCCGCTACTTCTTCCAGGCGGTAGAGCAGCACAGCAACCCCCTTTTGGCGCATCGAGCATCGCAGGCGCAGGTGCACCGCCAGGCACAGGCGCACGGTGCACCCTCCCATCGCGCGCAGATGCACTTGCGCGCTCCTCCTGGCAACGACGATCCTCCTGGCACCCTTCAACGACCTCCCTAGGCGGCGGCGCCCCACTCCGATCGATCCCTCCTGGCGGCGCGCGTATGGAAGAAAACCCCAGGAGGGGTGCGGCGCTATTTGATTCCCAACAGGAACCCTAACAAGGGGACGACTACTTTCCAAAAAAAATGAGGCTATTTGCTTGAAAGCCCGAAAAAAAATCACAGTTATGCAAAGTCCAGTGGGTTGTATGTTCAGAAAAAAAAGAAGGGGGTGCAAGTCACGTTTAAAAAAAAAAAAGAGGCGTGTGCAATAAAAAAAAGCCGCACGCAGTTAAAAAAATGATTGAAAGTCGGAAAAAAATTGAAACTGCTTTAAAAAAATGTTTTCAAAAAAAATGATGATGATGACGGCTTTAAAAAAATGAAAATGAAAAGCCGCAAGTATGTTATGTTTTCTCCCATATTATCTTGTCTTCTCCCAACTTTGTCGATGTTGATTTTCCGACAAGTATGGGAGAAAGGAGGAGTATATGTAGAGTCACAGGTCTTGTGTTCCAGATTCAGATGTTCTAGATTCACATGCAGATTCCTCAGACCAGTCAGATATTGTTCAGACTCTATAGCGGATGTTCAGACTCGATGACAGATATTTCCGAGTCCAGTTTCAGACACACACGAGTTTGCGGTCATTTTCAGATGAGCATATGTTGCCATCATTTGTTCGAGGTCCCCATCATTCTTGTGGTTGTTTCGGCAAGGGTTTTCATGTGGTATCATTAGGTACACCAAAGCAGTGCACCATTCTCTGAGCCAGATGGGAGAGACCCAGTTCTTCGACGAGGAGACTTCAGGCGCAGTTTCAGACTCGATGGTCAGATTCCGAGTCTTCAGTCGACTCACACTCCAGCTCGTTCGTCCTCCTCACCTGCACGGCATGAGAAGCAACGTCCTCGACTGCAGCAATGTGTGCGTTGGGTTGATATTGTCCGTAGTGTCCTGTAGCGTTGAGTTGAGTCTCTTTATGTTTGTCCAAGCTGAGCATTGCATGCTCCAGCTTGAGGGGGAGTGTTGGAGTATAAGTTGTATGCGCCTATTGTGTTGTAGCAGGGTAAATGGATCCTGGAGGAGATCCATTTACCTCATCCAGTGTTTAGTCCCACATCGTCCAACGGTGGGACTTGGAGGCTCTGGAGAGGCTATATAAGGAGCCCCAGACCTCTTGTATCCATTGAGAAAAAGCAATGCTAAATATGCCCCGTTGAGGGCTTCTCCTGTGTTTTCATCCCGCTCCTCACGGAGTAGGGTTCCACGTAAAATCATGGTGTTCCCATGTTCTATCTTTCTTATTTATGCTCTGTTTATCGTTTCTGCTTCCGATTTTCTAACAATTATAGTATTTTTTTATATCAATTTCTTATTTTGAACGTGGTTAGAAAATATTATAACAAATAAATAGTACGGTCCATACAACTGATTTCAACCTATGAATGCAGGGATAGAGCATGGAGTATGCCAGGTTACCTCGAGGTAACCTGGAAACCAAACATGCCCTAATAGGTCTGCACGAGGCCTGACGGTGGAGGAGCACCTGTGCAAGACCTGGCGACAGTGGTGGACCCATGTAAGGGGGTCGACGATGCTGAGGTGATGGTTATGGGACCTGGATGCAGCGGTTGGAGGATCCTATATGTGACCCAACAGCAGTCAGAGGGGCGTGTGAGGCCTCTAGAAAAGGCTAACGAGATTTGGGGGGTTGATGGTGGTATGAACTCCACTCTAGGACCGTCGCTCTGATACCATGTGGAGAAAAAGGGAATGCAGTGGAATGGTGTTATTCAAGGGGGTAGGATTTCTTATATAGCATGAAACCCTAGAATCCAATAGGTGACAATTACAAAATCATCCCCGAAGAGTTACAGTAGAAATAGAGAACAAAGAAATAAAACAAAAATAGAAATTATGTTAATTAAGTAAAATAGTAAATAACATCAACATATGTAATTGCACAATTCTCTCAATACTCCCCCTTAAGTTGAAGCATCAAAGGCTCAGCTTAGACAATGTAACACTCAAGATTCACAAGTCGGGTACATATCTTGGTGACAACTCTCAAACTTGAAGATACCTCTCTTCCTGCACTTTGTGATCTGGGGAAGATGCAATTAATGAGATCTAGAATGCTCTGAATAAGGAGGCTAAAGTGGGCCTCTCCACTGGAGACCTTTGCAACTGATGCCGCCATATGTAGATTGAACAATATATTTCCAACATGAAACCTCTGTAATAGGTTTCTCTTACAAGAAAGCCTCAATTGGGCATCTCCCATACAGAGTCAGAGAATAGGATGTCTTACTTTAGAGTTCTATGGATATCTCCCAGAGCATCTACTATGGGATCTGATTTACATTGTCCATAATACAACTGCGTCGAACACATGATAATGGGGACCTCTTCACAAATGATCTTATATGGGATCTAACCAACACTTATACGAGTAATGGAGGAGTTCACCAATACTCCCCGAGTCTCCCATAACCATGTAGGAGTTCCAGCCACAAGAAAATCCTTGTTCTTCTTCTCATCTTTTTTAACAACCTTTTCTTTCGTTAAATTCCTTATGCATCTCTCCAAGCTTTTTTGTCACTCATTTAAAATATATTGAAACGGACTAATTTTATTTTTATCTCAATATCTTTTTTTCCCTCCGTGTCTCCCTTATTAAATCTTAACTGACTTTTGTGTTGTTTTCTTTGCAATTGTTTCCTTCTTTCAAACCTTTGGTCCATCTTGCACCCAACTGTTGGTGAAAAAGAGCAATCTATATTCAATAGAACCCCAGGCTCTCTTATATAGAGAGGACCCATGGGTAAATTACATAGCAGGTCATCCGATAAACAAAAATAGAATAAACAGTACACTAAATATATAATTATATCTACACTCCCCCTCAAGATGGAGCATAGATATCAATCATGATCAGCTTGGAAGAACATCTCTGGAATGGTCCTCTGAGCAATGGCTTGGTGAAGATGTCGGCAGTCTGCTCCCCTGAACTAACATGTGAAGTAGAAATCAGTCCCTTCTGAATCATATCTCTAGTGTAATGGCAGTCTACCTTAATATGTTTTGTTCTTTCATGAAAGGCTGGATTATTGGCAATGAACAAGGCAGCTTGATTATCACACTGCAACTGCATGGGTAGAGGTATATTTATATGCAAGTCTTCTAGTACAGCTCGAACCCACATCATCTTCGTGCTTGCTTGTGCCATCGCCCTATATTCAGATTCAGCACTCGATCTAGCCACAACAGTTTGTTTCTTGCTTTTCCAAGAAACTAGAGAGCTGCCCACAAAAACTGCAAAGCCTGAAGTAGACTTTCTATCCTTGGGGCATCCTGCATAGTCTGCGTCTGCATATGCCGAAACGGATAAATCGGTGTCCTTTCTAAACAGCAATCCCGAGCCTGGAGAAGACTTCAGATACCTTAGTATCACATATATGGCATCCATATGTATCTGTCTTGGTTGTTCCATGAACTGGCTCACTCGACTCACTGCAAAAGCAATATCAGGTCGAGTTATAGTAATGTAAAGAAGGTTTCCCACCATCTCTCTGTATCTTCTCCTGTCAACCTCCACAGTATCATTGTCATATAATTTCATACTTGGATCCATAGGAGTACTCGAAGGTCTACATCCAACCGTGCCCGTTTCAACCAGCAAATCTGTAATATATGTCCTTTGGGTCATGACAAGACCCTGTGCATTCCTGGCAAACTCCAGCCCCAAGAAGTATCTTAGGGTACCAAGATCCTTCATGACAAAGTGACGGCCCAAAAATATGTTTGCCATCTTTATCCCTTGAGCATCATCTCCTGTAACCAAGATATCATCAACATATATCATGATGACAACCATACCTCTAGAAGTCTTCTGAATGAACAACGAGTGATCCGCATTTTATCTTTTGAAACCCTGTCGTTCAATTAGATGGGACAGCTTCTGGAACCATGCCCTTAGGCTCTGCGTTGAGGATAATGGAGATAGGGTTTGAACCGGGGGCGAAGGCTGATGGGTGGATTGGGTTTATTGCAGGCGATCAAGCTTCAAGAAGAGGATAAAGTTGAAGATAATGGAGATAGGGTTCGAACTGGGGGCGAAGGTTGATGGGTGGATTGGGTTTGTTGTAGGAGATCAACACCTTGTGAAGACACACACCATATGATTCTCCCCCTCAGCAGCAAACCCTGGTGGCTGCTACATGTAGACTTCTTCCTGCATATCACCATACAAGAATGCATTTTTGACATCAAGTTGAAAGATGGACCAGTCACGTACCACAGCAACAGATAAAAGAATGCGAAGAGTAGAGTGACGAGCCACTGGAGAGAATGTATCCATATAGTCCACACTATAAGTCTGAGTGAAACTCCTTGTCACTAGCCTTGCCTTGGATCGATCTAAGCTACCATCTGCATGGTACTTTACTGTAAATACTCATTTGCAGCTAACAATAGATGCACCAGAGGGAGCGGGAATCAAGCTCCATGTACCCCGTGACTGTAAAGCTGTCATTTCTTCTTCCATAGCCAACCGCCAACAGTTTATCTTTATAGCATCCTGATAATTCCGTGGTATCTCTACGGAAGACAGAGTCACAGCAAATTTCTAGAAGTCTTCTGTGAGACGATGAATGGAAACCTGGGAAGCAATGGGATAAGATGCACAAGTACGTTTCTGCTTCCGAATAGCAATGGGAAGATCAAGATCATCATCCATTGCACTCGTCGGTGCACATTCCTCCTGCAAAGTAGAATCCTGCACAGGCACACTATCTGACCCATCGTTACTAATGGCATCTGAACATACCTGAGGTATGATAGATGATTGGCGTGCATCCTGAGCAGGGCCTGATCGACGTGTATAGTATTTAGGGAATGGCATTATAAGTGGTGGTGGTGGTGGCGGTATTGAGGATGACGTTGGCGTGACAACCGTGTCAGGAATGGACAGGGGTGGACTCACACTAGGAGGAGGAGAAACATACACATTGGTATTGGATGTAGAGGAAGTCAACCTATCACCTGCAGGAGAGAAGTACATAACAGACTCAAAAAATGTGACATCAGCACTAAATTTCTTGTTGACTGGATCATAACATCGGTACCCCTTCTGAGTCCGAGAGTAGCCCACGAAGACACACTTGACTGGTCTAGGAGAGAGTTTGTCAAGTCCAGGAGATATCTGGTGAATAAAGGCAACAACACCAAATACACGAGGTGTAAGAGAAAATAGATCCTTGTCCGGGAAAATGACAGAAATTGGTATTTTCTCACCGAGTACAGAGGACGGCATACGATTCACAAGGTAACATGCCATAAGGACCGCATCACCCCAAAAGGAGATAGGCGCACAACTCTGGACAAGCAGGGTACGAGTAATATCAAGGAGATATCGATGTTTTCGCTCTGCCACTCCATTCTGTTGAGATGTGTAAGCACATGTGGTTTGATGAATAATTCCTCTGGACGACAAGAAATGGGAGAGGGAATGAGTGCAAAATTCCAATGCATTGTCTGTACGAACATATTTCACATAAGAGGAAAAAACATTCTGCACTTCTATTATAAGATTGCGAATAACATATCCTGCTTCAGATTTGTTCTTTAATAGAAAAATCCACGACACACGAGAAAACTCATCAACAACGACAAGATAGAATATGTGCTCCTGATGATCAGGAACACGACTGGGACCCCAAATATTAACATGGAACAACTCAAAAGGGGAGCTACTGCTCCAACACTGACGACTAGGGAAGCTAGCTCGATGGTGCTTTCCCAACTGACAAGCTTCACACTGAAAAGACGAACTGGGAGAAATCTGAGGCAATAGATGACGCATCTTCTGAAGCGGGAGATGACCAAAACGTAGATGTCAGGTGTACGGGGAGACTGATCCGGCTGAATAGGAGGAGAAGCCAACATAGGAAGTCCGAACCAGACGATATAGACCATTCTGCTCAGAGACACAGCCAATCACCTTGCTCGTTAGTATGTCTAGATAAATAAGAGAAGATGGGTCAAATGTAGCACGACAGTGTAAATCTTTCGTAATCTGACTAATGGACAGTAGATTCATGGAAAAATCAGGAGCATGCAGAACATTCTGTAGATGCATGGAAGGTGACAAGGTAATCTCCCCCTGTCCAACGATGGGTGAATGAGTACCATCAGCAATGATCACTGACCGTCCTGGTGGAATGTCTCTGTATGACTCAAGTCTATCTCTGTCCCGGCAAAGATGATGGGTTGCACCAGAATCCATAATCCAATCTGAAATACTATGATCGGACGTAAAAGCAGAAGCACTACCTGAGGTGCTAGCAGACGCAGAAGTACTGGCAGATGCTGAGGCAGCAATGTCTGAAGAGCCTCCTGGGGAATCTGTAGATGCTTGAGGCATAATATCACGCGATCGCGCTATAAGCTCCTCAAACCTATGATTTGACGTGGACGCCGATGGAGATGCAACATGCTCAGCTATGCGTGTTGATGCTGGAAACCCATGCTTCGAATAGCATGTATCCTCGAAGTGACATGTGCGATGGCAGAAAGTGCATGGTTGGTGAAAACGACCTCCTCGACCACGAAGACCACGTCCACGGAATAAAGACTGACCACCTCTCCCTCGCGACACAACCATCTCCGAAGGAGGAGGTGTAATAGTACTAGAAGAGACAGAGATGCAGCTGAGCCTCCGGTATACTTCCTCCATAGGAGGAATGGTAGCATCGGCAAGTATCTGAGATCAGGCTGCATCATACTCAAGATCAAGAGCCGCGAGTACTACCCCCACAATTGTAGCATTTCGAAAAGTCTTATGTTGCTCAGGGGTAGCCGTGGGAGGTATAGTACTATAGAGCTTCTCAAACATCCCCCGTAGGGATGTATACAAGGAATGTAGTGGTCGGCCATTCTGCTTCATAGTGAATATGTTATGCTGAAGCTGCAACATTTTCGTCTCATTTCGCAACTACGAATAAGAAGCCGCCAGGATGTCCCACATCGCCTTAACGGTGGGTTGATGGAGAACATCGTTCGCAATCTCCATCGTCAACGTGCCTGGAAGCCAGGCCTTGGCATATGAATCATAAGCCTCCCAGGAAGCATAGATCCCAGTCTTCGCTACCGGTTCTTCTTCGGTAAGAATGTGCTTCTTACCGTTCGACTTCATGAGGCTCATGAACTGCATCGCCCAGAGCTCATAATTCGTCCCATCCATCTTGACTATTAGCGCATGACCTTTGAATGCGCCTATGGAGGGCATATCAACTTTGTTATCTGACATGATGCAGGAGTCGAAGAACTAGGATCTGTATACCAATGAAGAAGTGTCTACATAAACTGGACAGGATTTGAGTGCATATGTAGACGCTACGCACTCAAATCCATGGAGAGGGAGAGGGGCCTACGAAGGAGGAATGTGCCGGCGTTGGAGAGAGGCCGGATGGTAGAGGCCCTGGTGATGCTCGCGACGGGTGGGGCGGTAGAAGACGGCGGCGGCGGTAGATAGAACGAGAGAAAGGGGTGGCGGCGCCTTTAGGGCTCGGCGGCGGCAGGAGAAGAGGGGAGGAGAGGAGGCGGTCGAAGGGGGAGGGGGTGGGGGTCGGCGATGAAGGGTTAGGGTTAGGATTAGGTTTCCTGCTCTGATACCATGTTGGTGAAAAAGAGCAATCTGTATTCCATAGAACCCTGGGCTCTCTTATATAAAGAGGAACCATGGGTAAATTACATAGTAGGTCATCCGATAAACAAAAATAGAATGAACAGTACACTAAATATATAATTATCTCTACACCAACATATCAAGAAAGAAAGGGCAATATAAAAAAATTCATGTCGAGGTCCACTACAAACAAATGAGAAAGGAAATGCCAATCCCATAAAGGGGAAGTCAACTTCATTTTTTTGTCAGGGTTCTCGATGGGTAACCCATTACTACAAAAGTGCCTTCTTCTTCCTTAGGAGGAAGCGTCTCCTCATCCCCATGATCAGTCTTCTAGGAATGTTGATGCTCTCAAGAGTTAGGGTTGTCTACATTGCATTCGATCTCTGCCATTACAAGTTCCCTGTGCATGTCAATGTCACTGCCATTAATCTTACAAGGCCAATCCCTTTGAAAGGGGAAATCCTTTGCACTACCACATTCATCATCATTGTCACAGTGTTGCTACATGTGTCCACACCCGTGTTTAATCTCCTAGCAATGTGGGGTTAAGCAACTCACACAAGTAGCCCAATTTTAAACTTCTCTCAACCTACACGTGCACGTACACACATGCAGATGTATCATATTATTGTTTGTATTCCTAATGTTAGCCTAATATGTATGCAACATGAGATTGTTTAAGTATCAGATATCGTGACTTGCTATGCAGTAATCCAAGTGTCTTGAGTCCTATTTTGTCGGCCCCAGTGTCATGAGGGTGATGTGTTACACCCTTGAAGCAACCCGAAGTGATTCATCCTCACTATCAACTTCCATCATCGAGAAAGTCCCAACAGTTCAGAAGAATTATATTATATTAACATGCCTCTTCTGATAATGTATGAATTCACAATAATGATGCCACTGGTCATGTGATAAAAAATTCTCAGTTTGTTAATTAACACCTCATCCTAACCATGTGGTATGAATTGATGGATCTCGTGTCATTATTGCATTAGGGGGGGACTCTAACAAGCTATAATCATTTTTTGCTAAAATTACCTCACAAGTTCATGATTTACCTCTGAATTTTATCTTTATACGTGATTAAAATCTCTGAAAAATAAATTTTCATTAAATATTTTGCAAGGACCCCCCGAAGGCTTAATGAAGTGGAGGAAGCATGGAATCTGTATGGTTTTTGAAGATCTCTAAATCCAAAAAAAATCTCGATCTTGGTTAACTTTTACTATTTTTTATAGTTGACTTGGTCAAATGAGTTTTTGCTCAATGTTATTATCTTGTACTTTGAGATTAAGAGTTCTACTTTTCTTTAGCACATTCTAATGTAAGGTTCTGAGGATTGTTATCAGTATTTTGTTGATGGTTGGTCGAAATGTGTGTTTATCTGTCCATATAAGAGGACTAATATTTCACTTATTGAGCAAACTTTAGAAAGATGATTAATAACCAATTTGGTATTATCATAGTTTGATGCTTGACAATGCTAAAGAAGTGCATAGCCATATCCTTACAAAATTTTCTATAGAATTGAGGTGTTATTCATGTGACGTATCTACATAAAAAATGGCAAAGCCTTCTCCCACTCTAAGTAGGGTCGGCTACATGAATTCTTGTTCAAATCCATGTTGAAATATCCAAGTATTTTTTACGTTGGTTGTCGGCTACCTAACCCCCCCCCCAGGAGGGCTTTGAACCAAGATCATTTGAGTGGTAGGCACACTACACTACGAGCAGACCATTGACGTGGGTGCTGCCTGTAGCTACATGTCGTGGCAAAATAGAATTTCCGAGAAAATATCACTCTCTTTACACTAATGTAGCTCTATTCTACCAATGTGTTGTTTTTAAAATATTCCAGCCAAATGTCGCTCTAACAAGCACCTAGCTCGTCACAGGATGTTCACTCGCATCCACCAAGGCCAGATTCTCTGTTCCATTTCTCTATCAGGGAAAGAATCCCTATTCATTTGTTCCAGACATGGAAAATATTGTCATCGCTCTACTAGAGGAGTGCTCTCGATTATTAGGTCACCCAAAAAGGGTATAAAAAAGGTGTAAGTGATGTGATCCAACATTGGTCTATGATGTGTAGCAAAAGATATTACTTTCTTTGAAAATTAGGTCTGCTACTAGAATTTTGATTCTTCCCTCCACTTGGAAGAACTCTGACGAAGGGATAAAGTAGGAAGACTGGTTTTCTCACCTCCAGAAGAGAGGATGTGATTGATAATGGGACTACTAGTAGGGGGAAACAAAGACCTTTTGCAACTTTTTTTGAAGATAGAATGCTCAGGAACATAAGTCAAACCAATACATATATTTCCAATTCGAGCATCCCTTCATCCCCTGATCCAAATAAGAATTATGTGTTTTATGTCCTTTCATGATATCATATGATATGAATATGGACAGTTTGAATGCATTCAATATCCATGTCCAAATTCCAATTTGACGGCACGGGTTGACTGGTGCAAGTGGGCTAATTCGATCTTGAATACACAAAATTTAAAACACATTATACATACTCCGTGGCTCCGCCTTTATTTGAAATATAGTGAAAAATCCTCCCCGTCCAATAGATGCTGCAAGGTCGACATTTCCATGATTTTCTTTTCTCGTTGTAATGTTTTCGAACGCAAAACATCGTGCTTAGTTGATTTGTTTGACTTCAAACAACTCTAAAAACACTCCGTCATTTTTCTATAATCATACTACAAAACACTGATTATTGCATTCCTTTTTGTTTCGTTAACCCCATATCCCAACAATAAGCATTGTAGTCTTCTAATTCTATACTTCCCTCTTATTTAATAACACTCAGCGACAACTCCACACTCGGTCCTTACACATAACATCCTTTTACGAATATCATCGGGCACCGTTTGGATTGTTGTGACAAACTGATCCCACGCAATCATATTCCATGAATTTAGATTTCTCTGTTTGCCATTGAAGCCAATTTATCATTTGATGTTATAATTTAATATTGCATTACCGACCACTACGTCGCAGTATCCAAAATCTGCATTTCTCCATCGCTTCACATTACGTTAATCTAAACACGGCCTAGACGCCATCAGATGTGTGCGATCGGAACACTTACCCAATATCTGAACGCGACAACCTCGGCGGGCGTGAAGCCCGCGGGGACCTCCCCGAGGCTGATCTGCTTCACGGCCTCGATCTGCACGGCTTCGGGTTCCTCCCTCACGCTGAGCTCCAGCGCCAAATGGATCTGGTGCTCCTCTTCGTCCAGCGCCGACATCCCCGAAGACGAGGACGGCGCCGTGAAGGTCGAGCTCGAGGACGCCGATGAAGACGAGGACGAGGGTGCGGGGAGGTCGCCGCCCCGGCACGCGGCGGAGCCGAACCAACCCGGAAGGGTCAGCAGAGGGGTGCGGACGCCGGAGTCGTCGGGGACCATCTGGAGCTTCTTGAGGAGATTCCGCATGGAGATCTCGCTCTCCCTCTCGGTGTGTGTGTGAGTTGGTTGGCGGTGTGATGGGAATTCCGCGGGAGGGAGGGGAGTGGGCCTTTTATGCATGGGGCTGATGGCAAGCAAGTGGGGGAACCAACAGGAAACGCCTGTGGAGAATAAAGTGGGGTTGGGATGATCACGACAGTGCCCAAGGGGGATGGGTCGCACGAGTCAAACTTTCCTTTGTGCGGGATCCTCTTGCGGAGTTGCGGATAAGCGATGGCTCCTTTCTCGGGGGGGTTATTTGTGGATGGTGTCCTTGTTATTTTTGGATGTTTGCGGGGAGTGCTTTGATTCTGTTTTGCTTCATTCGCATTATGGCCGAAGCGTAATCACGAGGGCAAAAGTGAAACCCGGTGGAAAAGAGGCACGTGTTATCTCGATCGTGATGCTTTGAAGTACGCGTCGTTACCAACCTATCGTGCCTACGCGATTGGATACACATGAGAAAAAGCAGACATTGGGAATGTAGATACAATGTATTCGTGGGAGAAAAATAACTAGAGAGTTGGATATTTTATATTCCTCTGAATGTAAATTATTACTTATTTGATTTATAAAAACCTAAATAAATTGATTCATCTCCCTTTTGAAAGTGAAGTTTGAGTTTCTTCACGATGCATCCCTTTTTTACTTGCAAGGGACTATAAACGCTGAGGATCGGTAGTTATATTGTGGTCAATAGCTTGGGCTTTTCTGGTCATAGGAGTTGTCTCATCGTGATTGGTTTGTTTGATCATTCTGATCCATTCCATCATCCCTCAATCTAGTAGGCTCCATGTTTCCTTTATAATGATACAGACTATCCAACCGTGTGGCCACATGACATCAGTCCCTATGTTGTATGAGGGTGGATCCTCTGTTGTACAGCAGATGTCTGTTGTAAAGTGGAGGTCCGCTCGGACCACACGAAATCTGGGTTTTTTTGAGCCCTTGTCGTGTGAACCGCTCCATCTTGATCGAGCAGTTCGAGCGGGCCTCCCCTTTACACCAGACCTCTGTTGTATAGCAGAGAATCCACTTTTAACGTGGTATAGACCAATGCAGAAAATCTGATTTTTAAATATGGCTATAATAGCCAAGTCGAGTCGTATTCTTCCTTTGAATCAAGTCGACTTCTTTAGGAAAGGAGGTCACATTCATGTGGAAAAAGAAGTCTGAGGGGAGACTCGATGATAGCATATCAAACAAACAAAGAACAAATGAAAGCATATATCGCCATTTGACTATTGTTTCTCATGGACTATTGCTTTCTTCCCACTGCTAATACCATTTTTCTTATCGAATGTATAGCATGTAGATTGATGTTGCTTGCTTGTTAGTCAAGATTTTATAGACCATTACAGCCGTCACACCTCAAATTCCGTGATCGAGAATGTTCAAGCAGACACAGTAGCAGATGCACGGACATGAGTGATGGAGCTGACTTCAGGAGGAGTCTAGAGTGCATGGGTAACACAGAGGTTATCCATGGGAGTCTTGAAGACCAAATTGTACGTGGCAATGGAGAAGCATCGCAGAGGACACTGGCTCAGTAGCAGAGTGCTATGGAGCTTGTAGCAGTGCGAGCACAATGAGTACAAACAGCAGTGCAAGACATGATAACGGATGCACGTAACGATACGTATGCGTGCGCAGCAAGGCGGTATGTAGTGAAGCGGTAGGTATTGAGGAGCAATGTGGTACTGCCACACAAGCCTACACATGAAGGTACATGGTATCGGTAGCGATGTGTGGTGGTCCAAGGAGGCATAAAGAGTTGCAGGTGTTGATTTTGAGAATGGACGAGCATGCTCAGTAGTACACGTATGAGAGTGAAGTTCCGGCAGACTTCCCCTTAGCATGTGGAATGCTAAGGAAGGGCTTACTGCACGAGGGTCTAGCGATTGTGGGTTTCTTTTGGCACAAGACCGAGTGCTCGATAGCACTTGGTGAGTTTTGATAAAGCTACATCAGCGAGGCGTTGAAGCACAAGTGTGTTGATCACTGTGTGGTTGATGTGCTATCAATCGTGCGAGAAGAAGAAAGGACAACAAAGGATTCAAAGAAACAAAAAGATGAAGAATTGTTGTGGAACATGAAGAGTTTCCACGGAACTTGAAGGTTCTTGAGTATCTATGTGTCATTATTGTATATGTAATAATGAGTGTCCCTTGTATTGCCTTGAGTATTGTGTATAAAGAGCAGTGGTGGCTCATTTGTACACACCCCACTCCAGAGCGAGTCTCTCCTAATAAGGGAAGAGCTTTGTGCATGTGCTTGTGTGATCGAGTGGTTGTGTCATTGAACGTTTTTTAGCGGGTTCTTGAGAGTGTTATGGATCGATCGATAGAATCGTGCTTGTGCTTATATTGGAGCATCGGAGCGTGAGCAAGAATGAGTACGAGAAGAGTTGGAGCGCATCTGTGACCGTTCTATTCAAGAGGGATAGTTAGCTACAGGTTAGTTAACGCCGCACAGGTCGAAAATGATAGTGGAAGTTTGACCCCGTATGACACCAACTATGATGAGATCCAAAGACCTTCACACTTGTGGGAGAGGTTCTAGCAAGTAAAAGTATACACTTTTATTCACTCACCCGCAATAATTTCTATTTTTAAACGTATATAAAATAATAACTAACCTCATTTTCGTAGATTTAGTAGGGCAAGGAGATAGTGAAAAGCTTTCAATTTCCTACTAGATCTAGTGAGGAGACTCTTCTTGTTTGGTTCACACACCCACTGATCCAGATGAGCCACTTTTGGTCAAGCTCATTCCAAAGAAGATCCATGTAGGGTTAGTGAAATTGCCACTTCCATGACTCTCAGTAAGAGAAAGTGCCCCTTCAGACATTCTCATTGCAAAAGTATATCAATTCCTTTCCTTCCAAAAAGATTTTTTGAGTAGAGTCCTTTTTTCTCTACTCTGCAAGAAATAAAGTTATCTATTTTGTGACAGTTATCATGTCAGGGTCTATCATCTACTTTCTAGTCTTAGCTCTCTACCTTCTTCTCTTCAGGGTCCATTGAAGGGGCTAAAAGAAAACAACACGAGCTAAAGTGGAGCTCAGATTTCCCCAATACTTAGGGCCCGTTTGATTACCAGGTTATCTCAGGATAATCTGGTTTATCCCCCTTGCATTCCTGGGTTGGAATTCCATCACAACTCAATGTGACATCACATCACATTCCTCGTTCCAACTCTCTACAACCATCCTAACCATCAAGAAACTACTATTCATAGGAGGTTACTCCAACCCAACCTAGTTACCAAGCAGGACTTGCTAGTATAATTATTATATCATCTTTTCCTGTACATACTCATTTCTTTTTTCTTTGAATGATGGAAGGTGTGTTCTCTTCTTCTTTTGTGAAGGTGCATTTGCTTGAGAATTTTCACCATTTGAGAAGTGTGGGACTTTCCTCTCTAATTCATAGATGAGGGATCATAAACTATTCCAAAAGCAAGTGATACGTGAATGTCTCATGATGTCGCTAGATTCGTTGAAAGAAAGTTTCATCCATTGTGCATCGTAGAATACCATCTCCAATGTCAACAAAGAAAAGGCAAACGCGATGACTCTTGCTTATACTATGAGTCGCATAGGTAAGGAAGGTACAACCATGGAAAGGACTTAGTTTACAGGAATAACATGGAAAGGAAATAATCCATTTCCCTTTTCCAACCCCTTCCACAGTAACCCTGACCCTCTTTGAAATCATTCAAATCACTAGAAAAAATGGCATTTGGCATGCAAGGAAATTTCTACCATTATCAGGAAGGCAGGATGTTTTCATGGAAAGATTTCCAAGTATGACCCATCATCTTATCTTCATGTTATCATGTTATCTCATATTGCCTCTCAGGAAGACCTGAACTCAATTTCAACCTCTTATTGAGGTCTCTCACCGATAGGTCCTACTTTCTTGTCTTATCATTTTTTTGTTGTATACAGATGCGGAACTAGGAATTTTTAGAGGAGAGGGGGTAAGTATACATCTATCATGTTTAAGTAAAAAAATTTTAAAAAAATATTTTTAAATGATATTTTTTAAGTAGACTTAACAATTTCAAATGTGATTTTTAAAATTTTGATAAACTTACCATTTCAATGTTATTTGAATTTTACAATAAGGTATAGACTATTTTTTCCTATGGTGATTTTTTAGTTTAAAAATTTTGTATTTAAAAGGAAACAACAAAATTTATTTTATTTACAAAGAGAGTTAGAAATAATGGGAGAGATAACCGAGCCTCAATCTCATCAATCTCATTTTATATCAAACTATACTTATAATGTTAATATATTAAAAGTGAGTAGAAATAATTTTGTTTAACAAAGAAAGGATGGAATTATTTTGTTTTGAACAAAAGAAAGGATGGAGAGAGGTAAAGTGAGTTGAGCTAATTTTTTAACAAAAAAATTCAAAGATGGGATTCAAACCTTGGTTTAATAATTGGAGGACACAAACTTTGCCAATAAGCCATCAAGCATTTAGTGATAGTAATCGAAATTATTATTTTTATATTTAAACTTTGAGCAGGGGCATATCAAAAAATTAACAGCATTATATGAGTGAAATGTAATAATTAAAGAGGGGCGATGACCCCCTTAAGATATATACCAGTTCCGCCCCTTGTTGTATAGCTTTATCCTCCTGTTGGTAGTGCAGTGCGCCTACCACCCAAAAGATCAGGGTTCAAATCCCCCTAGTGGGGGTTGCGTTAGGTAGCCGACAGTCAGCATAAAAACTAAGCAGATCTTTCAACAAGGATTTGAGCAAGAATTCATGTAGCCAACCCTATTTAAAGTGAGAGAATGCTCTGTCATTTATAGCTTTTGTTTCTCCTGAAATCCCAAGTTGTGTTTCAAAGACTGTGTGGCATACCATCCTCGTAAATTCGACGCATATGGACAACCTTGGCAGTTATGTATCTAGATAAAAAGCATCTCGGATTGGGGTAAAGATTCCTAGTACAAGACTACCTTAAATATATAGTTTCCTACCTTGTCCTGTCAAAATTTCAAATAGAGATCAATGTTTGAGAGAAAAAATAAGCTCCCCTTGTGATATTTCCATGTCTTTGAAAAGCATACTCTTTATCTTTCTTTGTATAAGTGAACCATTGAGTTATACTACATTATATAATAACAAAGACAAGCGAGATAGGCATAACCTAATTTTTGGGTGGGAGGTCAAATGTCTTAAGATTATGGCCTTGTTCGCATCTTGCTCTTATCCTTCTTTCTCCTTCGTGGACTTAAATACTAGAGTTATCTTCTCTCCTTCGTGGGATCAATTACCAATATTCTCACATCCAAAGACCTCCGTGTTCCTTATGCGATAGATTATTTCCCCAGTTCTTTCTCTCTCTCTCTCTCTCTCTCTCTCTCTCTCTCTTTATTTCAAACAAAAAAACCTCTCGTGTTGCTGCTAGGATGGAGCATTGGGTCGAGCCGACCCAGACTCGATCCTGACCTGACTCGCAAAAGTTCGGGCCTGGTCTGAACCTGATGTACAAATGGGTTGGGTCTGGTCCCATATATTTCAAAAATATCATGCTCGGGCCGAGTCGGTCCGAACTTGAAGTACAAATGGGTCGAACCCGGGCCCTCATGTTTCAAAATAGCATATTAAAACCAAATTAGGGGACATGGATTTATAATCACAATATATCCAATATTTCCTTCATACATGAATAGTAATATTATATCATAACAATACATCCAATATTCATGTGTTATGGATGAATTATATCCATAACAATAAATTAGAATCAAAGTGCAACTTCATGGAATCCAAATGAGTGTCAGCTGAGTCCAGCCCGAACACGATCCCGCGGGTCTTGGGTCGGGTCTGAGTCCTAGGTTTGCTAAAAAACAGGCGTCGACCAGGCCCCAGGCTCACAGAAAATTGGCGGGCTCAGACCGGACTTTCCTGGATCGAGCCCAATGCTCCACCCTACTTGTTGCATTAATGATACGATGGGAAAAGGTTTATTAAAATGCCCTAATTGAATTTTCTACAATCGGCATTGATTTTTCCTAAGGTGTTAATTTGCCCATAAACTTCGAACCCAAGGTCCCAACATCACAATCCATTTCTTTCTGTATTGCAAAGTAATTGATCATATTAATGTGGCATTTACCTGGTGATTCTTCTAGGTGTAGGTTAAATCATAAGATATAAATATGAATGTATAAAAATATATAAGGAGGGTTAGATAATACCGGATTTGATGAGACAAACCAACTTGTCGAGGCGTGCAAAATGCATTGACCTTAAGAATAGATTCGTACCCCCACTGAGATTCCGATGGTGCAATCGGTATTGGTACGACTATTCTCTAGGATACAACAGTGAGATCTCAATGGGTATGCACGTACCAACATCGAGATCTATTGAGAAACAATAGATCGTTCCTTCGGAATAAACTCACTTAAATGAGAGGAGAGGAGAAGAGGGATAGAATGATTGTGTGTTGTGTGTTCTCAAAGCAATGTTATAGGCCCCTTTATATAGATACACAATAAGAGAACATTACACATTCAAAACAATCAATTAAATCCTTCATTCAATTTGAATATTAGTCATTCATAAAATAACGTATTAAAAATACAATAAAGAAGATTCAATATTCTCATAATGTGCACAACATCCATCATTAATATTATAAGGTAATATGTGTAACATGCAACATGCATGCGTTACACAAAAGATTTAAGTAATATATTAATGATATTATTATGAATATATTGACAATAAATCATATCCATGTAAAGACGTTAGAAAACATGATAGTGATATAATATCACTAATAAATTATCATGCAAAAAATGTATGTTATAAATCACATGCTCATTGATGCTAACCAAATAGAGTTCATGCACCACTAAATATAAAATAAATACACCTTTATGTTTTTAACAAAGTAATAAAAGTATTTGAAATATAATAAAATACCAATAATCCCCCACTATTTCAAATACTTTTTTTTGAACTATCTCTTTTCATCCCCCACAATTTCAAAAAAGAAATTAAGGATAATAAATATTAAAAGATAGATGAGAAACTCAAAGACGACACTTGAAGGAACTAAAAAATGTAACGCATTAGACTTGGTGTCTTATTGACTATGAACCAAGACTTAGAGAATATGAATGTGGTTTCTAAAAGTTCGTGGAATTAAAATTCCTATGAACCAATCCTTTATTTGTGAAACCATTGACTCATATCTCACATTATATTTTTTTATCTATGTTGCTCATGCGGGTTGACACGTTTCGGCCATGCGTCTACCTGGATTTTCATGAGTGCTATAGAGATTTTGCCCAAAAATCTCATAGGAAGCGGCCTCACCTCCACACCCATATAGGTGGATCATCATCAAGTGTATACTGCATTTACACACCACCCAATTCGGGCTATGATGTCCATTAAGAACAAGTATGTTCAACCTCACCACTTATGATACTATCATATTGTACACCATAGGAATAGGTAATAACTGATAGTATCCTCTTAGTCGTCTAGTGAATTATTTATCCCATATGAACCTTCATTCCGGGATCTCCGTTCATGAAGGTTGGGTTTCCATCACTTCGACTATTGATTTGGGTGCAATCCCATTCCCCTCGATGCACTCTCCACAAGCTTTTTGCTTAGTGGTTTAGTTAGAGGATCAATCAAATTTAACTCTAACTTCACATAATACATTGATATTATGTCATGAGATATCTCATAATATTGTCTCTCGGACAAATATGCCTGCTTTTTCACATTATAAAATATTTTTAGCAGCATGGCTTTCACAGTAGAAATATTGATGACATTGGCTTCATCCAAATGGAAAGATCTGCCCAGAAGTTTCTCAAGCACATCACGAGTGCATGCATTCTCTAATGCAATAAGCTCATGTATATCGAGCAAAGAATGCTTGCTAGATTAATTTCAAAAAATATCTCCTCTTCCAGGATAAGAATATGCCTAGTAGTGATTTTCGACACATCTGAATAATGGAGTGAATTTGCACCATAATATCCTTCAAGAACTGTAGGATCTCCATAAAATATTAAATAATAACATATCTCTTCTTTGAGATATTAAAGCATTCAAAACAGAGCATCTCATTGCTCTCTTCCAGATTTGGAGAATACCTGCATAACTTTCAACAACATATGCAATATCTTGTCTAATGTATAAGACAATCAATAATTTGTGCATATCTAGTTTGAAGCATACGATCACTTTTACTCTTTTTTTCCTTAAATACTTATGCAGTAAAACGAATGCTAACTTGCTTGCATTCAAAAAAAGAAAAGCTTTTGCAATACTCTTACGATGGAGAAATAAAATTATTCTTTATGATATATTTATTCTCAAGATTCTCATGTCATTGATATCAAAATGATAAGTCAAACTAAACATTAAGTATCTATTTTTTTTCCTTTTTAATTACAACAGATCGGCACATAATATTATAGTGACCAACATGATTGTTAAGAGCATGTCTAATAATCAAACATACAAAAGCTTTGCAATGATCGTTTTCTTTTCTAAGTCTCAATAAGTATGATATTAGTTTACACCCCCACATTTTGAATATTTTAGGCTAGATATTTAAGAATATAATCACATCATTCAACTCTTCAAAAAAATCCAACAATATTTTTTTCACCAACATTATGTTGAATCATAAAAGTTGCTCAACTACGATTACATCTAAGAGAGGGTATTTGGATAAAAGAAATAACGAACCCTCAAGATCTATTCTTAAGATTGTAGGTTAAATCATAAGATATAAATATGAATGTATAAAAATATATAAGGAGGGTTAGATAATACCGGATTTGATGAGACAAACCAACTTGTCAAGGCGTGCAAAATACACTGACCTTAAGAATAGATTCGTACCCCCACGGAGATTCCGATGGTGCAATCGGTATTGGTACGACTATTCTCCAGGATACAACAGCGAGATCTCAATGGGTATGCACGTACCAACATCGAGATCTATTGAGAAACAATAGATCGTTCCTTCGGAATAAACTCACTTAAATGAGAGGAGAGGAGAGGAGAAGAGGGATAGAATGATTGTGTGTTGTGTGTTCTCAAAGCAATGCTATAGGCCCCTTTATATAGATACACAATAAGAGAACGTTACACATTCAAAACAATCAATTAAATCCTCCATTCAATTTGAATATTAATCATTCATAAAATAACGTCTTAAAAATACAATAAAGAAGATTCAATATTCTCATAATGTGCACAACATCCATCATTAATATTATAAGGTAATATGTGTAACATGCAACATGCATGCGTTACACAAAAGATTTAAGTAATATATTAATGATATTATTATGAATATATTGACAATAAATCATATCCATGTAAAGACGTTAGAAAACATGATAGTGATATAATATCACTAATAAATTATCATGCAAAAACGTATGTTATAAATCACATGCTCATTGATGCTAACCAAATAAAGTTCATGCACCACTAAATATAAAATAAATACACCTTTATGTTTTTAACAAAGTAATAAAAGTATTTAAAATATAATAAAATACCAACACTAGGAACTTGACTTATTTCTGGAAACACAGAGATGCGACCTTAATCCTTAACAAATGAGAAGTTCCTTCGCGAAATCACTTATGAAAGAAGCTGGGGACTGAATCTAATGCTCATATGTGAACATGCATTCAGAGTTTTCAGACCGGGTTGGGTGGTCGGATCGGTTGGATCTGGAGTCAGCTCCGACACAGTCGGTTCGATCGGTTCCATGTAAGTAATTTTAAAAAAAAAGAAGAAAATAAAAATCCGAATCCAACCGGCGGTGGTCGGACCAGGTTGTCCCAGATTAACCCAATTTTGATGGTTTGATAAATTTTCAAAAAAATAAAGATTTAAATAATTAAATAATTGGATTTTTTACCCGACAGACCCTATAATCTTTGTCAATTACCTCCACGAGCTTTAAAACTACCTAATTCCTCCCTAAACTTGCTAACCTTTACTCCACAGACCTCGTGGTTAACCCACATCTATTTACCTGTTAAAATTGAGCAGATTTCATTACATTTCGCAGCTCAAGGCCCCGACGTCGGAAGCGCACCCCCCCCCCCCCCGCGCCTCCCATGCTCGACACCCCCCATCGCCCCCCACCCCCCCCCCCTTTCCAGCCCAGGTCCCTCCCAGTAGTGACCCACACGCCGCCTGAAACCCCACCCGCGCCTCCTCGAAGACCCCCCCACCCCACGCGCCTCCTCCCATGCTCGACCCCCCCTCTACCGACCAAGCCTGGGTTTCCCCTCGTTAGTGACCCACCCGCCTCCTGAAGCCTCGCCTCCCTGCTCGAAGCCCCACCGACACCTCCTCTGCTTGAAGCCCACCTGACGCCTCCCCTGCCTCGTTCGAACCCCCCCCCCTCCTCGAAGCCCCCCCCCCACCGACCTAGCCCAGGTTTCCCCCGTTAGCGACCCACCCGCCGCCTGAAGCCATGCCTTCCTGCTGGAAGCCCCACCGACACCTCCCCTGCTCGAAGCCCACCCTGTGCCCACCTCCTCCAGCCAGGCCAGTGCCTTCGTCGAGGGAGGAGAGATGGAAGAGGTGGTGCGCCCTCCCACTATTTTTTTTCTTTTCTTGGTTAATTCTAGTCGTCCGATCGTGGATTGGTTAGATTAACTTGTTTTTAACCCCAAATAAGTTAACTATAGATATGTCAATTTAACGGTAGGGTTTGTGAGGTAAGACAGAGCAAGTTTACGGGGTCGAGGAGGAATTAGGTAGTTTCAAAGATCGTGGAGGTAATTGACAAAGATTATAGGGTCTGTCGGGTAAAAATCCCTTAAATAATATGTTCTTTATCGCTAGTGTCATTCTTAACTTCTGCAATATAAGTTATGTCCCTCTCTTTTTGGATCATCAGTTGTGCCTCTACTTTCTTAGAGTAGATTTGTAGAAGCAACAATACATAAATGATTACAATACTATATTCCTATGTAATGTTAGAAAATATGGCTAACTTTTGCATATTTTTGCTCCAAAATTTGACAATAATGTTATTCTATTGAAATATTTGACATTTTAAACGATGCCGCTCACATGTTATTGTGATAAAATTGACATTGTTTCTAACCTGCTTTCCTGATGGATCCCCGCAAGGAACAGCTCAACTTCTCCGTGCGTAGAGAGGTCAAGGAAGACGATAGAGGATGAGATGAAAGGGAGCAGAAGGTCAAGGGAGAGCGGAGACTGGGAGAGGTGTTGGGGGAGGAGAGGGATTAGAGGGTAAAAAATAAAAATTAATAAAATATCGACCATTGATTTTGGTTTGCTTAGATTAACTCAAGTGATAGTTGAGCTAGTGGAGTAATGTAAGGTAGGGGTCAGGTGTAAATAGAAGTTAAGAGGTCAGAGCGTAATTACAAATTATGGAAGGATCTAAGTGTAGTTATAAGAGTATAGAGTTAATGGTGAACTTTCCACTAGGTTTTACTTAATCGAGCACCCTCTGAAAGTGTTACCCTTTAGGCCACTAATGTATACTCGGACCTTGACAAAATGGATTCTAGAAGTAGCTCTCGCCTTGATGTAACACTTAGCTCCATATGGACTGCATAGGTGACTCATGCCTTGACGTATCACTTAACTTTCTATGTCGTTGCAGTGCCATTATTCATCTTCAATACAATTTCTATATCATAATGAATCTTTTAATTCTACTTATCAGAGTGGTTTTCGTTATTCAAAATAAATATATTTGCATGTATACTTCCTTACCTTTTATCAAACAATCGTTTTCATATACATAGGATTAACTCTTCTTAATTCGAGTCAATGTCAATATCTTAGCTTTAAAAATCACTCATGCATTGTCCACAATAATACAACATAACATCAGAATTTCCATTACAAAGACATTCAACATATGCTACAAACAAGTGGAAACGCCAATGACTGATAATATTATGGAAACCAATTCCTGCATCATAATTATAACCAATTACAATTACTTATCTTCATGTTCCTTGATTTAGACTCTTCTATAAACTGAAGGGTGTGCCATATTTACCCAACATAATAATAACATGCATGGCATACATATCTTATCTACATAGAGAGGTAAGTTGTTTCCAACTTAATTATCATCATCACTATTATCATTAATAGCATTACGTGCCTCATTATTGCACTATATTGGAATCTATTCATGAATATGTCAACAGAGAGTTATAGATTTCCTCTGGATATTTTATTGTAGGTTTGGATTGGCCGACTTACATAGATATCCAAGGATAATTTCTCCTTTTTTTCTAATTTCTCTTTCTTTATGCGAATGATCATTTCAATGTCCGTTGTTAATAAGATCAACACGGCATGTATTAAAGAATAATTATCTGAATTAACAAGAATCAAATTAACAACGTGATATATTAGCAAATGAGTAAACAATCGTAACAGATTCAAAAATCCAATTACGGCATGCACGAAGGAACCAATAGAATAACATATAAACCATGTTAGGGTGAGATCCAAGAAAGACGTACAATAAACAAATTACGGTAAATAAAATAATAAATAAATTAAATAAGAGGCCACCGAAGCATCCATGAAATGGTTTTCCTTAGAAAGGATGTCGTCCCCACAATACCGATGCGATGGGTACTAGCGATCCGCTTCCAGGAAACAATGACACACGATCAGCATCCGTGCACACCGATGAGATCGTCCTTGAGAGTATCTCAGAGAATTTACAGTCGAGAGAACGAAGAACACTGTTGCAGCATAGAAACAGAGAGCAACGACTATGGAAAGTTTCTTATGAGTGAAGACGGTGTCCAGGGGAAGGTATAAGTAAACCTAGCGTACAACTTTTCGTCTTCCGAAACACCCTCCAATAGATGCCTCTTCGTATTCTGAAACGACGGCTAAAAAAGATCCGAGATCTGAATTAACTCTCCCGAGCTCGAGCCGGAACCGGAGACAGAGTGGAGCACGCGCATGTGTGGTCCTCCATTCCTCATCTATATTATTATTATAACAGCTTGAGTTGTTCATTTACAAGTTTATCAGATTTTTAGAATTATTAGATGTGGTACTAAAAATCCATCCAAAAACTCTCCCTGTTTCAAATTTGGGAATTCTCAACTTTTCCCAACACAATTGATTTCTATTTTGAAACCAAATTCATACCTAATATAATTGCATATGTTTACTTATGGACAACATAATTACATTGATAATAAAAACAACAATTCCTCACGATTTCATCGATTTGAAAAGGAGACTCAAAGAGAATCAAAAGATATCTTTTGGCTCCCACACTTTACTTTCAGTAAAGGTACCTTTCGTTTTAAATCTCTACCTGGATTTACTACTTTCACCTTAACAAGAACGAAGTGAACTACATTTTGAACTTCAGACCTTAGTGTTAAAGTATACGGTAGAAACAACAAAATGTTGTTCTTGGTACAATCTTTAGGGTTGATGCTTTTAAAGGCCATGCACCCTTATCCTGTTTCATCAGTGTCGTCGGGAAAGATCATCTTCCTTTAACTGCGGGCTATAGTAACATCACATAGATGGCATTCTCCAAGGATGCATTGTTAACATTTTGCCCAAAGGCTTGAACTGATTCAAAGCTTATGCCCTTCCTAAAGTTGCAGCTTAAATGGCACTCAGGCTTCTAGGAATAAGATACTCATGCATAAGCATTAAAAATAAGATTGTCAACCAGTTCTCGCAACAGCTTTTTATTACAACATTGACATACTTTGTGGGATCTCCACTCAAATAAATTGGGTTGCTACTGTAGATGAACTCCTAATGGATTTTCGTCCCATCTCAAGCCTAGACTTTAGGACTAAAGATCTATCAAGTCCCTTAGTCAACGAATCTGATGTGTTGTCTTTGGATCCTATAAAATCCACAACCAATAACCTTCAAGACACCAAATCCCTTAACATCTTTAGTCTGATTTGAATGTGTCTCCTTATTTTTTGATTAAACTTTGAACTCTTAATCTTAACAATTGTGGTCATGTTATCAAAATGTACCGAAATTGTAGGAACTGGCTGACCTACCATGAGAATTTCAGAAAGAAGTTCCATTAACAATTCAACATCTATTTCAATGGTGTCCAAAGCATACATCTCAGCTTTAAAGGTAGATCGAGTTAGAATAGTCTGCTTTAGGGATCTCTAGGAGACTGCACTACCTCCAAGGATAAAGACAAACCCAATAACATCGCTACTCTCAGACTCCTCTGTTTACCCTATCCAGCTTGTATCACTATATCCTTCTAGAACAGATGGATGTCTATTGTAATGCAAACTAAGGGAAAGAGTTCCCTTCAAGTACTTCAGTTCTCGATCCAGAGCCTCCCAGTGAGTAATCTTAGGATAGCTAGTGTATCTATTCAGCTTTGCAACCGAGAATGAAATATCTGATCTCGTGCAATTTGCAAGATACATTAAGCTTCCAATGACTTATGAATACCTCAGCTGAGCTACAGGTACTCCACTCTTATTCTTAAAAATAATTTTAGATGAATCAAAAGGAGTGCTTACATATTTGCAATCTTGATATCCAAATATCTCAAGTATATTATTAACATAGTGAGATTGAGAAACTACAATCCCATCAACCGACCTTTTCAATTTGAGACCCAAGATCACATCAGCAACACCCATGTCCTTCATCTCATCCTGCTACCTAAGAATGCTTTAATCACATTAATAATTCTCGCATGTGATCCAAACAATTGTATGTCATCAACATACTGGCACAAGCCAATACACTCATCACCTTTTACCTTGGAATACACATATGTTGGGTTCATGAACGTTAAAGTGGCATGATAAAATAATTTTGTCAAATTTTTCATACCGCTGCTTTGGTGCTTATTTCAGTTCGTAAAGGGATTTAATAAACTTGCAAAATTTTTCCTCATTCTCAGGAGTCACAAGCCCATCAGGTTAATCTATATAGATCTCCTCCTCAAGATCGTCATGCAAGAAGGCGGTCTTCAAATCCATCTAGAGGATAGAAAGATCATATACATATGTCAATGCCATGAGCATCCGGTTTGTGGTCATCCTATTCACAGGAGAATATGTATTAAAATAATCAATATCTTCATTTTGCCTAAAGCTTTTAGCAAGTAATCTGATTTTATACTTTTCAATTGATCCGTCAGGCTTAAGTTTTCTTTTAAACACCCATTTGCAACTAATTGTAGAACATCCTTTGGGTAAATCAATCAGTTCCCAGGCTCCATTAACCATAATAGAATCCATCTCAGATTTGATGGCTTCCTTCCATTATTTTGCTTCAGATGAAGCCATGGCTTCCTTGTAACTTGATGGGTCACTCTCGATCTGATCGACAACAAAGTCACTACCAAGATACTTGGCTATCTGTGGTCGTTTACTCCTCCTTGACTCAATTTCTTCTGAAAGGTCATTGGGTTCAGGTCGAGTCTCAATCCCCACATTTGTTATCTTTCCCACTTGATCTAAATTAGATCATGATGTGGAGGCAACATCAATGGTCAGATTCTGAGGAATCCCAGTCTTCATAGGGAAGACACCCTCAAAGAAGGTTGTGTCACGAAGTTCAACAACAGTGTTGACATCTATGCTAGTATCTCGTATCGAATTACCAAGAACCTATATGAATAACTAATTTCCAGGTAACCTAGGAAGACCGTATCAACAGTTTTAGGACCTGGCTTCTTTCTCTTGTGGTCTGGGACTAAAACCTTAGCAAGACAACCCCGCACTTTGAGATACTTTAAGCTTGATTTCATATTTCTCTAAAGTTCAAAAGGATACTTTTCCATATATAGGTTGGAAGTCCAGAACTCTACAGGAGAGCATTGATCATGTTAGTTAAGGTCCTATTTTTCCGTTCTACTATCCATTTGATTGTGGTGAATATGGAGCAGTAACTTCATGAACTATGTTGAATAACTTGCATTATTCATAAAATAAGTTAGAAATATATTCACCACCTCTATTTGACCTAAGGCATTTAAGCATTTTTTCTGTTTATTTCTCAGTCTCATTCTTAAAGATAAGACATTTCTCTAAAGCTTCATCATTGATTTTCATTAAATATGCATAGTAGTATCTACTACCATCATCCATAAAGGTGATAAGGTATTTCTTATTGTCTCTGGTCAACAGACCTTAAATTACATATATCTGTGTTCACTAGATCTAAGATCTCACTATCTCTAGAGACAGATCGAAAAGACTTCCTAGGTGTCTTAGCTTGCAAATAAATCTCACATTTTTTTGTTTTATCAACGGTATGTTTAGGGATCAATATTAATTCATCTTTTTTATCGAACTTAAGTTCACTTGTCCCAATCTACCATGCCACAGATCACAAGATTCTAAATATTAACAATATGAGACACAGAATTAGAACATTCGCAATTCAAAACATTCATTGAATCAATTTTACTGGATCACATCTAATTATAAACAACAAATCAAAGTCTGTCAAATAATCATTTCCATAAAAAAATCCCATGTCTCAAGATAACAATTTATTACATTTAAAATTTAACTCAAAATAATTTCCAACTAAAATAGAGCCAGGTAGAACATTTTTATTCACGGCAGGAATAAAAAATATCATGGGACAAAATCCAGACATGCTTAGAGGAGAATCTCAAGTTGACTTTTCCTAACCCTATCACCCTAGCTGCAGAATCGTTCTCCATCTTCACAGTCCCACCACTACATGTCTAATAAGAAGAAAACAATATTCTGTCAGAAGAAAACAAGGTTCTGTCAAAATAAATATGCTTAGGGATAAAAATGAATGTGAATATATTCATATCTGATCCGCAATTGTATTCGTTTTATACATATTTTGACATTTGTATTCGTAATCGTTTTAAAATTTATGCGGATATGGATATCAGTTTGACATTCGCTAATATTCGCATTCGTATTCGTATATTCATTTTTGTACATAAGTATAGTGATAAATTTGTTTATAACTATGCGTAACATCATTTTATGATTGCATTCATCATTGTTGATATAATTGTTATGAAATTACCATATATGTTATGTCTATTTTATGTGTAAACCATTCTAAACATGTATATTTTAGTCAATCTATTAAATATTTTTTGTTATTTTTCATATCTAATTCGCATTCGTTTTACATTCGTATTCGTTTTTAAGGATATGGTATAACATTTTTCACATCCATCAATATTCATTTCCACATTCGTATTCATATTTTAAAATGAATAAGGATATGATAATACATATATTTGTATCCGTATCCGGTCGTCTTCATCACTAACGATGCCCTCATTTTATTATTTTATTTTTTTATATTTCTATTAATAACATATGGGTCTTCCCAAACAAATACAAATGCATGTGTTATATTTCATATTTTGACGAGTAGACGTGAGAATATAAATTTTGAAATGTAAGTGGATGTAGATTTGGATATTCGTTTCCCTTATATTTTTATTTATAGGAGCATGACTTCTTTTTGTCTTTTAAACGATAAAATTAAACGAAAATTTTAAAGTATTACAGAGTCCAACTCTACGAAGAACTGAAGTTCTCCCTCCTAAGTCCCAAGTGCGTCTCCTATAAATTTTAACCTCTAATTGTCACAATGTTTGAATTTTATTTATAGCATGAAACTTGTTTTTAATATAAAATATTATTTTGTTATTAAATACGTTGGGAACCATTTGCCAAAAATCATATCAAGATGGAAAATATTCAGTTTACATCTTAGAGGATATGATTTTTCAATCTATATGTTCATATGAAAACCATATTCGTATACGATATTATTAAATTTAAAAAAAATATTTTTTATTTTGGATTTCCTTATTCGAGAATAGGTACTCCCCCTTTTAGTATTCCACAACTAGTTTAGGACCTCTTTTTTTCACTGTACTATATCTGCACAAAAAAAGGCCTACATGACGTTACATGTTTATGTGTACGAGATACTAAGTAGATCAACCCTTGATATAAAAATAAATAAAACAAAGGGCTCAACAACAATTGGAGTTGAGATTTAAGTGGTCAGTGTAGATACATCCCAAGAGATGAGCAAGAAGTTACGCTCTATATTGTTGGCTTCGGAGCCTGTCCACCTTTGATTTCTCTCCTTCCAAATACATCAAACAATCGCGGCGAGTGTTGTCCTCAATCTCTTCCCTTCAGGAGTAGGGTTACCATGTAGTCTATGCACCCACCCAAGAGAATCAAAAAATAAAGATCAACAGGTGGACGAGGTATCTGAAGCGAGAGGCACACCCCTAACTAGACTTTGGATGCATAAGGGCACTCCCAAAAAATATGATTAACAGACTCCAAGGGGGACTCACAAAGGAGACATTCCACAGCCTGAGTAATGTCATATCTAATCAATTGATCCCTAGTAGGGAGCTTGCCTCGCACTACTCTGTATAAGTAGCAAGAGTGCTTTGGGGATGCTTTGCTACACCACACTTCTTTCCATCAGTCTACCAGCGGTGCTTTGCAGTGTACCATATCAAATGTCGACCGGAATTAGTACCCCGCTGCTCTAGGAAGCCAAGAGAATGGGGGATTATCCCTCCAATAATTGTTTGCAAGAGAGGTCGTAGACGCAACAACCGCCTCCAAATAGGGGAAACATTGGCCCTAACTTGGGCATCCCAGAAGTTTGTCGAATGGAAATATTTGGTATTCATGTAAGAAGCCTAGAGTGATTGATCCAGTGTGAGGAGCCTCCAAGCCCACGCTAAGGTCATTGCCTTTGTAAGATCGGTAAGGGAATGCAACCACACTCCTCCTTCTTTAGGAATGCAAGTTTTTTTCCCATGTGATTTCATGACTCTTATAGTCACATAAAAGTTAGCGCACATAGCTGAGATGCGCCTAATTGCAATTTTAGGTATAACAATACCTTCAGTCCAGTATAGTAGGATGTCGCTGATGATAGATTTTAGGAGTTGAATATGTCTTGTTATCGAGAGGTTCTTTGATTTCCAGTCTCATAGATGTTCTCTAATTTTGTCTTCCAGTGCACGGACGACTCTACTCCCACCATATGAATGCACCAATGGGATGCCAACAAAGGTAGTGGGCAGGGATTGTCCCAGTGGACCAACAGCTAGGTTGTAAGCAAACTCTCCCTTAGCTTTGTTGGAGCAGAATAAATGACTTTTTCTCGCATTCATCTTAAGGCTCGAGACCTCATAGAAGATTTCAGGGATCCTTTGTGTGGAGTTAAGCGATTTATGGGAGCAACGACAGAAGAATAACATATCATCTGCATAAATGAGATGCGATGGCACCATAGCAGGATCCCTTCCCAATGGTAGAAAATCCATCCTTTCAACCTCCAAGTCCACAAGCCCGGAAACTGATTCCATAGCAATTGTAAAGAGAATTGGGCATAAGGGGTCTCCTCGGTGAAGGTCCCTTCCACCCTTGAACATGCAAAGGGGACTCTGTTAACCAAAATTGAATATGCAAGAGTAGATCCAGGTTGCCCACATCTTACCAAAACCCATAGCAGAGAGTCAGTCTAGTATGAAACGATGGTATACTGAATAAAAGGCTTTTGATAAGTCAATCTTAACATGTGCACGCTTGAGCCTCGCTCTGCACTCAAAACTAAACACCAACTCTTGTTCTAAACGGATACAATCCCCAATGCGCCTACCCTTGATGAAAGTCATCTGATTTAAAGATATTATATGTGGTAGAACTTCAACGAGCATGTTCGCAAGCATCTTTGCAAAAATCTTGTAAATGACATAGAAGCATGAAATAGGTCTAAAATTACCAAGGAAGAAGGGGACTTCGCTTTCGGAACTAATGTGAGAAAGGTGTAGTTAGCTTCTCTCACCATACTTCCCCCAGCGTGAAGGAACGACATCGCAGCCATCACATCTCCTTTGATAATGTTCCGATGGACATTGAAAGATTTTGAGTCAAATCCATCAGGACCGGAGGCCTTGGATGAAGGAATTGCATGGAGTGCGCTCCATATTTCTTCTTCACCAAAAGGCATTTCCATCCATTCTCTTGTGTTTGTAGAGAGGAGTTTTTGGGCCCCGAAGTAGCCATTGGTGTTCCCACTGTCTTAGGAGGAGGGGAGAGGAGGTCCTTAAAGTACGTAATAGCTTGAGTAGCAATATGCAAGGGGTTATCAATAAAGGACCTGTCCGAGGCAAGCATGCATGAGATATGATTCTGAGACTCTCTTATCTTGGTAGCCAAGCGAAAGAATTTTGTGGACTTGTACCCTAGCTTCAACCAGGAGACCCTACTTTTTTGTCTTCAAGATCATTCTTTGTTGACCTATAGTGAATTGATGTGGACTTTGACATCGGCCTCTAGAAACGCCAAGGAGGAGTCATGTAAAGAATCACCCAATGCAAGCGTGATAGCTTCTAGGAAGGAGTTCCCTGCCTTAAGGTCTGCCTCTGTATCTGCAGCTTTTATCACCCAAGATTTGAGTGCTAGTTTGACTTTTTTAGGCTTCCTTGCCAAAACAAACATGGGGTTCCCCCTTACACTCCATGTCCATGCCAAAACAAATAAGAGGTAATTCTTTGTTATTCTCCGTTCAGTTAACACATGAGGAATAAGGATAGATAAAGTTTGCAAGTTACAAGGAATAAGAATGGATAAAGTTTGTAAGTTAAAGGGAGGCAGTTGAGTGGTGACAAGAAACGAGTGAGACCGAAGGATAAGATATCCCTATTTCCGCAAGGTCTACATGGCACAAATAACAAGAATCGCACAAGGATCGAGGGATAAGAAGTGGGGGCAAAACCACCCTTAGGGCCCGTTCGGTTCGGGAATAAGCAGGAATAAGGATGGGGAATAAGGAGAATAAGTGTCTATTCTTTGTTCGGCTGGAGGATAGGAATAACGAGAATAAGGTGAAATAAATGTAGGTAAGGTGGGATAAAGATATGAATAAGAGTGAAATAAGATGGAATTATAAGGAATAGTCGTACCACTGGGAACCGTGTCGGGAGGAGAATTGGCCCTTATTCCAAGGCTTATTCTCCAACCAAACAGGGCCTTATACTTCCATATCCCTCACGCTATTCTCCAAATGAATAGCCCCAATGTGATCTTGTTGCAGCAAAATGCAACTTTCTGATAATGCAACAGTGATCGATATTACATAAAAAGGGATCAATACATTTAAGCTTGATCTATTTATCAAATTCATAAAAACAATCTAACAAAAGGATACTAAATGTTAATATCAAATTAGAGATTGCATTCAATAGAAAACACTAGAATCCAATTCCAAAAAAAGCCCAAGAAATCGCTTTACATTAAGTACCCGAAATATATAGTTTGCCTCGGAACAAAGAGAGAAGAAGGAAGGATGCCGAGGTCCCTCCGGCTACACGGATCGAGGCCGAAGGAGGCTTCTGGCAGAGGCACCGGGAAGATGAGGCCGGATGAGGAAGTTATATATGACGAGACCGACAGGCGAAGAGACGTTAGAAGTGAGTGCTGAGCCGACATTGGATTACTCGTCAGGGAGCCGACAGGCGAATACGAAGCAGGTGAGACAACTAGGATACAAGCTCATCGACCCCGGCATCTGTGTAATCAGTATATGGACATGCAGACACACCTGAAGCTCCCTCGCGATACAATATCAGGAAGCGCTCTCCTCTTCAAACTAAAACATTAAGTGCCAACATCATCTTGCAAAGAACCCCCCGCTTACATTTTACAATTTCCGCTGTGCTGACTAATCACACATCCGATTGCAAGACGCAACAGGTTGCTAAAAACAATTCGAATATCGCATCCCCTACATCCATTTACTTACGCGGGAAATCGGAACGAACGCCTGACCAAACAAAGCAGCAGCCCGACCAAATCGAGTCGACATTGATCGGTTTTTCCCTGCTGGGGGGCATTCAGTTGATCTTCAAAGCTTGTCACGACCTACAACAATTGCACCATGTAATTTACACTGAACCTAAGAAATGTAGTATTCACCATCCAATGGCCGCTGGAATTCAAGATCGGATGGTTACTCCAATGGCGGCATTGGAGGATTAAGGAATGGATGCTGAAGTAGCTGAGGTATCCGCCACCTCTCATCTCGATCCCATGCCAGGCATTTCTTCATTAGATCGATGAGCCAGGGGTTTGAGACTGGCTCGTATTCTATCTTGTAATTCCGGTCGGTTATGACCTTGAACTTTGCCCAGAATGTCTTAAAGTCAGCAAATGGTGTTTTGCCATACACCATTTGGTAAAGTATGCAACCAAGGGACCAGATATCTGACGGCCGACCGCACTTGATTGTAGTCCCGCTTGAATCTTGTTCATTCCACATAAAAGCTTCAGGAGACATGTAATTCAGTGTTCCTACCTGCAATTAATTAACTGGCAGTATGAGCACATTAGGCATTTTTAATCCTTAACTGCAGAAACATACATAAAAGAAGAAAAACGGAACCTGTGCATCGCGCTGAATATTAGTCGTGTCGCTCGTTATAGCCTTAGCAATGCCAAAGTCAATAAGCTTCAATGATCCCTTTACTAATAGAAAGTTCGCAGGCTTCAGATCAGAATGAACAATACGCTCCTCATGTATCGTATTTACAGCTTCGAGCATTTGCTGAAATAGAAGAGAGAAAAGAACTGTAAAAACTTCAGAAAACTTTATGTAGTCTATGCAGCAGACTAAGTGGGAGATAGTAGCTTCTGTCAAATTTTAAACTTTGGCTTAGTTCTAGGAGCTCAAGTAAGAATGTTTTAATACTTTAGAAAAAGCTCCCCCGTGCACATCATGTAGCCACTTAGTGCTGAAGATGTTTCTACATGGATTACCCCCAATGAAAGTTTTAATATTATGAAAATATCCCATGAATGTCAAAGTTAGGTTGGTGCAGCGGCAAAGCTTCACTTTACACCTATTACTTAAGTCCACCTGGCTTGTCCCTCCCGTCATCCCCTTCGACTAAGCCATCCTTCAGCCACTGCCTCCTCCGCCAACCCTCTTCTATATTGAGTCGTTGACTCATGTAAGGGATAGGACTAGAGAGAAAGATGAATAGCACTGCTTACACGCGATGCCAGCAACACCGCCTGCCTTGTCTCTCCCGTCATGCCCTTCGACTAAGCCCATCCTTCAGCCGCCGCCTCCTCCTATATTGTTACTTCCTCTCCTCGCCACTACCCATCTCACCACTACAATTACATCGCCAAATATTTCCCTCTCAACCTCCTCTTTATCACCAAATTTCCAAGAGACAACAGCCACTTGTTTGGTGATAGAGCAACACTGATTCTCCCACTTTGCTCATGTATCAAACTTGTTGCTTTCCATTTGTCAATTTAAGCTCTATTAATATTGTAGAAGTTTAGTTTATGTTTCTGTCTTTTATTGATTGTTCTTTTCATTTGTCTACCATATGTAATTTGCCCATACACCTCTCCCTATATAAGAGAGTCTAGGGCTCAAGGAATAAACACAATGCTTATTTTTTCCCAACATGGTATCAGAGCGGCGGTCCTAACCGGAGCTTTCATACCGAACCCTAAACCTAGCCCTCCACCTTCAAGCCTCCATGCGTCGTCACCTCCACGCGCGCTACCCCCACGCACGCCGCCTGCCCCTGCAACCTCTCCTTTCTCCGTGACCTTGGCTTAGGCCGTGGTCTGCAGCCGGTGTCCCTAGGGTTCAGTTGTCATCTTTATAAGGGGCTCTCCTCTCGCTTCCAGGTTGATGGATTTGGTTGCATAGAGGTCTACACGTGCAACTAAACCTAATCATGGCAGTGTAGACCAAGGCTTATCTTGTCTACAACCCTAGTTTTCTCCAGTCAAAATGTCAGAAAGCACGATCGAGATCCCCACTACATGCGCCTTCAAAGGTCCTACGCCTATTGTGAAGATGGATGGATCCAACTATGAGTTATGGGCCATGCAGTTCATGATCCTAATGAAGTCGATGGGTAAGAAACATATTCTTACAGATGAGCCAGAGGAGAAAACAGGGTTGTATGCCTCATGGGAGGTTGATGATATGCATATGCTCAGGTCTGGTTGTATGGTACTCTGATTCCAGACATTGCTAATGATGTCTTGCATCAACCTACTGCCAAAGCCATGTGGGATATTCTTGTTGCCACGTATTTACAAGCCAAGAATGAGACAAAAATCCTACAACTCCAGCATGACATCTTCACGATAAAGCAGAATGGTCGACCCCTGCATGCTCACTACACTGCACTGAGCGGGATGTTTGAGAGGCTTCACAGTTTCATGCCTCTCACGGCTACTCTAGAACAATTGAAGACATATCAGAATGCTACGATGGTGGGAGTCTTCCTCGCTTCTCTTGACTCACAGTATGAGGCGGCTTCTTCTCAGATTCTGGCAGATGCTACCATTCCTCCCATGGAAAAGGCCTTTCGGCGATTGAGCCGAATCAACATCTCAAGCCTACTACTGTGCCAAATTCTTCCGCTATGGCAGCCTCTAGAGGAAGAGGCAATTCATCTCATTTTCGTGGACGAGGACCACGTGGTAGGGTTGGCCGTGGTCGTGGATTACAGTGCACTTATTGTCGTCGGATTGGTCATACAGAAGACATGCTACTCTAAGCATGGTTTCCCAGCATCTGCCCGTGCAGCAGAACATATCCAGCATCATGGTGCTACGCCAGAGTCGGATCCACGATATGATGACCTAGTGTCTCGTCTACGTGATATCATGCCACCAGCCAGTACTCCACCTGTTTCAGAGAGCAGCTTGGACGTTGTTGCTACTGCAGAAGCTAGTTCCTCAGGCAGCGCTTATACTTCTGCTTTCTACCAGGATTCACGCAGCTCAGAATGGATTGTAGATTCAGGTGTGACACATCATTTGTGTGGAGATAGACACCAACTCACATCCTACAGGCAAGTTTCTCCAGGAAGGACCGTCGTCATATCAGATGGGACTCATTCTCCCATCACAGGACAAGGACAGATCGCCTTAACACCTTCTATGTAGTTGCAGAATGTGCTCCATGCTCCTAATTTCTTAATGAATTTACTGTCAATTAGTCAGATTACTAAGGATATACATTGTCGAGCAATATTTGACCCATCATCTCTTGTGTTTCAGGACATTCTCACAGGCAACGTGATTGAACATGGCTGTGAGCAAGGCGGGCTGTATCGACTGGTCCATACACCTTACGCTGGAGCATCATCTCATTCCACCGGACCTGTCTCTCCTTACTTATGGCATCTGCGCTTTGGTCATCTTCCATTTCAGAAACTGCGTCAAGTCCTTCCTCAGATCTCGCCCCGCTCGTCGTTCGATTGTGAAGCTTGTCAGTTAGGGAAGCGTCATCGGTCTGTCTTCCCTAGTCATCAGAGTCGTAGCAGTAGCTCTCCATTTGAGTTTTTTCATATTGATATTTGGGGTCCAAGTCGTGTTCCCGATCATCAGGGACACAGGTTCTATTTAGTTGATGTGGATGATTTTAGTCGTTTGTCTTGGGTCTTTCTGTTAAAGAATAAATCTGAAGCGGGCATCACTATTATGAATTTTATTAAAGAAGTACAGAATGTGTTTTATGTTTCTATCAAGATTGTGAGAACTGATAATGCCCTTGAATTCTATACTCGAACATTATCTCAATTTCTTTCATCTCATGGCATTCTTCATCAAACGTCTTGTGCCTACATGTCCCAACAGAATGGTGTCGCGGAAAGAAAACACCATCACCTTCTTGATGTCACTCGTACGCTTCTTATCCAGAGTTGTGCTCCACACTCGTATTAGGGCGATGTGGTTCTTACTGCATGTTATCTCATTAACCGCACACCCTCGTCTGTGTTGGGGGAGAAGGTACCTTTCTCCTTCGTTTTTCCTAACAAGGAGTTGTTCTCTCTAACTCCTCGTGTCTTTGGATCCGTGACATTCGTTCACCAGTTGTCTCCAGTGGTTGACAAGCTCTCTCCTAGAGCTGTCAAATGTGTTTTTGTTGGTTATTCCAGGACTCAAAAGGGGTAGGAGTATCGTTGCTATGATCTGTTACGTCGAAGATATTATGTCAGTCCAGATGTCACGTTTTTTGAGTCAGACATGTTTTTCTCTCCTACAGGTGACAGGTTGGTGCCATCAGATATAAATGATGAAATCTATATTCCTCCACCCTTGTATGCACCACAACAAGCTCCTACATCTCCACCATTGTCATCCCCATCACCATCACCATCTCTACCACCTCCACCACCTCTACCACATTCCATATCTTTGGTTCCTCCTCTACCACGTCACTACAGTCGACGGCCAGCCCCTGCTCATGATCATGGTCAATCATCAAACATGCCCCAGGTTTGCTCTGATAACATTATTTCTAATGATGGGACTGACGACATTTCTCAGCAGGAGCAGGCAGGGGATGGCATGGATGTCGGTACAGCTGATGCAGATCTTGATTTGCCGATTGCACTGAGGAAGCATAAGAGGTCATGTGCTTCATATCCAATTACTTCTCATGTTACCTTTGGGCGTCTGGCAGGAGATTTCAGGAGATTTATAGTTGCTTTATCTGTTGTGAACATTCCATAGACTCACCAGGAGGCATTAGCTGATAGTAGATGGTGTCTGGCTATGCAGGAAGAGATGGCCGCCCTTCAGTCGAGAGGTACTTGGAGTATTGTTCCAGCTCCTACTGGGGCATCTATTGTGAGTTGTAAGTGGGTGTTTACGGTGAAGCATAATGCCGAGGGCAGCAATGATAGGTACAAGGCTCGACTGGTTGCTCGGGGCTTTACTCAGATGTATGGGGTAGATTATCTTGACACGTTTTCTCCTGTTGCTCGTCATTCTACCTTACGGATTCTTTTATTTGTTGTTGTGATTCAAGATTGGCCCTTGTTTCAATTAGATGTCAAAAATGCATTTTTATATGGTGATCTTCAGGAAGAAGTTTACATGCAGCAGCCACCTGGGTTTATTGCTGATGAGGAGTGTGTACAGGTATGCAGGCTTCATAAGGCGATCTATGGCCTAAAACAGAGCCCGAGAGCTTGGTTCCAGAAGCTCTCAGATTTGTTTGAGAAGCAAGGGTTCAAAAGGTCAAATGCAGACCATTCTCTCTTTGTACAGAGAACATCCAGAGGTATAACTGTCATTATGGTGTATGTTGACGATATACTCATTACAGGAGATGATATGCAGGGAATAATAATAGCAAAAGAATTTTTGGGCCGTGAATTCGTTACCAAGGATCTAGGCGTACTTAGATATTTCCTTCGATTGGAGTTTGCTAGAAATGAATGAGGACTCATGATGACTCAGAGGAAATATGTCACGGACTTGCTAAGTGACACAGGTATGCTTGGATGTCGACCTGCTTCTACACCCATGGATCCAAGCATGAAGATGCATGACGACGACACTGAGGAGGTTGACAAAAGAAGGTACAGAGAACTGGTAGGGAGGCTTCTTTATGTTACTATTACCAAACCAGATATTACATTTGTAGTAAATAAAGTGAGCCAGTTTATGGAGCAACCTCGTCAGGTACACATGGACGCCATACATATGATACTAAGGTATCTTAAGTCATCTCCAGGTGCAGGATTAATGTTTAGAAAGAAGGGCGCTATTACTATCTCAGCATGTGCAGATGCAGACTATGCAGGGTGCCCGAAGGATAGGAAGTCTACATAAGCTTTGCTATATTCGTTGGGGAGTCACTTGTCTCATGGAAGAGCAAGAAGCAAACAGTAGTTGCGAGATCTAGTGCTGAATCGGAGTATAGAGCTATGGCCCAAGCATGTGCAGAAGTGATGTGGATTCGCGCAGTTCTGACAGATCTACATAGAGATGTTCCTCTTCCCATGTCACTAAAATGTGACAATCAGGCTGCACTATTCATTGCAAACAACTCTGCATTTCACGAGAGGACAAAGCACATTGAGGTGGATTGCCATTATATCCGTGACATGATCCAGAAAGGTTTCATTTCTACAACTCATGTCAGCTCAGGAGACCAAACGGCAGACATTCTTACCAAAGCTTTACTTCGGGGTTCCTTCCAAAAGTGCTTATCCAAGATGAGCATGATAGATATCTATGCTCCATCTTGAGGGGGAGTGTAGAAGTTTAGTTTATGTCTCTGTGTCTTTTATTGATTGTTCTTTTCGTTTGTCTACCATATGTAATTTGCCCATAGATCTCTCCCTATATAAGAGAGTCTAGGGCTCAAGGAATAAACACAACGCTTATTTTTTCCCAACAAATATGAATCTTGACGGTAGATACCTTTTAAGCAGATATATCCTTCCAAGCATTACAATACCAATAGTTTGCTTATCTTAACAAAACTTTATATGTTAATATCTAAATATTAACACGGATCCTTATTTTATGTCTGTACATGCTACTGAAATATAACAGACAATAAACAAATAGATCATGATACCAAAACTTAAGGTGTACACACATGAATGTATTGATATTATTATAAGTTACTAGATAGGCCCATCTCAGTTACATGATTGATGAATACACAAGGCGGCAAACTCTTTGTCATAGGATCTGCAATCATGTACTTAGTATCTATATGTTCAATCAATACTAGATGATCTCTAACATCCTCTTTAACAACAAGATATTTAATATCGATTCTCATTCCGGCACGCGTATACTTATTATTGTTAGCAAAAAAATACGGCTGGAGAATTATTACAATAAATCTTTAATGGTCTTGAGATCGAATACACTATCTTGAGACCCGCAATGAAATTCTTTAGCTAAAGTGCTTGTGTAGTAGCCTCGTGGCACGCTACGAATTCAGCTTCCATGGTACTTGATGTGACAAGTGATTACTTCACACTTCTCCATGAAATAGCACCTCCAGCAAGCAGAAAAATGTATCCAGAGGTAGATTTTCTATCCTCCTTACTACTTGCGTAATTCGAATCTAAACAGCCAATGACTTTAAGGAATCTAAATGCCGGTAGATTAGCATAAAATCCTTAGTTCCTTGCAAATATCGCAAGACCTTCTTTGCCACTATCCAATGGTTCATGCCTGGATTACTTTGATATCTACCCAATATTCCAATTGTAAAACATATATCTGGTCTAGTGCATGTTTGAGCATGCATTAGACTCCCAATGATAGATGTATATGGAATGCCCTTCATCTATTCCTTTTCTAAATTATTTTGGGGACATTTGAATTTTGAAAATTTTATCTTCTTTTACCATAGGTGCTGGGGTAGGAGAACAATATTTCATCCCAAATCTCTCTAATAATTTTTTAATATAGGCCTTTTGAGACAATCCAAGTATTCTTTGAGATCTATCTCTATGAATTTTAATGCCAATGACATTTTAGCATCGTCCATATCTTTCATTTCAAAATTATTAGAAAGAAACATCTTTGTATCTCGTAACATTCCAAGATCATTACAAGCAAGTAAAACGTCATCTACATAAAGGACTAGAAAAACATATTTACTCACACTCGTCTTAAGATATATACAATTATCAACAATGTTTTTAACAAAACCAAATGAAGTTATTGCATTGTTGAACTTAACGTACCATTGACGAGATGCTTGTTTTAGTCCATGTACAAACTTCCTTAATTTACAAACCAAATGTTTGCTATTATCTAAAATAAAACCCTCAGGTGTCGCATGTAAACATGTTCATCCAAATCTCCATTAAGAAAGGTTATTTTCGCGTTCATTTGGTGTAACTCAAAATCATAATGACCTACTAATGCCATGATTATTCGTAATGAGTCCTTTCGTGATACAGGAGCGAAAGTCTCATGATAGTATATGCCCTCCTTTTGAGCGAAACCTTTAGCCACAAGTCTGCCCTTATATCTCTCAATGTTGCCTAATGAATTTTTCTTAGTTTTAAAGACACATTTGCAATCAATAGATTTCGCTCCTTTGGGTAACTCTACCAAGTCCCATACTTGATTTGCACTCATATAATCCATCTCCTCCCTCATGGCATTATACCATTTAGTAGAATTAATTCCACTCATGGCTTGTGAAAATGATATTGGGTCCTCTAAAATTCCCATATCGTAATCACATTCTTGTAGGTATGTTATGAAATCTGATGAGATTGTAGATTTTACTATCCAATCAGATCTTGTTGTAACAACACCATGTTGAACAGTTGGTGCTATTTCAACGTGATTCTCAGATACTGGAGGATTCAATATCTTAGACTTGAGGGACAACAATGCTTTGATGTTGTGACTCATCCAAGATATCATGTTGAATATTTTGCTCCTCCCTTTCTAGTAGTATAACAAGATCGGGTAATTCATCAAGTATGATGTCCTTAAATACCATCTTGCTCCCACTATTCTCTCCAATTTCCAAAAAGATGGCATTTCTCGATTCTACAATACTCAATTCTCTATTTGGACAATAAAATATATAACCTTTAGAGCCTTATGGATAACCGATGAAGTATCCACTTGTATTCTTCATAACTAATTTTTCTCATGTGGGTTATAGATTCTAGTCTCAGCTTGACAACCCCAAACGTGTATGTGTTCCAATCTTGGTTTCCATCCCTTCCAAAGCTCAAATGGAGTGGATGGAACTGTTTTTGATGGAACTCTATTCAATATATACAATGTTGTCTTTAGACCCTCACTCCAAAAGGATAATGGCAATAAAGAGTTACTCATCATACTTCGAACCATATCCATTAACGTGTGATTCCATCTTTCGGCGACACCATTTTGATCCGGCTCACCTGGCATTGAAAATTGATGTTTAATGCCTTCATCCTTAAGAAATCGTGCACATGGTCCAAGTCTTTGTTCTCCTCCAACATACCTACCATAATACTCACCGCCTCTATCTGATCTCACAATTTTTATTTTCTTTTCTAATTGTCTCTACCTTCATTTGATAATCCTTAAAAATATTTAAAGCTTCTGATTTATCAAACAATAGATAGAGATACATGTAACGTGAGAAATAATCTATGAAGGTGATGAAGTATTTTTTACCACTAAAACAATCTATAGGAAACAGACCACATATGTCAGTATGTATAATTTCTAAAAGACTAGTACTTCTCCTTGACCCTTTAGCATGTTTGTTGGTATGTTTTCCCTTAATACCTTCCACACAAACACTAGAATCAGTAAAATCTAGAGCATCAGTTACTCCATTATTTACTAATTTTTTGATCCTTTTAACGGAGATGTGACCTAATCTTTTATGCCAAAGCATTGATGACCGATTACTAATGCGCTTTCGCTTTTTACCAACAACATAGCAAACAAGGAGATTGCTTTCAAAACGTGAATCCAAATGCATTTTGTATAAATTATCAACCAATTCACATGTGCATATTAACTTATCATTCTTGAATATTTGGAAAAGCAGCTTATCAAATAGAAATATGTATCCAAGTTTACAGAGTATAGATATAGAAAACCAAATTTCTAGAGAACTTGGAAACATTAAAAACATTTTCCAAATCAAGAACATAACCAGATTGCAAAATGAGTCTTAGCGTTTCAATCGCTTCTACATTTGAAGACATGTGATTTCCCATAAATACGATTTGCACATTTTCCATTAGTCTCCATGGAGTTGGAAATATGGATTGTAGTTCCAGAGTCAATCCACCAAGTATTAGATGGGACTTCGATGAAATTAAATTCATGACATACAAGACATAAAAGTATACCTTTCTTAGCGAGCCATTCCTTAAACTTGATACAGTCCTTCTTAATATGCCCATGTTTCTTACAAAAGAAGCACTATGCTTCTTAAATTCATTTGGCTTCTATTCTGGATGATTTACATCCCTTTTCCATGTATTCTCTTTCCTACGAGTGACCAAATGGACACTCTCAACCTTCTCTTGCTTGAGCATATTTTCCTCTTGTACACACATAATTAATAACTCATTTAGAGTCCAATGGTCCTTATATGTGTTGTAGGAAATCTTAAATGGTCCATATTGTAAAGGTAAAGTGTTGAAATTAAATGAACAAGGGCTCAGAGATATCAAGTTCAAGTACTTTAAGCTAAGCAACAATATTGCTCATTTTATATGCTCTCTAATCCCAGTGCAATCATTATACTTCATAGAAGATAATTTTGCTAGGAGTATGTCTGAAGTTTTAAACTATTTTTCAACAGCTTCTAAAAATTCCTTTGCAGTATTACATTCAGGAATTGAACCCCTGATATTCTTTGTTATGTTTGTTTGCATGATCATTAAACTTAATCAATTGGATTTCTCCCACCGTTCATACAAATCCTTGATGCCCTGACTACTTTCCTCTGTAGGCTTCGTTGGTTCCTCGATGCGAAGTACATAGTCAAGGTCCATACAACTTAAAGCAAGAAGAATCTTCTCTTTCCATTCAGAAAATTATTCCCATGTAGAATCAGAACAGAACTCAAGACATTGAATTGAGTCGACATATATGCTGAACTATCTGCAATAAATTCATAACAAGACTACCATAATAAGCAATAACTCAAGCATAAAACATAATCCAAAATATTAACTTATTCAATATTTTGAGAAATCAATGTACTATCACTACAAGACTTGATGTGGCTAAAGAATTGTAATATACAATTGATTTTCTTAATAAATGAGACAAATAAATTTTCAAATACTCGTTAGATATTTAGTACCTGCGGGCATTAGAATAACTAATAAATAATTTATTTTCTCATTCCATAAATAAAGATTCAATTTGATGTCAAATTAACTCTATCACTTAATGTAATTATTGGCATTATAATCCTAGATGTTGTGGCTACTCTTGGATAACTAACCAATAGTTACTCATTGTCAAAATTTATATGTATAATACGAATCAATCAGATGATGTGGCTACTTACCCGAATTGTACATACTTACCCGAATGACTTTAAAAGGAGTTAATCAAGTAGAATCAAACAATATGATTAAGAGAAATGCCACTTTAAAAGATCACCGTAAAACAAAACTATGAAAGTACGACAGCCTCAATCCTTGATATTAGATCAAATAACTAAAGGAATCAGGAATCCAAATTATATTCAATAATATAATCTCAAAAAAATAGTAAAAACGGTAAAGATAAAAAATAACATGCAAGTTAATTTACATGTCCAAGTTAAGGTGTACGTGCAAGTTAATTTTTCAAAAAAAATGCCTTTCCATGTATGTATGAATTAAAACATTCATCACACTTTTGCAAATAAAGAACTAGATACAAAGTTACTTTTTTCAAAATGTTGTTTTTTTTAAACGGCCAAACCGGATTGCACAATGCAGAAGCCATCGACCTAATCGGTAACTTCAGGAAAAAAATCATGAATTTGTATCTAGTAAAAAGAGACAAAAAATAACAAAATAACTTCTCTCCTTCGTAAGCTTGAACGTGCAATCTCATGAAAACCGGAAACGCTTTCCACCAATAAAGCACGGGAACGATGTAATTAGATGCAGATCAGGAAGAGTAAAGTTCTAGAGGAAATAATCAAACCATAAGAGGGACAATAAAATCCAATGAAAAAGCATGTTAATAGCCATCAATGGCTCTGATACCAATTGATAGATCTATTAACTTTATTCAGAAAATATAGATCTAAGATATTCAATAGTTACTGGAAGCCATCGCAATGGAATTGAAGTGATGAAGATGGGATTTCCTTCTCCTTCTCAACTCTTGCCTAATGTGCTTGAGTAATGGATCCTCAATCATTCATTAGTTGAGGAAGAGGAGACCCCAATCCATACTTATAATACATGATGGTTACTATCCATTAAGGTAACCACCAAAAGCAACTTCCCAAAAGATGCACCCTTTCATAATTAATCATGAGCAATAAAATAAGAAATAAAAAATGATGTTGACAACTACCATATATGGTAGTTGCATGCATAAAATTTCTTGCAGTTGGACCTTCTACAGTAATGCCTTCTACAAGCACTCCCGATTGCCAAGGATGAAAACGGATATGGATATATCCGAATATCCGTTTACCGTATTTAAAAAATTACCGTATACGGATATCTATATCTGAATATTAATCGAATATGGATATGGGTTGTAAAAAATTTCCGGATACGGATACAGTAATTGCTTGAATATCCGAATCCGGATTTGGATATCTGAATACAATATTTAATATAATTGTATATATTAGTTAATATATTATATGCCACAGCCCTGTATTATTATGATAGTATTATATATTATATAATGGGTTTAATGGGGCTGCCCCGTCCCATTTTCGGTGTGTGTGTTTTAAATTTTTTCCAAAAATATCACCATGTATGTCAATCTATATATCCCTCCTATATGTCATTCGAATTTCGTCAAAAACATAGCTCTTTATGCCCTCCATCTAGAACAGGTCGATCACATCAACGTTTAGACCATTGAAATTACATGTTCTAGATAGAAGGCATAGGAGTTTCTGTTTCTGATGAAATTCGAACGACATATAGGAGGGATATATAGATGAATATACATGATGATATTTTGAAAAAAAATAAAAAAATTGCGAGAAATAGGGGCGGGGGCAACCCCATTTTTTCCTTATATAATACACTATATTAATGATATTGATAAACTTTTATATGCAATTTATTTATATTCCATTGCTATTTTTTTAAAATCATTATGAATTTTGATTAAAAAATCAATTTGTATCCGTATGTGGTCTTTATTCGATCCTGTTGGGAAAAACGAATGACCTGTTTATTCCATAAGCCCTAGGCTCTCTTATATAGGAGAGTAGCCTATGGGTAAATTACATAAAGCATACAACTAAAAATAAAAATAACGAAGAGGTACAGACACTATCTATATGCGTCAACACTCCCCCTCAAGATGGAGCATAGATATCAATCATGCTCAGCTTGGATGCGCACTTCTGGAATGGGCCTCGAAGTAATGCCTTGGTGAATATATCAGCAGTCTAATTCTCTGAGGTGACATGAGATATAGCAATGAACCCCTTCTGAATCATGTCACGTATGTAGTGACAGTCAACCTCGATATGCCTGGTCCTCTCATGGAATGCTGGGTTGTTTGCAATGAACAAAGCTGCCTGATTATCACATTCCAACTTCATAGGAAGTGGTATATCAAGACATAGATCTGTAAGTAGAGTTTTCACCCACATCATTTCTGTGCTAGCCTGGACCATAGCCCTGTATTCAGATTCAGCACTGGATCTAGCTACCACTGTCTGTTTCTTGCTCCTCCACGAGACTAGAGCATCTCCAACATAGACTGCAAATCCTGAGGTGGACTTCCTATCCTTGGGGCATCCTGCATAGTCTGCATCAGCACATGTTGTGATAGAGATCTCCTTTCCCTTCTTAAATAGCAAGCCTGCACCTGGAGATGATTTTAGATATCTCAGAATCATGTGTATTGCATCCATATGGACCTGACGTGGTTGCTCCATGAACTGGCTCACGCGACTCACTGCAAATGATATATCAGGTCTAGTGATCGTGACATACAGTAGTTTGCCTACCAGTTCTCTGTACCTTCTCCTGTCCACCTCCTCTGGGTCATCATCATAGAGCTTCATGCTGGGATCCATTGGTGTCATAGCAGGCCGACACCCAAGCATACCTGTTTCATTCAATAGATCTGTAACATATTTCCTCTGCGACATTACTAATCCATATGGATTTCTAGCAAACTCCAGCCCCAGAAAATATCTAAGGACTCCCAAGTCCTTGGTGACAAATTCGGTTCCCAGTTTTTCTTTCGCCTGCTTTATGCCATGCTCATCATCTCCTGTAATCAAGATGGCATCAACATAAACCATGATTACAATGATACCTCTAGCAGTCTTCTGTACAAACAAGGAATGATCAGCATTGGAGCGTTTGTATCCTTGTTTCTCGACGAGATCTGAGAGCTTCTGAAACCATGCTCTGGAGCTCTGCTTAAGGCCAAAGATAGCCTTATGTAACCTGCATACCTTGGAACACTCCCCCTCAACAGCAAAACCAGTTGGTTGTTGCATATAAACTTCTTCCTGCAAATCTCCATATAGGAATGCATTCTTCACGTCCAACTGATGAAGCGGCCAGTCTCGAGCAACTGCAACTGACAACAAGATCCGTAGAGTGGAATGACGTGCCACAGGCGAGAATGTGTCAAGGTAATCCACCCCGTATATCTGTGTAAAACCACGTGCAACCAGACGTGCCTTGTACCTGTCAATAGAGACAGCCATCTGCATTGTGCTTCACTGTAAACACCCACTTGCAGCTCACTGAGTTCACATCTGGAGGTATAGGAACCAAACTCCAAGTTCCTCTGGACTGAAGTGCCGCCATTTCTTCCTCCATTGCTAGCCGCCATCTACTATCTTGCAGAGCATCATGATGACTCCGTGGAATATCTATAGCTGAAAGTGCCACAACAAATGACCTGAAATCTCCAGATAGACTCTCAAAAGACACGGATGCTAATAATGGATATTTAGCACAGCTCCTCTTCGACTTGCTTAGAGCAATGGGAACATCTAAATCAGTTGTAGTCTCATCTGGCCCCTGCAACATATCCTGCTCAGAAGTATCGTCAGATCCATCAACAGTAACATTTTTATTACATACCATAGACGAGCTAGTGGATGAGTCATGACCATGAGCGGGAGGAGGCCTGCGGGTATAATGGAACGGTAGCGGTGAGATAGGTGGTGGTGGTGGTGGTGGTGGTGGTGACGACATATGAGGTGGTGGTGGTGGTGGTGGTGACGGCATCTGAGGTGGTGGTGTCATGTATATGGCATCAGGAGGTATAGGTGGTAGTTGCTTGTCTCCTGAGGCTGAAAAATACATAACAGATTCAAAAAATGTAACATCTGCATTGATCATATACTGCCGACGCAGAGGATCAAAGCACTTGTACCCCTTTTGAGTTCTGGAGTACCCAACAAAGACACACTTGACAGCCCTAGGAGAGAGCTTGTCAGTACCAGGCGACAACTGATGGGCAAATGCAACCGACCTAAACACACGAGGAGTAAGAGTGAACAGATCCTTGCCAGGATGAATGAGTGAAAACGGAATCTGTTCATTCAAGACAGAAGAAGGCATACGGTTGATTAGGTAACACGTAGTGAGAACTGCATCACCCCAGTAGGAGTAGGGAACATGACTCTGTATAAGGAGTGATCTTGTGACATCAAGAAGGTGACAGTGTTTTCTTTCAGCAATCCCATTCTGTTGAGATGTATGAGTACAAGATGTTTGGTGAATAATCCCTTTTGAGGAGTAATAATTGGCAAGAATATTGGTGCACAACTCTAAAGCATTATCACTTCTCACAAACTTCACAGATGTGGAGAAAACATTTTGTATTTCATTCAGAAAATGGATAATGATATTTCCTGCTTCAGATTTATTTTTCATCAGAAACACCCATGACACTCTAGAAAAATCATCCACAAATACTATATAAAATCTGTGTCCCTGATGATCGGGTACACGACTCGGACCCCAGACATCAATGTGAAATAACTCAAACTTGGAGGTACTACTCCGACCTGGACGACTGGGAAAGGACGACCTGTGATGCTTTCCCAACTGACACGCCTCACAATGAATAGGTGTGTGAGGGAGACCATAAGGTAAAACTTGACGCAACTTCTGAAACGGTAAATGACCAAAACGCAGATGCCACAATAAGGTTGATACTTGTCCAGAAGGAGAGGATGAGGTTCCAGCAAAGGGAGTCTGATTCAGGCGGTAGAGGCCTCCTTGCTCATAGCCACGACCAATCACGTTGCCCGTATGGATGTCCTGAAAAATCAAAGAAGATGGATCAAAAATTGCCCGACAATGTAGATCCTTCGTAATCTGACTAATTGACAACAAATTCATTGAAAAATCAGGTGCATGTAGCACATTCTTGAGCTGCATAGAAGATGTCAATCTAATCTCCCCCTGACCAGTGATGGGGGAATGTGTGCCATTGGCAATTACTAATGTCCGTCCTGGAGGGATCTGAGTATATCCTGAAAGCAGACTCTGGTCGCCACATAGGTGATGTGTAGCGCCCGAGTCCATAATCCATGGTAATCTATCTGATCTACTACTATTGAGTGCAAGTATACTACCTGAGGCACTAGTAGAAGCAGAGGCAGAAGCGGCGGCATCAGACTGAGGCTCTGTAGTCGGTGCTGGACCAGATGGTGGAATAATGCCCCTCAGACGAGCAACTAGATCGTCGAACCGTTGGTCTAAAGTAGCAGCAGATGGAGGCTCTATCTGCTCAGCAGCTCGTGCGGATGCAGGAAATCCATGCTTCGAGTAGCATGCGTCTTCATTGTGTCCAACTCTGTGACAGTAGGTACATGTCGGTCTAGTACGGCCACCTCTTCCACGAGGTCCACGTCCACGGCCCTGTTGATGAAATCCGCGACCTCTGTTAGCTGCCATGGATGAAGAATTCTGACTAGGGGTTGTGGAAGGAACTATGATCCGACTCAGTCTATGGAAAGCTTCCTCCATGGGAGGAATAGTAGAATCGGCCAAAATCTGGGATCGTGCCGCCTCATACTCAGGATCAAGTGCAGCTAGGAACACGCCCACCATAGTCGCGATCCTATATGTCTTCTGTTGTTCAGGTGTGGCTGTCAGGGGCATGAAGCTATAGAGCTTCTCGAACATCCCTCTCAAAGATGTATAGAGAGAATGTAGAGGGCGACCATTCTGCTTGATAGTGAAGATATCATGCTGGAGTTGCAGAATCTTTGTCTCATTCTTCGCCTGAGAATATGTGGCCGCCAGAATGTCCCACATATCTTTGGCTGTAGGTTGATGTAGAATGTCATTAGCTATCTCAATAACCAGTGTACCGGATAGCCACACTTTGGCATATGCATCATCCGCCTCCCAAGAGGCATTGGCTACAGTCTTCTCAGCAGGCTCTGGTTCGGTAAGAATGTACTTCTTACCCGTTGACTTCATCATACTCATGAACTGCATTGCCCACAGTTCATAGTTTGTACCGTCCATCTTGACAATAGGCGCTGGACCACGAAAGGCGCCAATAGACGGGATATCTGCCTTGCTTTCTGACATACTGGAGATGGAAGACTGGAGCGACTGACAGAGGATGAGATTTGTCTACAATGACATAGACGGGCTTAGTTGCATGTGTAGACCTCAAGCAACTAACCCCATGCAGATGAAGTTGTGTGTGTGCCCTAGGGCTTAGGGCTCAGCACACGTACACGCGTGCAAGGAGCACGCGCATACGCAACTGGAGATGCGCGTTAGATCACTTGGAGATGCACAGAGATGCGCTGGAGATGAGCTGGAGGTGCACTGGAGATGCACAGAGATGCACTGGACACGCACAGGCGCATGCGATGCACCGGCGGCAAGGCTGACTTGCGCACTTGCGCAGGAAGGCGCACAGGCGCACTGGCACTGTTGCGCAGAGGTGCAGCACCGGTAGGAGGGCGCTACAGCGTGCAGGCTACGTGCAGGCTCAGCGTGCTACGCGCATAGGTGCTACAGCGTGCACAAGCGCACGCTCGCGCACAGCGCGCAGAGGAGCAGCGGCGCTACGCGCACAGGTGCACGCGCACAGGAGCAGCGGCGCTGGAGCGGTAATGGCGATCTCCGGCGGCGCCGATGAGATGGAGAGAGAAGAGAGGCCGGCGGGTGGGGGTGGGCTAGGGTTAGGGTTTCGAGAACTCCGGTCTAGGACCGTCGCTCTGATACCATGTTGGGAAAAACAAATGACCTGTTTATTCCATAAGCCCTAGGCTCTCTTATATAGGAGAGTAGCCTATGGGTAAATTACATAAAGCATACAACTAAAAATAAAAATAACGAAGAGGTACAGACACTACTCTATATGCGTCAACAGATCCGTATTCGGATTCCATGTTTATTGGATCCATATTTGGATTCACTCTTTATTCGATTCATATTTGGATTGCCTGATCCGTGGTCTGATCTTTATTCGATCTGTAGTCGGATTCAATGAATATCCGATTTGAATTTGTATCCGTATTTTTAAAGATATGGTTTCCTTAATGCATATCTGAATCATATATGTATCCATGTTCGTATTCGATAGATATGAAGCGAATATGGATATGGAAATAGGCATATCTGATTCATATTCCGATCCGTTTTCATCCCTACTGATTGCGCCTCTTGTTTTTGTCTTCATAATCAACCCACCGCCTATCCTCTTCTACATTGAGTCATTGACTCATGTAAGGGATAGGACTATAGAGAAAGATCGATAGCACCGCACACGTGTGATTCCAGCAACACCACCACCATCAGAATCAAGATACGCATGTCCCACGTTGAAGGGACCCCTTGTCATAAGTAGGATTGCTTCCATTTCGTCTACACCTACATCATCGACAATGTCAACAAACTTGATCATATAAACTCCAACATGGTGAGACGAGAACGTAACAAGGGGAAGAATGAGAAGAAAAATTATTTGGAGAAGTTTCTGCAGGTTTGCCAAATTTATTTTTAGTTTAAATGGTTATCTTGAAATCATTCTTGTTTATTTAAAAGCCGGGCGTGACTCCTTGCCACAAGCAGGATTGCTTCCATTTCATCTACACCTACATCGACAATGTCAACGAACTTGCAGCCCAAGAGGGGCAACATGCAGTGATGTCCTTTGGCATCGTTGTTGTTCGTTATTGTGACCAATGCGTTGGCGGTGATGATGAAGATGGCGACGTCCGATGGGCAGTAGGCAGGATACAGAAGAGAGGAGATATCCATTCCGATATTACAGTACGCTGACGACGCGATCATTTTTTTGGGGGCTAGTGAAAGGATCGGGAGGGCGTCGCGTGTTATGGATGTCTGGAGACATTTCGAGACTACAGATTAATAGGGACAAGTCCATGGTGGTCCCGTTTGGTCTTTCCGAGCATGAGGTGAAGGGGGTGTCGGAAGCGTTGGGTTGCACGGTGGCTGTTGTCACAGTATCAAAATCCTGCTATCGATTTCGACTGAACCTATGCGACGTTTGCTATCCCGTAGCTAACCAACCTTCCCGAGTAGAACAGTCACGGACGCACTCCAACTCTTCTCGATAATCCTACTTGCTAACACACCGATGCTCAAACACAAGCACTAGCACGAACTCTCGGATCGCTCAAGAACACTCTCAAGAACACGCTCAAGAACACTCAAGAACTTAACCACACGATCACACAAGCATGGGCACAAAGCTCTTCTCTTTATTAGAAGGGGAACTTGCTCTGGAGTGGGGTGACACACTACATTCTCTCGTGTACTCTTTGTGTTTACAAATGAGTCACCACCTCTCCTTTTTATGCAAGACTCAAGGCAACTCAAGGGACACTCATTATTACATCTACAATAGATACATAAAGACACAAGAGACCCTTCGAGTTCTTCGACAACCCTTCGAGTTCCTCAACAACTCTTCGTCTGCTCGTCTCTTCGGCTTCCTTGTTGTCCTTTCGTCTTCCCGCACGATTGACGCCACATCGATCGTCCAGTCATCAGCATACTCGCGCTCCTACGCTTGTTGATGCAGCTTTTTCGTAATTCACCGAGTGCCACCGAACACTCGGTCTTGTGCTAAAGGGAACCCGCGGCCTCCAGACCCTCGTGCAGTAAACCCTTCCTTAGCGTTCTGGATGCTAAGGGGAAGTCCTCCAGAATTTCGCTATCGTGGCCTTCAGACCACTCTCGTACGTGTACCACCGAGCATGCTCGACAATGCTCGTACTCATCACCTGCAATGCTCCATGCCTCCTTGGATCGTCACGTCTCGATACTGATACCGTGCGCCTTCGTGTGTACGCTTATGTGACCGTACCGCATTGCTCCTCGATATGTACTGCTTCACTACGTACCGCTCTTCTGCGCTCGCGTACGTACTTGTTGTGTGCATCCACTGGCATGTCTTGCACTGCTGCGGCGCTGCCTATACTCGTTGCTCGCACTGCTACCAGCACCACGACACTCCGCTACCGAGCTAGTGTTCTGTCTGACGTTTCTCCATTGTCACGTACAGTTGAGCCTCCAGACTGTCGTAGATAACCTCCGTAATATCCACGTATTTCGAACTCCTCCTGAAGTCCTAGCTCCATCATTCTCGACCATCTGCTACCGTGTCTGCACGATCATTCTCGATCACGGAATTTGGGGATGTGTGAAGCCTCCCCCACCTGAAGAATCGGTTGTCCCCAACCGAGCATTCCCTCTTCATCTGGCGTTCCGCCACGATCCTCCATCCGCTACGCACCTCCTGATGCCGCTCAATTGGAAGGGTGGTGCAAGCGTGCACCGCCTCCCTTCCTGCACTTGTTCTTCTCACGAGTAACCACGCCCCTCCATGACTTGGCCTTTGTCGTGAGAAATGGAGCTTCCTCGTCAGCTCTTGTTCTCGATGTATCCCTCTTAGATATAACAGCTCCATCGCTGGTATGTGGTAGCTCCAACTCCACATATGGAATACTCATCTCCACGCTTGCTCGTTGTCGATCCCGATCGTTACCTGTAGGCGTCCCCACATCCTGTGAAATGAGCACCACCTGTGCTCCGAGCATCTTCGGTATCTTGCCTCCTGCAAGATCGTTGGTGGTGTGGTTTGTCACCACACCACCCCCATGGACGTTTAGCTCCTTATCCATGTTGTGTCACCCTCCGATGCTCGGCATCGCCTTCTCGTGCATGGATGTTCTCCTATCCGCGACTTTCGATGTGTGTCTCCAACACACCTGTTGGTGCTCCGCGCGCACCTGTGCACTCTTGTGGGTCCTAGATCGAGCCTTGACGCATCCAAAGCTCCTTGTGGTGGAGTTACCTCCCTCCACCGAATTCGAAGCTCCAGCTCGAAGTGTTGTGAGGCGTACCTTGCGCACAGCATCGACTGCTCCCAAGTGTACCTCACCTTCTTCTTCCTCCTCCTCGTCCGTACGAAGAGCGTTGAGCTTCTCCCTCTTTGGGCACTCCCGCGCCCGATGCGGTCCATCGCATATGAAGCATCCCTTGCTCTTGGATTGCTCCTTATTCTTGGAGTACTCCCGTTCCTCCGTTGGTGGATCATGGGCAACACCTTTGCCCTTTTCCCTCGACTGCACCTTTGGCTTGCTGCGTTGTGGCCTGGTTGGACACCGTAGTCCACCAACGCATCCGCCACCACGATCGTTGAATTAAGGTCCTTCACTCCCTGCCTATGTAGTTCGGCTTGCGTCCAGCTCTGCAACTCGATCGTGAAGTTGAACAGCTTGTCCTCCTCTGACATCCCCTTGATGTCCAGCAGCAAAGACGTGAACTGCTTCACGTATTCACGAACCGTGCATGTTTGCTTCAGACGTCAAAGAGCCTCCTGTGCGACCCACGCATTGTTCTTTGACAGAAATTGCGCCTTCAGTTCCGTGACTAGATCATCCCACTTGGATATCTTTTGTCTCGCCTTGTCTGCAGCACGGCACCTCCACCATAGCTTGGCGTCACTCGACATATACATCGATGCCAAGCCGACCATCTCGGCTTTTTTCTAGGTCGCCTCGAAGTAAACTTCCATGTCCCAAAGGAAGTTCTCCAAATCCTTGGCACTCCGCGTACCTGTAAAGGGTTTGGGTTCAGGTACCTTACGTCGCTGCACCTCCGTGGAGCCTCTTGCTATTCACCAATGCCTTCTTGATGAGGGAGATCTCGCTACGTAGATCCTCCATCATCGTGCCGAACGCCTCCAATTTGTCCTCCAAAGACTTGATCTGCCCCGCTGAGCGTTGGGTCTCGTCCCTAACATCCGATCCTTCTCAAAAACGATCCTCCAAGACGGCGATGCGGTGGGCATGAGTCCCAATGGTGGACTCCACTTCTTTCTTCCATCGCTAGCTCCAGTGCTGCCACACGCTCGGTGACACCCACCATCTTCGTTCTGTCGATTGAAGATGTACTTGCACCGATAAGTATCCTCTGTTCCCGCGATCGACTGCACCGACAGCCGCTCCTAGCTTTGCCCGCTTTCTTGCCCGCTCTCTTGGCACCAACCAAGCTCTGATACCAGATGTTACAGGGTCAAAATCCCGCTATCGATTTCGACCGAACCTGTGCAGTGTTTGCTGTCCCGTATCTAACCAGCCTTCCCTAGTAGAACGGTCACGGGCACGCTCCAACTCCTCTCGATACTCCTGCTTGCTAACGCACCGACGCTCAAACACAAGCACGAGCACAAACTATCGGATCGCTCCAGAACACTCTCAAGAACACGCTCAAAAACTCAATCACACGATCACACAAGCACCGGCACAAAGCTCTTCTCTTTATTAGAAGGGGAACTTGCTCTGGAGTGGGGTGACATACTACACTCTCTCGTGTACGCTGTGTATTTACAAGTGAGCCACCACCTCTCCTTTTTATACAAGACTCAAGGCAACTCAAGGGATACTCATTATTACATTTACAATAATGATATATAAAGACACAAGAGACCCTTTGAGTTTTTCGGCAACCCTTCGCGTTCCTCAGCAACTCTTCGTCTGCTCGTCTCTTTGACTCCCTTGTTGTCCTTTCGTCTTCCTGCGCGGTTGACGCCACATCAACCGCTCAGTCATCAGCACACTCGCGCTCCTACGCTTGTTGATTCAGCTTTGCCGTAATTCACCGAGTGCCACCGAACATTCGGTCTTGTGTCAAAGGGAACCCACTGCCTCCAGACCCTCGTGCGGTAAACCCTTCCTTAGCGTTCTGCATGCTAAGGGAAAGTCCTCCAGAACTTCGCTATCGTGGCCTCCAGACCACTCTCATACGTATACCACCGAGCATGCTCGACAATGCTCGTACTCAGCACCTGCAACGCTCCATGCCTCCTTGGATCGTCACGCCTCGATACCGATACCGTACGCCTTCGTGCGTACGCCTATGTGACAGTACTGCATTGCTCCTCAATGCGTATTGCATCACTACGTACCGCTCTTCTGCGCTCGCGTACGTACCTGTTGTGTGCATCCACTGTCATGTCTTGCACTGATGCCTGTACTCGTTGCTCGCACTGCTACAACACCACGACACTCCGCTACCGAGCTAGTGTCCTGTGTGACACTTCTCCATTGTCACGTACAGTTGAGCCTCCAGACTCTCGTGGATAACCTCCGTAATATCCACATACTTCGGACTCCTCCTGAAGTCCTAACTCGTCGATCATTCTCGAGCATCCGCTACCGTATCTGCACGATCATTCTCGATCACGAAATTTGGGGGTGTGACAGTTGCCTTGTCGATCACATATCCCGGGATGCCCTTGATGAAGGGGAGGCCAAAGGCGAAGGATTGGAGATCGGTGGTGGAGAGATTGGAGGGAAAGCTGGCCGGGTGGATGGCGATGTTGCTTTCAAAGGGAGGGAGGCTGGTGCTCCTGAAGCATGTTTTCTGGTGCTTCATCATTAGAATACGTATGCTGCAGCTCTTCGTCTTCTTCTGCTTTCTGGTGCTCGCCCACTTTCCTTCTCTTCTCGTTTAGGAAGCGTGCAAGCATCTTTTTGTGTCTCAACTCGCCATTTGATAAGGATATGCCATCCCAAGGTCCTGCTAAATGGAAGGATCTTATCAACGTCCATGAATGAGAAATTATAGATCGAACTGCCGAATCGGAAAATTTGGGTGCTATCATAGTCGTAGTATCGGCTAAGTTCGCGGGCTGGAGATGGAGATAAGCAGACTCGAACCGTTGACATCCGCTACAGGGTAAATCACCGCTTCGCAGGCCTCCCCGACTAATTCTAGCAGGAACACAATCACTAAGGCGATCGCTCGTGAAAGACGAGTAATTCAACAATTAACCCACAAAAGATAAAGTAATGAAAAGCAAAGACGTGGAGTTAAAATTTATTATAACTCTACAAAATATGTGTATAGTACAAGTATGTAGAGGTCGAGAACGCCAATTGACTAAAAAAGACAATCAATGTATTTTTGTATTTTTAAAGGAATTTTTTATTTTTTAGTGGATTTTTAATTGTTTATTTTTTGTAATTTTAAATATATATATAGGGAAAAATGGGGTTGCCCCAACATGGCTGCCCCCACCCCCATTTTTCGCAATTTTTTTTATTTTTTTGGAAAAATATCAACATGTATATTCATCCCTATATCTCTCCTATATGTCATTTGAATTTCGTCAGAAACAGAGACTCCTACGGCCTCAATCCAGACGTCATTTTTTTAACGGTCGCAGGATTTTTTAAATCGACCCTGTCTAGATGGAGGCCGTAGGAGTCTCTGTTTCTGACGAAATTCGAATGACATATAGGAGGGATATAGAGGTGAATATACATGGCGATATTTTTCAAAAAAATAAAAAATTTTGTCCAAAAATGGGGCGGGGCAGCCATGTTGGTTGCCCCCAAGGGGCAGCCCCATCAACCCCATATATATATATATATATATATTTGTTTTTAATTTTATAATTTTTATATTGTTTCATTTTTAAATTTCTTTTTAATAAATAGAGGTAATAAAGATATACCAGTATATATAGATGAGATAATAGATAATGGATATAAATAAATATATAATAGAGAAAATCAGATAAATACTCCATGTACAGTCCTTTTTATTTTTTAAAGGATATTATATTTTTTTGATATTTTTAATAATTATAATAATTATAATTACAATATAAGTAAATATATGTATAAACATACAAAATGGGCTAGTATAGATATAAGTGTACCTATAAATACTCAAATCAGAGAAAATAAAATATTTTTGTTTTTCATATTCTGTACTATTTTTATATTTTATAAGAATTTTTGCAATTTTTCTATTTTTAAATAAATAAAAGTAGGAAAACAATTAGCAATAATATATAGTCAATTGGTTTAAAAAATAGCTAAACAACTCAAAAATTTCCAAAACTAATTTTAATATATAATATATAGGGTTTTTATCAGTTGTGCCCCTCTGAGATATTGCAATTTCAGTTATGCCCCTTCCTTTTTTGAAATATCAGTTGTGCCCCTACCTTCTTGCAAAATTCACAGTTCTGTCCTTTCGTAATATCAGTTATGCCCCTACTTTACCTTAGCAGAAGGGCAGAACTGTGAATTTTGTAAGAAGGTAGGGGCACAACTGATATTTCAAAAAAGTGAGGAGCATAACTAAAATTGCAATATCTCAGAGGGTCACAACTGATAAAAACCCTAATATATATTACAAATAAAATCAGAAATAAGAAATGCAATTTTTTATTTTCTAATGATTTTTTTATAATTTTTTAGGGTTAGAGAGAGTTTGCAATCTTTTGGTATGCCTTTTATTTTTTAGGATTTTTTGTCTGTAGGTACAAAATGTAATAATAAATAATACCTAATTTTGGAATTTTTCAAAATGGTTTTCTATTTTCTTGTATTTTTTAAGCAAACAGGGAATAAATGCACTCTTTTTGAATTTTTATTAATAATAAATTAATTTTAAAAGGCCTAAGAAAAATATATGTGATGTGAAATATGCCCAAGCACTAAAAATAATTTTCCCAAAATTTTTGGATGCCAAAAGGTAGTTTTAATAAAATAAATACAAGAAATAAAAATGCACATACTAGCAGGGAGAATCATGCAAAATGCCTAGAATATATGCCATTTAAAATGCCAACAGGGGTATATTTGCAAATACCAAAAGCACAAAGTCCTTACTGCAATATATCCAAAAGTTTTAATACGAGAATTAGAAATTGCAGGACTAATATGAAATACCAAAAGCCCAAAGATCCCCCTGCAAAATGTCCGCCCAATCACGCACGCATGTATGTGAGGTGACGTGGCGAGGGACTAAAATGTAAATAATAAGATTTTAGGGATCTTATTACAAATTGTACAAAAATTTTAGAACTACAAATAAATGTTTTTATACTAAAAATAAAATACAAAAGATGCGGATGTATGTGGACAAATTAGCCCCGTAAAGGCAATCCGACAGCGCTGATAATTCCACTTGACGCATGTCAGCCTCTGGATGCCCGATGACGCTTCGCGGATGTGTGGCTGAGATTAGATCTCAGTCGTTGATCTGACAGTTGGTGGCTCATGAATCGAACGACGCTTGTAGGTTATGGACTCGGGGCACGATCGGACAACGGAGAAGTAGCTTGAAAGAACATGAAAGAATCCTAGCTCTTCCGAGCTTTGATCGAATCCAACTTTGTCCTCCAGCCCTCTTCTGTGCTGCAGAGAGCCTGAGATGCTCAAACTCTTCCTCAAGGTAATCCGATGCTACTGGAGGCTTCAGAAATGGCCAGGACCCATCGGTGGGGTCCTGGCTGCTCGGTGAAGATCAGAGCCCAAGGAACCTTCCTGTTGACCAAAATCACCTCCAAAGAGGCATTTGACTCCAAACACCTGCACGGGAAGAAGGTTGGTCGAGGTCAAATTGCCTCGATTTGTTATCAGGTGGGGTGGATGCAGAATGAGACAGGTGGACGATGCTCTGGCGAGCGACGAAGGTGGAACATCGACGATTTGATATGGGGACGATCAAGATGAACGGATGCGCGTGGGGCATAGAGAATCGATGGGAAATGAAATGAGTGCGAAAGATGGGTCAGAGAACAAGCAAGGACAGTGGGAACACAAGGCGGAGCGAAGCTTCGATGGACTGCGTGGATGGATTTCTAAGCTACAGTGATTGATCAAAATTGGATCTACGTGGATGGATTTCTAAGCTCCGATGGACTACATGTAAGTTGGATCTTCATTGTGTCGATCTCCTCATAATCGCAGCTTCTGTCATCCTCGCATTGGCTCCCTTGCACATGTGACCGACCACAAATAAAGATAGTACTTAATGAACTACCAAATCGTGTAGAGAAATGTGAATATAGGGGGTTGATCAAGATAAGTGAATGTCACAAGCAATACATGGATCCATCGTGGAACTCCTCGTTCTGGATCTCGACTCTCATATCAATAATGAGAAGAGTACAACTACGTTATGAGTTTATGACTTTGCATTCTTTATGGGTAAACTTCAAATGCATCCATTACATAGTAAATATCTTACTTTATATTAACATGGGTGGCAGCTATAATCATAAAACGACTAAAATCCTTCTTCTTACACCTCTACTTTAGCAAACAAGTGTTTTTTTCTATCTTATTTATTGATTGGTTGTTTCATGACAATTGATTGTTAAAGTTGTAGGAGTGATTTGCGGGTGAGCCAAGTCAGAGTTGAGAATTCTACTGCTTCGCGTGGGAAAACTGTTCAACTACCGCTGGCAAGTTATAGGGCATTGAGGCCAGCATCGTAACAATAGAAACCTTAATTTCTGGAAAATTAAAATTTTAGGTTGTTTCCATGCTTTATTACCATATTAGCAAAATGTTAACAAAAATCTCCCTTCCGATTTTGGTCAAAATGACATTGAAATTGACATTAGTGACCCTGCCACTCTCTCCTTTTCCATGTACTCAATTGAACTCCCTTTTAACACTGTTTATGATGCAAAATTATATGGAAGTGTATATACACGAAATAACAAAACTTTGATTCTCCGGCATAAGTTCCAGATTCAGAGGGTGAAGATGCGTAATGTAGAAAGATATGTACATCTTTAAAAATCCCTTAACATCAATATGTTAAAGAATGACTGAATGGGTGACTTATTTGCAACGGGAAAATTGGTATTTGTGACTGACTATAGTAAAAACAAGTGCATTATTTAACTGACTGAGTTTAAAAGATGGACCTGCCAATAAAACCGCAGCCAATTCTGATCAAGGTTTGTACTCTTGGCCTCTTTCCACTTTTGTGAGAGCATATGAGCCAAATCAATCTCCCCATATTCAAGAACCATGTATATGCAGCTGTCGTCCTTTATCTTGCCATCTCTGTCTGACAAGGATCCTTTTAGAACCTCTTCAAGTAAAGTTCCATCCGTTACCTAACATCCAGTTTGAAGCGCTTGGTGATAACATGCTAATATAGCTGGTAAAAAATTAAGTTGTAATAAATAATAAAACTGCTTGATAACTTGAAGAAAAAAATCAATCTAAGTATCCATCTGTAAACGGTCATATGCATAGACAGAGACTGAATATTTGAAATAGGAAGTTTGCCTATAAGCCATTATAACATACAGTCTAGGAAATACTTGAGGCTGTCCAGTATAACTACAAATCACTAATTTCAAGAATAATTGGAAAATGACAAATCTTTCTCTCTTGGTAGATCACTTGCAATCATATGTAAAGATGAGAACATAAGGCAATCCAGTCAATATCATGGACATTTCAAGTGCATTTTAGATCGAGAAAAAGAAGAAAATAAAATTTATAATGAATGGGAACATTATTGGCCCGAAGTGGCAAAATTTATATCTATGCAGTTTTGAAACATCCATAAAACCATGTACACCGCACAACCTACTCTAGTAGCAAAAATTCTATCTATGCAGTTTTGAAACATCCATAAAACCATGTACACCGCATAACCTACTCTAGAAGGGACTGTCTCCCGATAAGTAATAGAATAACAACCTGTGGCTTATGCCATATGGGCGGAATGGCAGATCTCATTCATAAAACATGTGTTTTCATGGATGCAACTTTTTTATCAGCTGATGGTCCATCTTTTCCAACATCACGCCCACTTTGTTTTCATTTTTTTTTGAAACAAGAGGGGTAAACATGCACAGGTACCCGCTCCAAGATTTGAACCATGGTCTTTTCTTTGGTAGATATAATGCACTACCAACTGACCATTGAAGTGGATATGACCCCCGGTCCAATTCTTGAATTGAAAATTTGAAAGCCAGTGGCAATACAAAAAAATCAACTCCTCTAGTTCAAAGGAGTGTTCCTTTGATTATTTGTTAACCATGGGAAAATGAATTGCGGAAGCGAATTAAAGAAATAACAAAAAAGAATAAGAACACTTTGATTTTACATGAAACCCTCCTTGAGGATCACACCACGGAGAAGCCTAAAGGGCATTGCATTGTGTTTCTCTTAAAGATTGTCGTGGGTATGACCCTATATACAACCCCATCATCACACCAAAGTCTCATCAATAAATGATATGAGACAAAACATGAGAGCAGTGTAAATGGATCTCGGAGAGATCCAATTACCCATCTAAGCACATTCTATACCGCTCTGCTCAAGCTAGAGCATGCAATGCTCAGCTTGGACAAACTGAAAAAACATGCACTCGCATACTGAATACATCACAATGCAAATAAACTTGACTCAATGCATACTCGCTTTTTAAGGAAAAAGAGTGAGACACCTTGAATATGCTCACCTAAAAACTTCAACATATTCAAATTTTAAAGTATATAGTTACAAAGACCAAGATGCTCGCAGGCACTTAGCATGTTCCGTCACATTCTCCCCATACATTTTCTCACCCTAGAAAATAACAACATTTCTCGCCAACCACAGGGTCTTGAGAATAGTCGTGATCCAAACAATGTCATGCCCAAATCCAGAACCCATCTGGGCAATAGACTCCCACAATCCTCATAGGTTGTCATCACTGATGGTCGAATCTAAGACATCCCTTAACAACTTGCAACCAAAGAACAAATGCTTGGAATCCTTAATTGCATCGAGCAGCGCTGCCACATCCCATCAATGCATGGGAAGAAAAGTGCCCTCTCACCAAATAGCAGTTGATCCCTCCTTACCAACTAAACGAAAATCCAAACCAAGAGTGGTACTCTCCATCACCAAATATGTATGTACTCTATCGTTGCAATCCCTGAGTCAAAGGTAGTAGAAGCATATAAGGACGTGTATGTCTTACTAATCATGAAATAGTCATCAACCCAATTCCAATGACCATGTTCGAACGAAGGCCCACCAACTTCTGTCAATGTCTCCATCAGCAATATGAGCTCATTAATATGCTGATCTGACAACTCTATACGAAATTTAGGGAACCATCCACCCTCCTCCCAGCATTCACCCACCAAGCATTCCAATCAACTACCAACACCAAAAGACATGGATAGAACCCACCAAGAATCCCACGTCCAGTCCAATCATCCCTTCATAATTGGAAGTCTATGTCTTCACCTACAATTGGTTTCAGGAAAGGGGAAACCATAGGCAAGACCGAACAAACACCACGCCAGAAGTTCGAAGGCACCCTCACTGCCCCAACCTGCATCGATAGGCCAAATGTGATGCCTTGGACGTCATGCACCATCCTACACAAAAGATTTGTACCTCCACCCCAAGTTCGAGCAACCCACTCGATCAGTAACGCATTTTCCATCTCCTCCGGGCTGAAGGTCCTAAGTCACCCATCCTCCTCAACAAGCAAGAGCGTTTTCCAACCCCACTAAAGGTGTGCCCTGATTATTCCCCCAAGATGCCCAAAAGAATTTTTGTATCAAGGCCTCAAACATCCCTTGAACACCCATATGCAAGAGTCGTGTCGACAGGAAAGAAGATCAAGGTCGATAAATCTTTTTTCATCGATACAAGATGACCACCCATAGATAAGTAAGAGACGTGCCACCTTGCTAATCTCTGCTCCATCTTATCCACAACTGGTAAGCACTCACCCTCGTAAGAAAATCATCCATCCCACCCGAAATCTCAACAAGCGATGAAGGATACCTGAATTTTGGTCTAGGACCGCCACTTTGATACCATGCAGAAAGAAAGGAATGAGTTGTTTATTCTGTGGACATAGGGTTCCTTTATATAGAAAAATCCTAGAGGGAAAATAATCAATGGGGAAATTATGTAAAAAGGAAATAAGAAATACATAAATACTACTATTTCCTAAAATACGCTCGTTTGAAGAGAGAAAAATACTAATACAATTGATCTCTTGGCTCGAACAATGTTTGTGTACAATCAAGTCAAACTCGATTAAAATCAAGTCCGAGTTATAGCTCGGTGTTTTCAACTAAGCATGAGTCTTGATTTAAGATTGGCTTAACCTATTCAACTCGATAGGCGCTATTACATAAGTGAGCGCCATCAAGCAAAGGCTTTTGTGGACATTTTTTATAACAACATTTTGCTTGTAAACCATGCATCATCTAAATACATAATTTAAGGATTTCCAAAAGTTAAAAGACTAAATGGAGAAACTAACCAAAGTACTCAATGGCACGCAGTGATAAGTTCAAGAGATTTCACTTAATGAATCATGACCACTGCTTAGCCTGTAACAATATTTATGTCCTTCCTTCCAAAAAAAACAATATTCATATCCCACCCACTCAAGGTTTTGATTAAGAGAAGACAAACATAGATGGATTACTCCCACAACATACACAAAATTGAAAAGATAAAGTAGTAAGTGTCATTCACAAAATAAGAAGACCTTCAGATCAATTGCATTGTCTGGTGCTCATTATTTTTTTCCAAGAAACAGATTCCCTGTTGGAAAGCTAAAAAAGAAGTTCCAAGATATTTCCCCACCCAAGACGCGATCAGGTATTGTCATTGCAGGCCAGCATCCGGAGCAACAGTTTTACTAGGCTCATGCATGTGCAATATGAAACGAAATCAAGCTTGTATTTTAGAATTAAAACCATCCTTGTTCCAGTTGATCATGTGCATATTGATTTATAAAAAGTGCTTCAGCTCCCAGGTAAATCAAAGGGAGCGAAAAGATTAACATCTTGCAAGTTTATAGTGTGATATGCAGCTTCAGGTTTCCAGGTAAACTTCCAAGAGGCACCTGTAAAACTTTACTCTAGTAAGTACCTATCGAATGCTCTAGTGGCGTACCTCGTAATCAACTAATTCAATAATGTTGCTCTTTCCCTTGAGTTTGTTGAGATATTCAATCTCTTGACAAAATCCACATGCAGTGGGATAATCGCGCCCCCTGAGCTTGATCCTCTTAAGTGCATATATCGTACAATCCGAGGATATCACTTTGTAGACCTCGCTACTTCCCCCGCTGCCTATCTTGCCGAGCCTCTGATAAAGTTTTCCATTGACCTTAAAAAAAAGATCCGGATCGTATTTCTTTTTACGAACCTTCTCAGCTTTAGCCCGAGGTTCCATGTCTACATTGTAAGAATTCTTCCCTGGAGGGACCTGAGCTTGAGAGCTATTCCCATCAGCATCAGGTTCCTTCCTTCCAATACCACCATTAACACACGCTTCTTTCGGATGCCCGGGAGGCTCATAAGCTTTAGCAGCCAAATTTATACCACCATAGACTTGGCCCATGGCCGAGCTCTCGGAAGCGGGCACCATCATATGTGTCCGAGCAGTCTGCATAGCAGAAGCTGCATTTGTAGACTGAACGGTTGGGCCTGAATGAATAGACATTGTGGTGGCATACGAGGAACACATGGTCGAACCTTGAGTCATAGGATCCGCGGGCTGTGTGCTGCAATACTGGTGTGGCACCTGGTGACCTGGCGGGATTGGACCTTGGCTCTTTGCTGTGAGGGCCCATCCTGAACTCTCCACGCCTGCAACTTTCATTCAGTCAGCGACGATAGATGACACGAAAAACAATTCAAACAATGTGAGTTCATGCTTATCAGCTCGTATTTTGCGTTTCTTCGTGTGTGCTTTTCCTTGTCAACTTTGCAGAAGTACAAATTATGGTCGTGAAACAGCTGTTGTAACAGCTGACGATGTGCAACTTAACTACTGGATATCGACTCACCGTGATTGGCCGACTCCTTGAAAGCCATGATCTTCCCGTCACATCCATCAGACACGGCAATCCTTCGAACCGCATCCGACACGGGGTCCATGCAAGACGATCCCGATCCCAATTCCGATCCGGAACCCCCAGCACACTCACCAGCTTTCAGCTCCCGCACCGCGCTGCCCGTCATAGTCCCCAAAATCGATGGAGGCGTGAGCGAGGAATCCTCGGGAAGCACCGGAGGGGCCTCTGCGGTCCCCTCATCGTCAGCCGGCGGCGCCCGCTGCACAGGCACGCGCCTCGCGCGCAGCAGGTTAGACGACGTTGTACCTGTAAGGAACGAAGTTTAAGCGATATGTACCGAACAGCGATATGTGTAATGTGTGCAATCTAGGGTTTGCGATGCTCACTGAGGGGTCTGTGGCGCTTGAAAGCGGCCTGGACTTCCTTGAGGAAGTTTGGGTCGGGCAGGGAGGAGGATGGGGCGGAGGGGGGAGGGAGGGGCAGCTGAGGGCGGGAGAGATCGGGGACTTGGGAGGCGGCGCCGCTAGCCTTCTTCCTTTCCATGGGAAGGGGGGAGGGTAGGATCTGTGGGTCGCCACACCGGCATTTCGCCGGACGTTGGACGGAGGTCGAGGCGCGAGTGGTTACGCCGGCGCCGTTTGCAGGCGAAGGTGGGAAATGGGGAGGGGAAAGGCGTCGGGGGTTGGGGAATCTGGGGGTGGGAGAGCTGCGGCAGTGGCCGTTGCCCGCAGGGGCTGAGGGTGGGAATTTGGGATTTTTTAAAATAATAATTAATTAATTTGTAATAAATTAAATGGTAGCTCTTCCAAATCATTCTCAAATCGGGTGTCGATTTGAGGGTGCGTTTGGTTGTACGGTTGGTCCAACCCGGGATACTCCTCCCTCCAACCCTCTTAATACTCCCCACAGTTTACTATTCACAGGGGAACCTTACCCCAACCCAACCCTATCCAACCCTGCAACCAAACACACGTTGCCCTCCTTTCCAATTTTCTTGTAGTTCACCCCTCTCCCTCTCATTCTTTATTTTTCCCTCACTACCCTCTTCTTTCTCTTAATTCTCCTATTCTTCTTCTCAACCCTCATGATCTCTCTCGCATATTCGCTCATCTCATGTCCGTCAATACAATATTCTAATTTGAGCAAAAGTGAATCGACAAGTTGTATTTTTTCATAATCCTTTTTTGCAGGAGTATTTTACTGATAGAGGATAATATATATTTACATATATGTCTTAGCATTATCTATTTGGATATATTTTCTATCTTAGTGGGTGTTCTTCATTCCATGTAATTTTAATTGTATACATATAAATTTTCTTTCAAAATGTTAACGAGGTGAGGATATTTAGTCCAAATCAAATAATTTCATGGCCGACTTTATATGTACTCGATTGCAATTGACGTAAATAATCTCATGTTAAAATCAGTGTTGCACTAGTCGATCGACTGTTCGATCCGACTATGAGGTGCGGGGGTTGCCGACTGAATAATCTCTAGTCGTCCAATAGTTGGCCTAATCAAATAGTCGGTCCTACTATTCGGCTGTTATTCACCGACTGGTAGTTAAATATTGGAAAATTTTTTATTTTTTAAATTCTCAAGAGTAACCATTTGTCATGATATTACCAAAAATGTCAAAGCTCTATATATGTATGTTGTTAATGGAAATTTTTATGTTGGATTATTGTTGATCGATGATAATATATGTATAAATATATAAGAATAGAGGGCTTATCCAGAGAGCACTGTGCCGATTTGAGAATTTTTAGGCACGCGTAATCATCCGTGTGATGATGATCCTGTGGTTCTGCGTAAAATTGATTAGTTTCTAAATTTAGCGCTAAGAATGAATTGCCATAACCACCCACCGCATATAACTCGCAATTTAATTCCCTTTTTTGAGTTATAATTGAGTACTCATTAATTGCCGCAATTGTTTTTTCTAAAAATAACCATGAGAATCTCCTCCTTCCTCCGATGACAATCAAAATACGACTCACGTTGAGTTGCTGAAATTAATACAAAGTTATTTTTCGTAATACAAAGTTACTGATGTCATTGCAAACATTACTGAAATAAATACAATATGTTGTTTTTTATTCTTAAAAAATTACTGTTACGTTTGTATAAGTTACTTGTTATTCGTAGCAACTACTGTCCATACAATAATTACTAAATAGATAAATTACTAATGTCCATACAACAATTACTAATTACAAATGTTGATATTACTGAACTCATTCTGATTCTTACTGATGATATAGTTACTTAGTACAATGTTACTTATCATGTATTTTTTTATTCATAAAAAATTACTGATAATGTTTGTATAAGTTACTTGCTATTTGTTGGGTGTTACTTGCCTTTCATTCATTCTTACTAATAACACTTGTACAAAGTTACTAATGTCAATACATCAATTACTGATTACAATTGTCCATATTACTGAACTCAACGAAATCACTACTGAATTGTATTAACTATTTTGTATACAATAATTACTGAATAGATAAATTACTAATGTCCATACAACAATTACTAATTACAAATGTTCATATTACAGAACTCATTCTGATTGTTACTGATGATATAGTTACTTAGTACAATGCTACTTTTCATGTATGTTTTTTATTCGTAAAAAAATACTGATAACTTGTGTATAAGTTACTTGCTATTTGTTGGGTGTTACTTGTCTTTCAATCATTCTTACTAATAACACTTGTACAAAGTTACTAATGTCAATACATCAATTACTGATTACAATTGACCATATTACTGAACTCAATGAAATTATAACTGAAGTTGTAGTAACTATTGTTCATACAATAATTAATGAATAGATAAATTACTAATGTCTTTACAACAATTACTAATTACAAATGTTCATATTACTGAACTCGTTATGATTGTTACCGAAGAAATAGTTACTTAGTACTTCTGAATAATTGTTAGATAATTGAGTTGTAATATTACTGAAGCTATACGCACAATTACTGAAGATTCATGTCCATGTTACTTACTCATTGTTATTAGTTACTGAAGTTATAGTTACACAACAATTATGTACTCAGTAAATGTATTTGTTAATGACCTCTTTTATTAGTTACAGAATGATTTATTCTTAATATTATTGTCAAAATATGTTCTTCTCGCTTCTTTAGTCAATAAGTATGCAACGATCATCAACACTTCTTGTTTTTTTCTTCCACGAAACATAAGTGTCCAGACATCTGGCAAACCTGAAATAATAAATTATCAGTAGCATTTGTAAGATGAATCAATAACTATGTAAGAGAAAATATATACATTAAAATTAAGAATTACATCAGTAACATATTATGTTGGAAGACGAACATTTATTTAAGTAATATCTTTATCTATTTCAGTAAGAATAAACTCATACACAAGTAACATCTAATGAATTGTCAGTAATATCCCTAATATGAACCATTAATCATGAAAGATAAAATTATGTCCATGAAAAGTAAGAATTATATTTATAAAAGTAACTCGGTGCAAAGCATAAGTAATTTGATGAGTTACTCCAGTAACTTTTGATACAATATCAGTATCCTTATGATTTTTTTAAACGTTCTCAAATTAAAACTCAATATCGAAACACAAATCATTGATTATCATTCCTTCTGAGATTTCATGATACAAACCCAATCGCAAGTCAATATCATTTGAAATTGAAATCGAAAGAGAAATCATACATCGCAATTCATCTTTGCAAATCTCACTTTCTCATGATCCAGAAACATAACAAAAAATCAAAATTGGGTCTATAAACAGTCAGATTCAAATCAAAATGTCCAAAAAAATTAATTCTTTCTACATACTATCAGATTCAAATCAAAATACGAAAATAAAAATCTAATCGAAATATAATACCTTGCAATAGATAAAAATGTTCGCCTCTGTTTCCATGATTGATCGCCTCACTTTGCAAAACGCTAGATCCAAAAATGTCAGATCAATCTCCTCTCGTTGAACTCTCAATACACGTTTCCATAAACGTATACTAATTATAGAATTGCTTAATATTTCCAATTAGAGGAAATTCCATTTTGGTTACGGTTCCTATTTTTTAGGGATTGAGAGATACAAATCTTACGGCTGGAATTAGAGGCCCATTTTATCTCAAATGGGCACAGTACCCTCTGGATAAAAATCCTATAAGAATATATGTATTAAAAATAATTTAAGTATTAAAATTATATACAAAACTGAATAATTCCGAATAGCCACCCGAATACCGATTATTTTCTATTCAGTGATCCCTCCGACTAAATACCGAATAACGACTTCTACAACACTGGTTAAACTTAACTGGCCTCATATGAATGCAATTAATCATTACGCTAATCTTCGAAATGTAGATATGTAAGTATGCTTCTTGATATTATTTGTTATTACTACAGCAAAACTTTAAATTTCTTGTTTAAGAGTAGACGATCGCATTTGTTCATCGATGTGTATTAACATACATAATACACTCATTACTTACTCATTCATCAATTTTGGATGTTCATCTTTTAGGGAAAATGTATTTATTATCTTATCATATACAACAAAAAGGTTTAAAGTGAAAGTGGGAATCATACCAAACATACAAAAATTAAAGATAATTACAAATTTCAGAAGCTAAATATTAATTATTATAGATTATATTTAATGAACAATGTTTTATGCTAGCCAATAGGAGTCTATTTAATAAATGTATCAATAGATCTTATATAAAATATAAAATAGACATCATGTTTAAATCATTACATTCAAAATAGAAAAAGGAGAATTTTTATAAAAATAAATCGATCATTGCTAATTAAGTTAAAGCTATACACGGAATAATATCTCAATTTGTGTACCCAAAAATGTATTATCAAATATAAGTATATTTGGTTTATTCATACTTTTTGATCTTTTGTTATGTTTGATTTTGTATATGTTTTCATGACTTGAAAATAACCAAAAAGTAATTGGATAGTATAGAAATGGAGTAAACTTATTATGTATTGATTTTATCTTATCTTATCTATCACATCTACCTTGTTTTTCTTTTTCCTTGTATTTTTTATTTATTTTTCCACTTAAAAATAAATATTTTTAAACTGAAAATTAGTTAAAAATTATAAGAGAAATAAATCGATGTAACAACATATGAACAACTCATGCATGCCCATGTTACGATGGGCATCTATGTATATACATACTACATTTCATATTTATACATTCATCCTAGTGTCCGCTTAAATTATATATAATAATCAATCTCATGTTATTTTTCATTAGATATGACATCCAACAATATATTGTATTATTGTATTGGGACGGATCCGTGAGTGTGTCTGATTATCCTGTAGACTATACTGGTGGTCAAAAGCATATGGTTATATTCCCATGTCGGATAACTTGCCTTTATATGTTGGGACAAGTTTTCAAAGCTAACGCTATTCCACTTGATTGATACATCCTTACATTAACATGTAAGTGGTTATATGAAAGATCAACTTTCTACTTGGTTTCAATCTCTAACAATGATTCTACTTTAACGGTGATAGATTCGATCTACAAAGTGAGGTTCATCCACCTCTTTGTAGAAACCACCCCCTTGATCAAGAAAAAAATACTGCCATCATCGAGGTAATATAGTCGCATTTAAATTAGAAAAAATTATAAATTTACCTCCACTAAATTGACAAACATACCTTTTAATAAGGCCAACGGATATTTTCCTAGTTGAGAATATTGACGGCCCATCACAATTGGATGACAGTGATGATTTATTGACACAAATATCTGAAGAAAATATAGAAGAAATTAATAGTGAACCTCATTCGTCTAACGAAGAAAACACAAATAATAACACATACCATGATTTCGGTCACAGTTCATTAGTGTTGGCATCTGACAATGAAGATAGAGGAAGCTCATATCATGTGAATAATGAGGATGCTGCTGAATTACAAGTGGAGGAGTTGCCTTATGGATTTGTTCATGGAATCATAGAGGCAGAAGATGTTGCCTTCGTAGAGAGACAAAGTGCTCCTACCGACGATTCTGGACTAGACTATTGGTTGGAAAGGAGTTACAAGTCGAAGAAGGATTTGCAATATGATCTCAAAAAACAGAGTATGGAAAATCGTGTCCAATATAAAACCAAAACATCAAACAAATAAATTATGACTTTTGTATGTGTTTATGGAGATTGTGGATGGTGCTTACATGCGTCCGAGATAAAATCCTGAGGAGATTGGCATGTTTCAAGCTACCGAGCAAAGCATACATACAGGAACCACGTACTCTTAGTCAAACATCGTCAATGCACATCTATATTTGTAGCATAAATTATTGTTGAATCCCATTGCTAATTTGCCATTTTTAATGTAGTACGGAAATCCAACGACCAATCAAAAACCACATAAAAATTAATGGTGCTATTAAACCATTGTGGTAAATTTGTTTATATAACTTGAAAAGGTCCTAAGGTCAAACTCATTGAAGTAATATGAGGGTCTAGAATTAATTTTTCAAATAATTTAGGGTTAGATTTTTTAAATAGGAATATTTTTATGATTTTTGGATCTTTGCAATTTTTATAGAATACGAGATGTAATATGTGAAGCAAATACGATGAATGGATTTTTGTAATGTTTTAATGCAAGAAAATATTGCAATGAAACGTGTGAGAATAAATAATTAATGCGGTTATTTGGAAATTTAAAAATGATGATGAATGCAATGGGGGAATGCAGGTAGCAGGCTAATCAGCCTCTTCTCAATTTAGTTCCAAAGCCACATGAGTTAATTAATTTCAGAAAATAATATATAAATTATTTCCCATTTGATGCCCTTAATTCTCCAAAATTTATGAGCAATAAAAAATCAATTTTAAATAATAGAATTCTCACAATTCCTCACATTTAATGATATTCAATAATGTCCCTAAATGAATAACTCGTTGTCTAAATTGATAAAGAGTTAAAGGATCTTTAAAACGACATGAAAAAAACAAAATTCTGATGAATGATTCTCAAGCTATTAAATGTGCAAGACGTGGGCACAAATGAAATAAAAAATTAAAAATATCTTAAAATGGACATTTAGATGGGCTACTTTGCCATTTAAGGAAGTCGGCAGGGTCTATGCGGAATTTTAACTAGCAATGGGGATATCAACTATGAATTCAGGAAGCGCAGGGGTCTTTTCTAGACATTGTCACAATCGCGCATGTGAGGCACGTGAGTGGACTCTTCTGGATATGAACAGGGGTGCGCTTGCAATTACTTGGAGTCTGATGGTCCTGCTATGCAATTTGCCTAGAGGCGGACTCTTTCTTGAAGCTCACGAGTATCTGGATAAAAATATGCCTAAATCACATGTAAATTGCACGTGATTGTGCTCTCATTCAGGTGATGGTCCTTTGCTTCGGGTCAATAGCTATTGTCGAAGGAGGTCAAGTGCTTTTCAGACGATTGTCTTCGGTGGAGACTTCGAGGTCTACTGATTCGCCATTCGTGAACTTTGTTTGGGATATGGAAATGTCCTGGGATCGGAGGAGGATTCTCGACTCCTGTTCTTACACCTCTTTCTTATTCACCTTTATTGATGAAGGTCTCGGTGATTTCCTCTGTCCAAGACATAACGATAAATATAGATGAATAGAAGGCTCGAGGTTTGGCTCCTCAACCTAGGCATGATGTCTCAAGGAGAATGGCGGGCAGAGCTTCGTCAATGGTGATGGAACTAGGGCATGACGTGATGGGGTTGTGGTGGAGATAGAACATCATGCGGGGGGGTAAGAGGGAAGCATGTCGATGTTCATATCTGGGAATTTGAAGAATAGCGAAGATGCGAAGGAGATTTGAGGTTTGACTGAGTTAACGAAGAAAAAAATAGAAGATGAAGATGAACAAAGGGAGAGGTAAGGTATGAAGGTATAGAGAAGGATGCATGGTAGTCGCTTGAAGATGGAAGAGGGAAGTCTCAACTACGGTGATCGTTTTAGCTACGCCATATATGTTAAAGCTCGGTTGCTTCCTCGAGGAAGAACGCAGCAGCAGAGGAGGACAAACCCCTCTGGATCTCACCTTAGATGTGGCCTCTGTAAGGGTTGTGGGTTGTTGTCACCAACCTAGATCCCTTAAACTCTCTCTCTCTCTCGTTCTCGCTTTCATATGAAGATAGCATTGCGGCAGTGAATGGCATGATCTAAGACGGACTTGGGTTATATGTAGCGAAGAGGCGAGTCATGTTGGAATCTGTTTAAGGGAGAGAATAAAGGAGATGGAGAAGGAGAAGCGATCGAGGAGGAGGGGTTCGGTTGTTGGGAATTGTCTATTAGGGGAGGGTTTGGGAGGCGATAATGATAGGATCGGTTGGGTTCAAATGATGGTTGATCGCTAGGGCATAGGAATGGGATAATGGCAGATGGGTTAAACGGAGAAGAAGGGATAGGGTTGGCTTCAGGTGGTTGGAGACGATATAGGGCGTTGGGTTGGATATAGGGATGCAAACGGTCGGATACGGATACGGATATAGGTCTTATCATATCCTTATCCATTTTTAAATCCGAATATGGATCCGGATACGAATGTTATGCGAACGTATGGATCAGGGAACCATATCCTTAGAAAACGGATACGGATGTAAAACAGATATTCAAAAATCGGATACAGATATTCGACAAACGAATACGGATTATTCTACAAATGTTTCGACTTATATATTTTTACAAAAAAAATGCTGATAACCTATACAACAACATTCGCATGCACTATAAGATAATCATTTTAAAAAAGTAATTAAAAAAAGGACATACCCATCTTATTTGTCATAATCAATAGAAATGGTGTGTTTCCATCTTTCTTGTTCATCTTGGATCCCGTAACAAGTCAAAATAGATTACAATACAAGTAAAAAAAGGTAATTTTTAAATTAGTTGCATGAAAGACATGGTCACAATAATAAAAAATATACCTAATATTACATTTCTTGAGAAGAAGATTCACACTCTCACCAAATGGTCATGTCATAGTCACCTAAAATGCAAATTGGATAATAATACAACATAACAAGCATGGTATTATTTCATAATAGCAGCAAAAATATCTAAGAATAAATTAAATAACATAAGTTAACATCTAATGATGCTAACTAACAAAAGAAATTATAATAATTTTGGTTGTAAAATATCATGAAAGTAGTACCGTTTTACAATGAATAAAAGTGATATAGTTTATGTAATAATAAAAGTAAAACAGCATAAAAGTTCTTGTGCATGACTTGATCTATTTTAGTGGGCCATCACCTGTAAAATTAAAAAAAGAAAGAATGCTTTTACAACAATTATATGATTACACAAATATTTATAATTACAAATATGAATATCGTAGATATAATTTAAATGTATATGTCATACCAAATGTTATGATCCATAATATCTTCTTCACGTCCTGCTTCACTTCATTCTTCTCACTGTCTATAACTGGAGAGAAAAATCAATGATGTTAAAATAAATCCAAAATAATATGTTAAATATTGTATAATATCAAATAAAATATCACATTCTGTAGATGGTTCAAGTTGTATCATAACTTCTACTTCTTCATCAAGATTGGTGGGATCGATCGAATCATCAATAACATCTATATTGTAAAATACTTTATTAAGATCTATAGTGATATATGATAAGAATGGAACAATAAATAAATAAATAAATTCTAACCATTGTTGTCACTCTTCAACCAATCTCGAGTGCATATCAACGTCTCTACCATATCAGGATTTAGTCTACTGCGGTTTGCATCGACTACCCTTCCACCAGTGCTGAAAGCAGATTCAGATGCGACTGTGGATACTGAGACTCCAAGAATATCCTTAGCCATTTTTTCAAGAATAGAGAAACTTCCAATATTTTGCTTCCGCCATCCCAAAATATCGAACTTACTTCCACAATCATCCTTCCATCTCAAACATGTTTCTTCTAAATATTCATCCAACTCAGTTTTTAATGGTTGTTTATCTTCGTCATCCATTAGTTGAGCAAATATACTCTTTTTTGTCTAATGGACTAGAGAAAGGATTTGAAGTGGATGTCACATTTGATGCATTTTTTGGAGTCTACAGAAGCAAATCATAACACTGATAAATATTTTCAATTGTATCTTGAAGGACATTCGCTTTTTCTACCCCCAGTTTCATATATGTCTTTATAATATATATTAATTGCTTTCACCTTGTAACGGGGATCCAAAAAAGAAGCAATAGCTAGAAGTTGGTTGCATATATCCCAAAAATTGTCAAACTTCTTTTTCATTGCAGTAGCCATGGACACAATGATGTCATCGGTGCTTTTCAACCATTCAAGAAAGAGCAATTGGATTTCACAAAATTCAATAAAGAAAAGGTTTGATGTCATGTAATTGTAGCCAGACAATAACTCTGTAGCATCAAAAAAAAGTTTCAAACACTCCTCTAATTTTTTTATATAGCCCCATTCATCATCACTCAGCCCATAAATATAGTTGACATCTCTAAATGCAAATCTCTTGAACATCGCCTTGTACTCTAAAGCCGACACCAACATAAGGTATGTTGAATTCCATCTCGTACACCAATCTAATGACAAGCTCTTTTTAGGTTTAGAATCAACTTGTTCCGCGGTCTCTTTGAAATTCGCCTCCATTTGAGGTGAGCATGTCACATATTTAATGCTAAGACGTACCTTCTCTATTGACTTAGCAATCACTTTCAACCCATCTTGGACAACAAGATTGATGATATGGGATGCACAACGAACATGAAAAAAACAATCCTTTGGAAACTAATGAATCACCAAGACGAGCTTTTACAAGTTTTAATGCTACATCATTTGCCTTATCATTATCGACAGTCACTGTAAACAATTTCGGATCAATGTTCCATTCAAACATTTTAGATAAAAAGAAATTGCTAATGTCTGCATCAGTCGATCCATGCACATTTATAAAATTTATGTTTTTTTTGTAAATTCTAAGAATCATCAATGAAGTGTGCGATAATGTATAAATAAGACTTATTTTGTGTAGACGCGATCCATTTATCCATTGTTAGAGAAACTCGAGAAGACAAATTAGAAAAAAAATCTGATATAATTTCTTCTTCTCATCATCAAACACTCTCTTGCATATATTGCAAATTGTTGTGCGGGATGGACCTTGTGTTGAGGGCGGAGTGATAAAATATATTCTCGAAAAGCTGAATGGGAAACCATGTTAAATGGATACTCATGCACAATGATAGCCTTCGCAAGTAGTATTTGACTTTTTTCATCTTCAAAAGTATAACTTGAAAGCCTACTACTTCCATCTGATTTCAACATAGCCTTAATTAGATGTTGTCATGGCTTTACTTTAGTTCGATTAGGACATACTTGAGTATGATTTTTCAAATGGGTTGTGCTCATTCTAAAAGAATGCTGAAATTCCTTTTTGCATAACTTGCTCATATGTTTTTCCTTTGACCGTTATTTCTTCTTTTTTTGTAAACTCTATCATAATCCATCCAAACTCCTGATGTAAGTTTCTTTTGTTTCTTAGGCAAGGGCATCACAATCTTTTCTAAGACATCACTCCTTGAATTCTTAATTGATGGATCAGTGCCACTCATTGTGATAAAAAGTGATATCAAAGACCTATAATAAAAGTACTACATTATACTTCAAATGCTATCAAATAGCTAATGAATTTGATATCTGATTGATTTTATATATAAGTTGAAAAATCAAAAGATAAGAAAAATTCCTGATATTGACAATGTGCAAGGAAGGGTGGAGAATGGGAGTAAGATCTTGATCCGAAGCACGTGCGATACGAGCGAAAGCAAATCATTGTACATGAAAATAAAGCCTATCTTTACTGAAGCTAAAAGATACAAATGAAATAATTTGTAGATTCTCACTCCCACTCAATTAATCCCACTACCATGATGCAGTACTAAAGAACATATACATTTATGCCAACACCATTTCCCTCCTAAATCCTCTTTTATCTGATTCGAGTTACCATCAAAGAGCTAGTTTTCAACAAATACTTTCCCTTTCATTTGTCATTTAATTTTCAAAACCATCTGTTATCTTCCATCAGCTACGCGTATAATTACGTGACATCGGAAATGTTTTTCTAAACAATTTTCCTTCAAGAATGTTAATTTATTCAAGTTCCTGTAAATCTTAATTAATCGTATGCTTTTGCTGTCTATAGAAATTATGTTGTTGGTTGATTCCGCAATTTGAGATTATGAAAAATCAGAAAATGCAATCATGATGAACACTCTTGATATCTATATTTAATTTGAATATATGTCTCTTATCCTAAAATGGCATGGCAATTTAGGATACCTTTCAAAATCTCCTTTAAAAAAACACTTGCAGTCTTTTAAGACATATATTTGAAAATAAGAGTGATTCCGAGCATAAATTTGAATTTTTCGACTTATTTCCTCAGAAAAGAAATCTAAAGTATATTTCCGTAGTTTTCTGTCTTGCTCTAGCAATTAATATCACATATAATCCTATAACCAATCATCTTCTATTTTAAAAATCAGTTTTTTTAAATACTTAACATATGTATAATATCTGTAAATTTAATACAAATTACCATGGTTTGTTTTGGCATACAAGATTACCGGATAAAAAAATCATTAGATAAAACAAAAAAACTCATTTGTTTTCTCACAATAGAATGCAAGTGGGATTTTCGTTTTCATTTTAGAACAAATATGAAGTATTTGCGATGTTCATTAAAAAAAGAGTTCAATGGGGCTGCCCCCGCGCCGTTTTCGGCGTTTTTTTTTTGAAAATATTCCCATGTATATTCATCCCTATATCTCTCCTATATAGGGTGGAGCATTGGGCCCAATCCGGAAAAGCCCGGCCCGAGCCCATCAATTTTCCGTGAGCCTTGGGCCGGGTTGAGGCCCTCTTTTTTCAGCAAACTGAGGACCCGGGCCCGACCCAAGGCCCGCGGGACCGGGCTCGGATTCGGGTCGGGCTTGGGCTTGGGCCAGGCTCAACCCGCACTTATTTTGATTACATAAAGTTGCATTTTGATTCCAATTTATTGTTATGGATATAATTCATCCATAACACATGAATATTGGATGTATTGTTACGATATAATATTACTATTGATGGATGAAGGAAATATTGGATGTATTATTACTATAAATCCATGTCCCCTAATTTAGTTCTAATATGATATTTTGAAATATGAGGGCCCGGGCCCGGCCCAGCCCGAGCATAATATTTTTGAAAAATGAGGACCCGGGCCCGACCCATTTGTACATCGGGTTCGGGCCGGGCCTAGGCTTTTGCGGGTCGGGTCAGGGCCGGGCCCGGGCTGGCCCGACCCAATGCTCCACCCTACTCCTATATGCCATTCGAATTTCGTCAGAGACTCCTACGACCTCCATCGAGACAGTCATTTTTTAAGGTAACTGGATTTTTTAAATCGACACCATCTCGATGGAGGCCGTAGGAGTCTCTGTTTCTGACGAAATTCGAATGGCATATAGGAGGGATATATGGATGAATATACATGACGATATTTTTCAAAAAAATAAATAAAATGCTGAAAACGGCGCTGAGACAGCCATTGTTGGCTGTCCGCAAGGGGCAGCCCCATTAAACTCTTAAAAAAGTAATAAACAACAATGACATGAATTAGACGTATGAAGTTTTCGCTTTTAAACAATATTATCACAATGCTATGCTCCATGACCAATATTTTTCTCAGATTTGCCTCAGTTTAAGTTTTGATCTCTCTCTATTCAGAGGTCAACTACATACAAAGGAAACTATGCATAGTTTCAGTCCATGTCTACTTCTCAAGGATAACATTCTATTAACTTCATGATTCATCCATGTTACATATCTAAACATGTTATTCTCATCCCGCAGCGAAGCGCATGTCAACTATATAGTATATGACTATAACTATATCTGCTAAAAACTGTAACATTTATCCATATCCATCATTAAAAATTGAAAACGATGTCAATATCTGTAAAAAAAATAAACATCCATATTTTATATATTTTAAGTACTACAATAAAAAATACATATTAATTACCTGATTCAAAATGTATATGATGACATATGAGTCTGGATAGGATATATCTGCATGAAAATATTAACTTTATCTGTATTCGTATACTTAAAAAAAGAAAGAATATTCATTTCATATTCGTGTCTGCAAAAAATAAAAATAATCACAAGATATTCGAATCTTGAGGAGAGAATGTTATTTTAAATATATTCTACTTTAGTTTTGATTAGTTTCCTAACTTGAGCATGGTATAATTTAGATCAAGTATTGAGCTCTCTAAAGTTAATTAGTTGGTGCATGTCCCATTTAATATTCTACCTTTAAAAGTTGGTTGATTGGTTAGATTTTTTCCATTTGTAATGAGAGTGATTTAGCATCCATCCACTATACTTTACTTACTCCAAGTAAAAGCAATATTATCTAGACGATCCAAAACCTCCACAACCATACTATCGTCGACGTGATATAAAGAGGAGGACCTGCAATCCAAACGAGGGAGGAAGGGAATTGGAGAACAAAACTCAGCTTCATGATATCTTCATCTACAACATCGGTTACCGCTCTCCAGGCCGCGGTTCTCCACCCATTATCACCATCTCCGAGCTCCACCATACCTGTAACGTCGCTCTCCACACGGCCAACCCTGCCATTCTGGCCGCTCTCCAGGTCGTCGTCCCGTGCGTTGTCCCTATCCTTAGCACCTTGTGTGCCCGCTCTGATACGACACCCCTCATGTCCAACATTTCCATGTGCTAGCTCTGCTCCGTCCTCGCATGCCAGTCCTTGTGCCCTTGAGGCATCGATCTTCTTGAAGGAGAAGAAAAAACCTATCTCCACTCCCTTTTTATTTTGGTCTACTTTTTTCTTTTCTTATCTGAGTCTATTTGTAATTTTTAAGATAACTTTGGACTGAATGCAAATCTTAGTTTCGACAATATTTTTTATAGCAAGTTTCCCAACATTTGTCCAATTCAGTTGCAAAAAAATGCGATTAAACATTTGTTGTTCTAAAACTTTTGTTTGATCTCTTTAGGAACTTAATTGCAATTTTGATACATCTGTTTGCTTCACGTTCCATTTCACCAATTTGAATTTAATGTCTATATGAATATTGCAAGTACACCCTTCTTAGTTTTTTAGTTAGTTAAGTTTTGTTATGTTTTAATTAGGTATTATCGTTTTCAAATTTGTTTCGTTGATACCCTTGAAGGGTTATTTTCTATCTAAGGTACATATAATTAGGGGCGATTTCAAAAGCTTCATTATCTGTTGCATGTATTATCTAATGATGCATTGATTTACAACATGTATGCGACTATCATTGTAACACACCTACCCCAAATATAGTTCCACATCTAAAAGTCACAAAGTGTGAGAGTGAGTTATAAGTGGTGGGGATTACTACTTGACAACTTGGGCTTAAGCATTTTGGGTGGTTGTCAACGGGTCCATTTGGATCCGAACCCAATAAATTGTCAGGGCCAGTTTTCTTCGATAACAGACCGAGGACTTAAGCCCGGGACGTTACAATCATATTCTCCCTTACCCTAATGCTACATAATATCCAGGAGAAGGGAGTAGAAAAATAATTTCTACTAGAAAGACAAGTTACCAATGGAAATTATACATAGTATAACTTTAAAATAAAAAGTGGGTATGTGGAATATTGAACATACTGGTCGATTAAATGCTTCATGAAAATATAAAAGAAGCATTGTGATGGTTTGAATGGCATGGGTCAAATCGAGAGAGCTCCCAACAAATGTCAATATGCATACGCTGCTAAGATGTTACTATTATGGTAAAATACCTTTCAAGACCCTAGTTGTATACGTATATGTGTAGGGGTGAGAATTGGGATAAGGACTCGTACGTGCTTTCCTCCACCCGAAGTACGTGACCCGATGGATACACTTCATAGCATAGTAGGCAAACTCCTCGGCGATGAAGATAAATGATCAGTCGAGCGCGAATCAAGGATGGACACTACAAGAAAAATGATATAGGACAATAAATAATTTAATATTTATTGTCATGTCTTCCGTAGTCAAATATATAATAACGAATATTATTCGTTGCTTACTTCTTTAAATTCACAACGAATAATGGTATTCAGTGTTATATTATTCGTAACGAAACATATAACAATGATTATTTGTTTATTTTTTCTTTTAATCATTGCTAAATTTGACAACAATTAGTGTGAATTTTAACGAATAACTCAACGGAAAAATTGTCGTTATTTGTACCTCTAACAACGAATACGGCACTTGTTGTTAACTACAAGTACAAAAAATGATTTGGTAATGAATAATATTCGTTGTTATATTTCTAACATCGGAAGATATGACAACGAATAGTCAAATTATCTGTTGCCTTAAGTCTAATTTCTTGTACTGGGTCTATTACTTACACAACTTCTTCCTCTAATTCAAGATTCCGGTTACTCATTAGGGGAAGTCATCGTTACAACATCACATCTGAGAGAAAAGACAGCTTTTGATAAACTCAAATCAATATAATCAAAGGTATAATAGTTGTCGAGAGAAAGCTTGACTACGAGTTGACAAATAAGAGCGATCGTGGAAAAATTTGACTTCACAGCTCGGCGAGAATTATCCACGAAGTCTTTAGCAGGTTGGCCGCAACGAAACGTTAATGGTTTGGAGCTTTTTTTGTGAGGGCTCTCCTCTTCTCCTTTCTTCTTCTTGAGATATTCGGTCAAATATTGATATATATATATATATATATATGTATGTATGTATGTATGTATGTATGTATGTATAGTAGCGAGGCTCAACAGAAATATTTGCCTGACAACGAGGAGGAGAACAAGTGGAGAAAAATCAAATACTAAGTGAGTCTTCCTCTCATCCGAGCAACCTCATCAGATTAATCTGATCTTTTATTCCCGGTGGACCATATTCGCAAATTTCGTTATCAACATACATCATTTCAACATAAAATTAACCTCTTTCACCTATCTAGCATAACTATACAATTTACACCATTATCTTGTTGCATATGATATCTAATTTGTTCTTATATACTATCATTATGCAATGCATTCATCGCATAAACATGCATACGAAGGGTGTTCCTTTCGAATCCATACATTGAAGCCATATTTTCACATATACCCTTAAAGTTTACCATTGTGCTTATACATCTTAACATTTTCATCTTTTCACATATATATTTAGAATTGCCCTAATTGTGCATGTGCCCCTTACAATCATAACATTTGCACAAATGCCATAACATTGCCATAGTTGCACACATACGCCTTAGAATTTTCATAACTACACATATACCCTTAATTTATTTAGTGTTTAAAGTTGTCTTAATTATTAAATTATTAAATAGCTTTGGTGGATTTGATGGCTTTACACGCTGGCACTAACAGTCCATGAATATGACATACATGACAGTGTAGGTACGACTGTGGGGACTTATCTTTTGCCTCAATCGGTTCCTTGAACCGTACACCTCCGAAAGGTGTTGGTCCCTTTCGACCCTTACGACTCAGTTTGAGTCGGTGCTAGAATCCTAACTTATAATTAATAACTTAATGACCTTAATTGATCAATCATCATTATTCATTATTTTGGTAGCACATTCATAAAAAAATCAAAACCTTCAGTACACCTCCGAAATAGACACCTTATCTGATTGCTTATATGGGATATCTTTTTTTCTTTTATGTTTCCATTTGTTGGCTCTTATCGAATTTTCATGGTGAAAATTAATGATACAAGTGTCTGGTAGCAGAAGGGTAAGAATTTCCTATGTTCATTTCGTATTCTCCTAGAATTGAAGGTAACTTATGCCTATTTTACGACATACTTCGATTGTACCATAATATCATCTTTCATTAACCGTTAAGAGGTGTGATTACCTTGCAGTAAAATGAAAAGCCCTATATCGTCCACAATTCTATGTTGACAGTGGAAGAAAAATAAGCAATGGAGAACCGTTGTTCATGGGGTTAACATGGACAATTGGATATACAAGAAATATGACTTCCTCCATGTATATTTTTTTTCGCAACACAATCTTTCCTAAATAAATTTATTTGTCACAATGCACATGATTAAGAATAGATGCAAGTATATCATAAATAAAACACTTATGACAATACAAGTTTGTAGGTTCCTCAAAGAATCGAACAGTAAAGCTACAAGTATAGAATGACATGATTATTTGGCTTGGAAATAATAGTCTACTTAGATCCGATGTATGGGTTATTATCCCATACTGCTATCGTCAAAACCTCCAATAATTAAGATGAAACATAAGCCTCGTATAGGTATTGAACAGATATTAACTTCAATCGTATCCAAAGGCTGAGAAAGTTCAGTATTCTTTCGATGCCTGTTTTATTCTAATATCCAACATCATTTAATATCTATGGAAATCATCTGCCATTAATGGCGAAGATGTTTATATACACAAGATTTGAATCGAAGGCGATTATTTAAAATCTCACTAAATGGTCCTATAGGTTCGACACATACCTCAAGTACGACGAGTTTGTATCTAGTAGTGAACGCTACATCCTCTCCTCATTCTCGAACCAATATTCTCCTCCGCTGAATCGACTGCGATGAGGATGATTCTACCAGTGACATCTTTCTCTCTAACTCTCTCTTCCTCTCTCTCTCTGTAAAAGGAAACTGACGCGAAAAATGTGGGATTCATTGGATCTTTATGCCTATCAATAGGGTAATCAATGGGTCACTAATACCCTTTAATTTAGAATCATCCTTACTAATTAATGGTGAAACAAAAAGGAAACTTGGCTGGAAATATCTAGCTATTACAATCCCACTATGTATCTTCTAGATTTAAAAAAACATGGATCAATGATGGCTTTAAAGAAACTAGTGCAAGGAGCTTGGAGCAACTACTATTTTAAAGATAGTTGACAAGTAAATTGATGCATTTAAAGACAACTTTAAAAAATAAAATAAAACTTTTTTGAATATTGATTAAGAATATGACAACATTCTTCAAAATTTGGGTTTCTTGAGAACTCTATGAAAGATAATTGAAATCCAAGACAGTGGACTGAGCTCACCAAAAATAAAAAGGGATTTTTACCTTGCAGACCCTATAATCTTTGCCAATTACCTCCACAACATTTGAAACAACTTAATTCCTCCCTCGACCCGTAAACCTGCTCCGTCTTACCCCAGGAACCCTACCGTTAAATTGACACATCTTGAGCTAACTTGCTTGGGTTAAAACTGAGTTAATCAAACCCCATAAAAACTAACGGTTGGATTTCTTCCTCTCTCTCCCTCATTCCTTCTTGAGAGGGTGTTTTCTTTGATGAACTCAACTAGGATCTGCTTGAGAGGGTGTTTTCTCTGCTGTGATCCCCTTGACCCAATGAAATAGCAAACCCGCGAGCTCCGCCCTTCGCTAGATCTCCTCCTCCCTCTATTTAACACCGTCCTCGACCTCTCTCTACCTCTGTCCACCATGGCAACCTGTGCCCATTCCTTTCTTTAAACCCAACCCAGATCCAACGTGCACAAAGCCTCCAACCTTCGAAAACAACGACCACCATCAGCCAGAGCCCTGCCATGGGTTCGTGGGGTACGACCCCCATGAGGACAACGCCTTCGAGATCTGTTGCCACACCCTCTTGAAGCACTCCACAGTCCCCATGGAGATACTCAGCATCCCTTAGCCCGAGCTCCGTGCCCGCGGCCTCTACACACGTACCTGCGACCCCACTGAGTCGGCCGAGTTCTCCTTCACCCCGCTTCCTCACCTCCTACCTCGCTGGATTCAAGGGATGGGCCATGTTCGTGGACCGCGACTTCCTCTACACCTCCGACATCAAGCCCCTCCTCGACCTCCTCGATGACCTTTTCTCCCTGATGTGCGTGAAGCACAACTATGCCCCCAAGGAGACCACCAAGATGGATGACTCCATCCAGACCGTCTACCCCTGCAAGTACCGGTCCTCCATGGTTCTCTATAACTGCGGTGACCCCAAGAATCGATCCTCACCCCAGAGCTCATTAGCAGCGAGACGGGGGCCTTCCTCCACAGGTTCATGTGGCTCGACGAAGAAGAGATCAGGGAGGTGCCCTTTGTCTGGAATTTTCTGGTGGGTCACAACAAGGTCGTGGAGGGGGACACCCAGATGTACCCTAGGGCTATACATTACATGCTCGGTGGGCCATGGTTCGAGCAATGGAAGGATTGTGATTTCATGGATCTGTGACTCAAGGAGCTGGAGGAGTGGAAGGGGCAAGAGAAGAAGAAGAGAATCAATTGGGAGGAAGAGATAAACGTCTGAGGATGTATGGATACACACCAATTTGGTTGATTTCGTCTTGACTTGTTCTACTCCATTTGTTTCAATGATTTTCTTGTGTGTCGGGGCGACAGAGATAATGAGGAGGAGGTGAGGTAGACTTGGGGCAGAGCAACGGGAGGGGAGGCAACGGCTCGGGGGGAAACAACAGGAGGGGAGGAGGTGGTGGAGGGGGCAAGGACGGAGGAGCAAGGGGAGGGGAGGCGGTGGCTTTGGGCTGGGAACGGGAGGGGATCAGGTGAACGGGGCGGAGGAACATGGGAGGGAGGATGGGAGGAAGGGGAGGGTGCATCATGTCATTTTTTATAAATTTACGAAACAAAGAGATCAATTCACATCTCTTTTTAACGGAATCTGGTTATATCTAACGATGAAGGTTAATCATATGGTCTGTAGGGTAATGGTTAGTAAGTTTACGGGGTCGAGGGAGGAATTAGATTGTTTCAAAGGTCATGGAGGTAATTGGCAAAAATTACAGGGTCTGCCAGATAAAAATCCCAATAAAGAAATACTGTATGGATGTTGCCTAAGGGCCCGTTCGGTAGGAGAATAAGCAGGAATAAGGATGGGGAATAAGGAGAATAAGGGTCTATTCTCCGTTCGGCTGGAGGATAGGAATAAGGAGAATAAGGTGAAATAATGGTAGGTAAGGTGAGATAAAGATAGGAATAAGAGTGGAATAAGATGAAATAATGGGGAATAGTCGTACCACGGGGAACCGTGTTGGGGGCTTATTCCCCTTATTCCATTCCCCCTTATCTTCCAAACGAACAAGGCCTAAAGAAATTAATATTTTTTTAAAAAAAATAGGAGGCAAGGATACATTGGCTAGAGGAAAGTGACAACCTATTTCACACTACTATCAGAGGGAATGAAGAGAGAAATACTTAATCTTCTCTTCATAACAATCCTAATCTTGGGGATCTTGGGATAAGGAAAGTTTGTATTAGCAGCATTGTTATTGATGTGCTGAAAGCCTACATTTGTCGTGTTGCTTTATCTATAGTTATTGAGCGACCTTCTTTTTCTTGGTTCAAGAATGAGAGATGTGTGCAACAAAGTGATCCTTTATCTCATGTTTTTTTATTATCGGGAACAAAATTGAGCAAATGAATTCTAAATCTTATTGGTAAAAAAGAAAGTCAAATCTTCTCTGTCTAATGGAAAACACATTATATCATCATTTCTACCTTGTTGGTTATGCAATAATCTTCAATGATTGTGCAAAAGTATCTCTTATGAATTTGATGAAGTTTTTTGCATACTTATGAAGAAGACTATGGGCAAAAGTCAATAGTGCAAAAAGCAATTTTTCTATTAACCAAAAACTACCTTCTAAATAGAGTACAAGATATTCAAATTAATATTGGTATGTGAGAAAATGCTTTTTCATTTATTTTTTCAGGGTTGTCCAATTTTTTCAAGCAATAATGAAAATAAAGTATTTCGATGATTTATCAAAAAAATGTTTATGTTGATCTAGCTGGTGGGAAAAGAAAATTTCTTTCTCTAGGTGAGAAGATAGCTCTTATCAAAAATGTTCTTTCAAGTGTCCTAACTCACATGCTATCAGTTTTTGATGTTCCTAAAGGGGCGCAAAAATACGTGACTATATTTGTTAAAAGTTCTAAGAAATCTCAAAACAAAAATTTGGACTAGTGAATAAATTTGTAAATATTGCAATGAAGGAGGACTTGACAATATAAGTCTTGAGGAATTGATGGAAACTTTGAGAGTTGAAATGGCTTTGTGATGGGTTTTAGGGTTTACGGTTTAATGAGGATCCACTTTGCGCGAACTTTATAAATGCAAGGTTTTGTAATGAATAGCATGTTAGAAAAAGAAATATCGGTTTTTAGAATGATAATTGATTGATTGAAGGCCAATCTTCTTTAAGAGAGTGATGAAGCTCAACTGATCCATGAAGATCTTAAGCTGAAAGACTTATTTGTTGTTGACGATCTGATTGTTCAAAGGTTGATAGACTTAAATCTTCTCGATAATGTATACAAAGGAATAATTTCTGAATAATTTAGATTGAGTAATACATAACATGTTAGAAAGTGGGTTGAGGAAAAATAAGTGAAACATGTTGTTAATAACAATCGGAATACCATTAGAGTAAAATAATATTTGTTAGCATGGGAAACGTTATATCTGATAGATGAACTACTATGAAAAATTCAATCTTTCCTTGAAGATTGGAAGAATAGGATGATCTATGATGAGAACTTTCAAATATGGGATTTTCAATGGTGTATAAATATAATTATTGCAAGAAAAATCCAAAGAGAGAAGATGGGAAGCATGTTTACTTTGAAGGTGATCTGAGGTGTATTCATTAAAATTGGTGTATTGAGATTTGCCATCTACCTTCTAAAATTTTTGAGAATGTGGTAAAATAATTTTAAAAAAGATATTGAAAGAAACCCTAATTCAAGCGGCGAGAAGATTTTTTCTTACTTGAGCCTTCGGGATATTTGGATTGCAATAAATAAGAGAAGATTATCCAATGATTGTATAGAGGGGTGATCCTGTGGGCCAAAATATGTGAGGGCATGAGATGACTAATTATGGACCACTGGATTCTGTCATCTCTCTCCTCGTTGATTGCAGTATGAGAGAGAAGATCATATTCTAGTGGTCCAGATTCGCTGCTATCATTCTCTCACAAATTTTGGCTCTCACAGGATCACGCCTCTAATTGTATAAGTAGTTGATTTTTCAACAAGAAGCAGTATTTGAATATCAGGTTAGTTGGCCCTTTCATTAGAACTACCACATACACAATGAAGATGAATGCCATCTATTGACGAGAATGAGTATAGAAAGTAAAATGCACTGGAAATTTGGAAGTCTTTTTTTAAAGGAAATCTATAGATGGGGAAATCGAATCAAATATTGGGGGGCCTTCAAAAGGAAATCATGATCTGGCTGGAAGCATGGTGATTTTAAGAGATGGCAGTGGTTATTTTCTCTTAGGATTCTACTAGTTGTTTGGCAATACCACCTACATGGAAGTAGAGGAGTCAAATTGAGAGTGGGAAAAGCTTGATAAAGATATATGAGAACATATTTACATAATTTAAAGGGATCGTGAGATGTCTAACCTCTGGCCCCTGACAAATGATAAAAAAGTGGTCTTTTAAAAACCTACTTTCAAATGTTACTCATGTTTGTATATAAGCTAATTTAACTGAAGCTCTTGCTAATCAAGGATGCATTTTAAAAACAATTGGAAAGATCATTAGAGACTATGATCTTCTAAAAGAAGCGTACATGACTTTATAGGTTGGACAAAATTACAAATCATCTAGTTGGAGATAGATTCAACAATCTTGATGCAAATGATAAAGAGATGAAATTGTAAAAAATGGAACTTGGAGAATGTTGTGGACATGGCTTCTATCTTCAAGGAATCTACTTTCCAGAATTACTTATGTTTACAAAGAAGCTAATTTGACAACCGATGCTCTTGCTAATCAAGGATACATTTTAAAAACAGCTGGAGGTCAATATAGATTATGATCTTCCAAAAGAAGTCTATATGACTCACAGATTGGAGAAAAAAATCATGCCTTATGTTCGATTTAGATAAAGGTAGTGTTTTCTATTATAGATGAGTCTTCTCTTTTCTGGCTAACCATCTTTAATTGAAGTGTACACAAATGTAAGATGTGTTCACCAAAGATAGTAACTTTTTGAAGTTCTAGTTTATATGTATATGTGCTTGCTCCTTTTATTACTTAAAGGAGGAGTTAGATTATCGTATTATCAAGGATGAATAAAAAAATTAATAGTTTTTGTGGAAACCTTAGTTGAACTATGACAAGGGATTAATGATGTGCACACATTACAAGACGTTTGCATGACAATTGAGCTCCTTTTCCTTTGTAGGGTTTTTACTATTCTTTCATGGGGGAGTACCTTGTGATTATGAACAATAAGATTAGATTTTGTGTTACTTGAAATTGTTTCGATATTTTGTCACGTTCTTCCTATACATGTAAATCATGAAAGGACACTCTTTGTGGGACTTTCTTCTAATTGTTAATTAATTTGTAATTAATTAAATAGGTAGTAAATTTACATATTTAACATTTTAGGCACCAATCGACACATCAGATGCCGACTGGGGGTAGGCCATCCAAATCAGCACATGATGGGCTTGACACCTTTTGTGCATTTCATAGAAATTACAATGTACCTTTCAGATTTACATTGAATGCTCTATAAATTATACAAATGGTCCTATAATATATACAAGAATTAATACTAACACTTACAATGCTAGGGATGTAGCACCCCGAATATAGTATAACATGTTGTAATCACAAAATGTAGTAATAGCTTATAAGTAGCGGGCCTACCATTATATAACATGAACTTAAGCCTTTTGGGTTGTGGTTAAGGGCCCAACCGGTTGTCTGGGTCAGTAATCTTCAATCTAAGCCTCGGAGTGTTACAGATGGTATCAGAGCAGATTCCCTCTAGTAGCGAAAGTGCTACCTAAGAGGTGGAGTCAGCCTTACCATAGTGTTAGAAGGAAAGTGCTACCCAGTAGGTGAAGCCATCACTATTATCGAGAATACATCATGGATCATTGCACAGTGAGGACGTTGCGAATATAAGTGAGTATGATTGTAGTATCCTAAACATAGTTCCATATCTAGTAATTACAAAGTGTAGCAGTAGCTTATAAGTAGTGGAGCCTACTACTAACCAACTTGTGCTTAAGCATTTTGGGATGTGGTTAAGGGCTCTAGTTGGGCCCAAGCTCAATAGATTATATGAGCTATTAATCTTTGGTAACAAACTGGACCTGAGGGTCCAAGACGTTACAAATGATATTAGAGCAGATTCTCTCTAATAGTGGAAAGGATTTCCCAAGAGGTGGATCCACCCCTACCATATAGTTAGGAGAAAAGGACCGACTTAGAGGTGAAGCTGCCTCTATTAATGGGAGTAGTTCAAGCGCTATTGCGCAACGAGGATGTTGCAAATATAAGTGGGGGTGCTTGTAGCACCCAAACGTAGTACTACATCTAGCAATCACAAAGAGTGGTAGTAGCTTATAAGTAGTGGGAGCTACTACCAGATAACTTGGGATTAAGCATTTTGGGTTGTGGTTGAGGGCTCCAGTTGGGTCTAATCTCAATAATTTTTATGGGACATTAATCTTTGATAGCAAAGCATGTCTAGGGGCAGGAACATTACAACTACTGGATAACATGAGCTTAAGTATTTTGGGTTGTGGTTGAGGGCTTCAGTTGGACACATGCCCAACAAGTTGTTTGTGTCAGTAGTCTCAAATAGTGGACTTGATCTAAGATCTGAGACATTACACATGGTATTAGATCCAGGTTCCCTTTAATAGTAGAAAGAGTTGTCCAAGAGGTGGAGTCACCCTACCATAGTGTTAGAAGGAAAGGACTGCCCATCAGGTGAAGTCATTACTGTTACTCGGAATAGATCACGAGCCATTACGCAACGAGGACGTTGTGAATATAAATGGTGGTGATTGTAGCACCTCAAACATAATACCACATCTAGTAATCACAAAATGTGGTAGTAGCTTATAAGTAGTAGGGCATGCTACTAGATAACATGGGCTTAAGCATTTTGAGTTGTGGTTAAGGACTCCAGTTGGCCCAAGTTCAATAGGTTGTCTGAACTAGTAATCCCTAATAACAGACCGGGTCTAGGCCTCAGGATGTTACATGAGAGTTCTATATGTTTCAACGTAATTTTGATACTATACAAGATATTATTTTTTCAAACTAAATGGTTGTATAATCTTTCCTAAATAAGTTGAAAATGCTTTCTTTTTTATCAATTTCTTAAGTTGTATATATTTCTATTATGAATGTTCTAACATAAACTGAATATATACATTTTAATTTTATTGGATTATCTCAAGGAGAAGACAAGGTTATACTTCTTATTATTCGTATGATTGTTTGTGGTTTTATGTCTCTCTTCTAATATATTGACACTGGTAATATCTAAACACATGTGAATTTTATATTTTTTTTGATATCAAGGTAATTGTTCGTGGAAATACATAAATCCATTCCACATAATGAGATCATCCATACTCACAGATCTGTCCTACTACAGTAATATGGAAACATTATTGGATGTCATCATATCTAATGAAAAAATTACATGAGATTGATTGTTAGATATAATTTTAGAAGGCACCAAAGAATTGATGAATGAATAAATATTGAATGTAGTGTGTATGCACATCAAGGTAATTGTCCATGGAAATACATAAATCCATCGATTCACACTATAAGCCCATCCATACCACACATCTATCCCAATTAAATAATAGGAACAGTGTTGGATGTCATATCTAATGAAAAAAACACTTGATGTTGTTTATTATATATAGTTTTAGAATGCACCAAAATAATTGATGAATGAATAAATATTACTTGTAGTGTGTATACACATCAATATACAACAAAATATGGGGCGTATGAGTTGTTCATGTGTTGTTACATCAATTCTGTTTTTTTTCTTTTTATTATATTTTTTAACTAATTTTATTTTGTAAATATTTATTTTTTTAGTTGGAAAATAAATTAACAAAAATTACCATGAAAAGAATTATGTTCAACTTAAATATAATAAACAAGATAAGATAAGATTAATATATGCTAAGTCTATGTGATTTCTATATTATCTAATTATTTTTTATTATATTCAATCCAAGAAAAATATGTTATAAAATCAAACAAAATAAAAGTTTTAAAAGCATGAATAAGCCAAATATACTTAAATATTGATTATACATTTTTTAGTTAAAAAATTGGGATAATATATAGTGTTTATCTTTACATTTATTAGCAATGATCGACACATTTTTACAAAACTTCTCTCTTTTTTTAGTTTTGAATGTATGTGAATATGTAATCATTTAAAATACTATATATAATTTATATTATATACTACATTTTATTGACTCCATTATAAAATGTACTTCAATTGACTCATATAAAATAATTTTCATTAAAAAAATAATTTATAAGGATTAATATTGATCTTGTAAGAATGTGTAATTACATCTCTTTGTTGTATATTTTGTATGTTTCCCACTACTAGTTTAAATGACATGATAATTTACATGATCCTTTCTTTATTGTACATGATAAAATAATAATATTAGTTATTCCTAAAAAGATGAACATCCTTATTTGATGACAAGTTAGTAATGAGTGTATTGTCCATGTTCATACACAACGATGAACAAGATTATTTCTTTGTCTACTTTTAAATGGAAAATTTAAAGTTTTGTTGTAAGTATACAACTTATGTGTAAAATTTCTATCAGTATAATACATTTATATTTTTATTAAATTCAATTTCATTAGGTACATAAATCTGCAAAATATATATTCAGATATAATTTGAATACATATGAACTTTTGCTACTACATATTCAGTGATATCAAATAACATCAAGAAGCAAACTTGCAGAGTTACATTTTGAAGATTGTACCTAACAATTAAATTCATTCATATGAGGTCAATTAAATTTAACATAATATGCGGTTACTTAACAACTACAAATGAGTATATTTGAAGTCGACAATGAAATATATTTGATTTGGACTAAATATCGCTATCTCATTAATATTCGAAAAGAAAATATTTATATGTATGCAATTGCAATTACCTAGAATGAAGATTGTCCGTAAAGATAGAAAATATATCAAAGTAGATAATGCTAAAATATATTCACAAATATATATGTATATATTCTTCTCTATCAGTAAGATACTCCTGCAAAAAAATTGTTATGAAAAAAATATCATTTGCTGATTCACTCTTGCTTCGATTAGAATATCGGAATGATGAACAAGAGATAGCGAATTTGCGAGAGATATCGAGAGAATTGAAAAGAAGAGATAACGAATTAGGAGAAAGAGGAGGTTAGAAGGAAAAGTGAGCAATGAGAGTGCATGGAGGTGGTTGTTGCAACTTCAAATAATATCGCAAGATAAGGCGGGTGCGGGAAGTGGTTGTTGCAACTTCTCTCCAAATAGACATCTCATGTGAGGATGTGTCTAAAATATTAAATATGTAAATTTGCTACATATTTAATTAATTAGAATTAATTATTTTTTTTTCAAAGAAATCCCTCAGCTTTCAGCATTTGATGAAATAATAAGATTCAGAACTCCAAAGATTGGACCAATAGGAATAGAAATAAATAGAAAAGAGATTTTTACTCAACAGACCTGTAATCTAGATCGTTCCCGAAGAGGAACTCGTCATCATATCAGCTCCCAGCCCCAAAAAAGAAACCCTAGTCCAATTCACGACATAGCCCGCACATCCAATTCCGCGCGCCCGCCTTCCCCCCTGCAAGTCCCCAAGCGACCACCCCAACCCCCATGAAGCGCTCCGCCGACGACCTCTCCCGCAAGCCCTCCGACGACTCCAAGCCCGTCTTCGTCTCCAAGGCTGTTGAGATAATCCCTATTTTATTTCTTTAGATAATTCCAATTTCTGTTTTTCCTTATCTCTTGTAAATATTTATTTATCTTTTGTATTTTATCCAATGGGTTTTTCTCCTATATAAGAGAACCCTTGGACCTTTCATAAATCATCTTAGTTTATCCCTTTAACATGGTATCAGAGCCACGTTAATACCCTTCTCTAATCCCGAATCCCCACCTCTCCAGCCTCTCCCGCGCGTGAACTCTCACGACTTCTCCGCCAGAAAACCTCCGAGGGAGCGTCGCCCTCCTGCGACCCGCGTGGGTCGCTGCGCGCGGTGCTGCGCCGACCTGCGCTGCGCTGCGCCCCTCCGCGCCATCTCCGCGCTGCGCTGCGCCCCCCCGCCATCTCCGCGCTGTGCGCATCTCCAGAAGCCTTGCGCCATCTCCGCGCTGTGCGCCATCTCCAGAAGCACCGCCATCTCCGCCCTGTGCGCCATCTCAAGAAGCCCCACCATCTCTCCGCTGTGCGCACCTCCAGAAGCCCTCCAGTGCACCTTGCGCACCCTAGGCGCCTTGCGCAACCTGTGAACCTCCAGAGCCCAGAAGCCCTAACTTCTAGATCGCGTGCAGGCTGTGCGCGACTCCAACTTAGGCCCTGATCGCGCCTCTGCCCGAGGCACCAATCCGTGCGCCTAAAGCGCCTAGCGGATCCAGACATCAAAGAAAGTGTGCCCTAGCGCATCTAGGTCCTCGGATCCTTATCTAACGAGCCGTCCAGGATGATGGTATGAATACAATCCTTCTTATGATTTGATAGAATCGTGTATATCGGTATATCCCAGTTGAAGTCTGTTATTTGGCTCATCATGTCTGACATCAAGGGTGATATTTTCTCGACCGGAGCCTTTAAAGGTCCGGCTCCCATCGTTAAGATGGATGGGACCAATTATGAATTATGGTCCATGCAGTTTCTCACCCTCATGCAGTGCAATAATAAGGAGCACGTCTTAACAGACCCAGAGCCAACAGATAAGACTGGGGCTAATTCTTCCTGGAAGCAAGATGATGCGTACGCACGAGTATGGCTTTGTGGGACACTTACTACGGAAATAGCAAATGATATCCTGAATCAGCCCACTGCCAAGGCAATGTGGGATACTTTGGCATCCACTTATGCACAAGCAAAGAATGAAACCAAAATCCTTCAATTGCAGTTTGATATTTACAACTCCAAACAGAATGGTCGCCCTCTGCATGTCTACTACTCTTCATTGCGTGGCATGTTTGAAAAACTTCATAGTTACATGCCTATTACGACGTCTGCTGAACAACAGAAGACATATAGAAACTCCACGATGGTTGGAGTTTTCATGGCCGGACTTGATGCAGAATATGAGGCGGCACGTGCCCATCTTCTTACTGGAGCAACCATTCCTCCTATAGAGGAGGCCTATAGTCGTCTCAGCCGACTCAACATCCCTTCGACAACTACGCCTTCGCATTCCTCAGCAATGGCAGTCTCTCGTGGTCGAGGTAGGGCGATCCAGTTCAGAGGACGCGCATCTCGAGGAAGAGGCGGTGGACGCCAACGTGGGCCTTGCACCTATTGCCGCAAGCCTGGACATGGAGAGGATACATGCTATCAGAAGCATGGCTATCCTGTTTCTGGTCAAGCAGCAGAGCAGATTGTGTCTCCCCAAGCCGATCCTCGCCTGGATGATATTGTCTCCCGTATTAGAGAGATTATGACTCCTAGTACTGACACCATCGCAGATACCGCTACAGCAGCCAGAGCATCTTCGAGCTCCTCAGGTATCACTTATGCCTTTACTGGTAGTATGAATGCAGACATAACAGAATGGATTGTGGACTCTGGTGCATCGCACCATTTATGTGGAGACAAAATGCAACTAAAATCCTACAGAGCAATACCACCTGGCAGATGGGTCGTCATTGCTAATGGCGACCACTTACCCGTTACAGGACAGGGGGAGGTGCAGTTGACACCATCCATACGTCTGAAGAATGTCTTACATGCTCCTGCTTTTCAGATGAATTTACTTTCTATTAGTCAGATCACTAAGGATCTGCATTGTCGTGCCATCTTTGACCATTCATCTCTTGTGTTTCAGGACATACTCACGGGCAGGATGATTGGAAGTGGCCATGAGCAGCGGGGACTTTACAGACTGGTCCAACCTCCTCATGCGAGTTCTTCTATTATACCTACTGGACCAGTCTCTCCTTATTTATGGCATCTTAGGTTTGGACATCTTCCTCTGCAGAAGTTATGTCATGTTCTCCCTCAGATTTCTACGAGATCCTCCTTTCATTGTGAAGCATGCCAACTTGGGAAGCATCACCGTTCATCATTTCCATCCCGTCAGAGTCGGAGCAGCTCTCAGCTATTTGAGCTTCTTCATTTAGACATTTGGGGTCCTAGTCGTGTTCCTGATCTCCAAGGACACCGTTTTTATCTAGTAGCTGTCGATGATTTTTCTAGACTTTCTTGGGTTTTTTTATTAAAAAATAAGTCTGAGGCTGGATCCACTATCAAGCATTTTATTAAAGAAATAAAGAATATATTTTGTGCCAATATCAAATATATTCGGTCTGACAATGCCTTGGAATTTTGCACCTTACATCTTTCTGAGTTTCTTAAATCCCATGGCATTGTTCACCAGACCTCATGTGTCTACACTTCCCAGCAGAACGGTGTTGCCGAGCGCAAACACCGTCACTTACTTGATGTAACCAGAACATTGTTGATACAGAGTCGTGCTCCTCATTCTTACTGGGGTGATGCTGTCCTTACTGCTTGTTATCTGGTAAACCGTATACCCTCGTCCGTGTTAGGAGAGAAGGTTCCTTACTCGATTGCGTTTCCCGAGAAGGATCTCTTCTCCCTTACACCTCGCGTATTTGGATCTGTTGCCTTTGTTCATGATGTCTCTCCAGGGCGTGACAAGCTATCTCCTAGAGCTATCAAGTGTATATTTGTTGGCTATTCTCGTACCCAAAAGGGATACCGCTGCTTTAATCCATTGAGCCAGAAATATTTTGTTAGTGCTGATGTTACTTTCTTTGAGTCGGTCATGTATTTTTCTCCTAAAGGTGACAAACTTAATCCATCTGACTCTGAGAATGAGATTTACATTCCTCCTCCTCCTCCTCCAGTTTCTTCACCTTCACCTCCTCCTCCTCCACCACCTCCACAACCTCCTCTACCACCTCCGCTGGTTCAATTCTTGCCTAAAAATATTCCTCGCAGACCTCGCCCTGTCCGCCCTGCTCACAAGCCTTGCCCATCATCCAGCACGCCCCAGGTATGTAATGAGCATATTATTTCCACTGACAGTATTACTGAATTACCTGTACAACAGGAGGAGCAAATACCCTCTCAAGAGGGAAATATACAGGCCCATGACTTGGCAGATAATCTTGATATACCAATTGCTCTGCGAAAGCCGAAACGAACATGTGCTACTTACCCTCTTGCAGCCCAGATTTCTTTGAATAGGTTGTCAGAGGATTTCAAGAGATTTACACTAGCACTATCAGCCGTACAGATACCGCAAACGTATCAGGAGGCTCTCAAAGATAGTCAATGGAGGTTAGCCATGGAAGAGGAAATGGCTGCGCTACAGTCACATGGTACGTGGAGTCTTGTTTCTGCCCCTATTGATGCATCAATTGTGGGATGCAAATGGGTGTTTACTGTGAAACACCGTCCAGATGGGAGTGTGGATCGCTATAAGGCGAGACTTGTGGCAAGAGGGATTACCCAGACATATGGGGTAGACTATCAAGATACTTTCTCCCCAGTTGCCAGGCATTCTACTTTACGTATTCTCCTTGCTATTGCTGTAACACGAGATTGGCCTCTTTATCAGCTTGATGTGAAAAATGCATTCCTCTATGGTGACTTACAGGAGGAGGTCTACATGCAGCAGCCACCTGGGTTCGCTGCTGAGGGGGAGTGTCATAAGGTGTGCAAGTTACACAAGGCTATCTATGGCCTCAAGCAGAGTCCAAGAGCATGGTTCCAAAAGCTCTCGGACTTGATAGAGCAGCGGGGGTTTGTGAGATCAACTGCAGATCATTCCCTGTTTATACAGAAGACCCAAAGAGGTATTACAGTCATCCTTGTTTATGTTGATGACATTATTATTACAGGGGATGACGAGCAGGGCATTCAGGATACCAAGGACTTCCTAGGTCAGCAATTTGTGACCAAGGACCTTGGACATTTACGTTACTTTCTTGGAATAGAGTTCGCCAGGAATCAACGGGGTCTTGTAATGACCCAAAGAAAATATGTTATAGATCTTCTCTCAGAGACAGGCATGGCAGATTGCAGACCTGCCACTACTCCGCTTGACCCAAGCATGAGGTTATATGATGATGATACTGAGGAAGTCGATAAGAGAAGATACAGAGAGCTGGTTGGCAAGCTAATATATATAACTATTACCAGGCCCGACATAGCATTTGCAGTAAGCAAAGTAAGTCAATTTATGGAGCAGCCCAGACAGGCACATATGGATGCAGTCCATATGATCCTAAGATACTTGAAGATGTCACCTGGTACTGGACTTCTTTTCAGCAGAGGCACATCTCTATCAGTAACAGCATGCGCAGATGCAGATTATGCTGGGTGTCCAAAAGATAGAAAGTCTACATCTGGATTTGCTGTGTTCATAGGAAATTCTCTTGTTTCATGGAAAAGTAAGAAGCAGACGGTAGTTGCTAGATCAAGTGCTGAATCAGAATATAGGGCTATGGCACAGGCTAGTACAGAAATGATGTGGGTCAGATCTGTTCTTACTGATCTAACTATAGAAGTACCTCTTCCCATGCATCTCCAGTGTGATAATCAGGCCGCTCTCTTCATTGCAAATAACCCAGCCTTTCATGAGAGGACGAAACACATAGAGGTGGATTGTCACTACACTCGTGACATGATACAGAAGGGTTTTATCACCACTACACATGTCAGCTCTGGAGACCAGACAGCAGATATACTTACAAAGGCTCTAGCAAGAGGGCCTTATCAGAAATGTTGGTCCAAGCTGAGTCTTATTGATATCTACGCTCCAGCTTGAGGGGGAGTGTTGAGATAATCCCTATTTTATTTCTTTAGATAATTCCAATTTCTGTTTTTCCTTATCTCTTGTAAATATTTATTTATCTTTTGTATTTTATCCAATGGGTTTTTCTCCTATATAAGAGAACCCTTGGACCTTTCATAAATCATCTTAGTTTATCCCTTTAACAAAGGCTGAGCGCGAGCGCCTCGCCCTCATCCGCCGCCAGGAAGAGGCCTCCGACCATAAGCGCCGCGCCCTGGACCAACTCCACTCCCTCCACCCCCCTGCACCCCCATCCGCCTCCAATTCCAAGCCCGACCCCTCCCCCGACCCCTCCCGTTCCCGCGACGCCAAGGACCGCGAGCGCGACCGCGACCGCGAGCGGGAGCGCGACCGGGAACGCGAGCGCGAACGAGACCGCGATCGGGATCGGAGGGACCGGCGGGACCGCGAGCGGGAGGAGGAGGCGAAGAACCGGGAGCGGTTGCGCGCCGAGAAGCAGGCGGAGAGGGAGAAGGAGAAGGAATTGGAGGCGATCAAGGAGCAGTACCTCGGCTCGAAGAAGCCCAAGAAGCGTGTGATCAAGCCGAGCGAGAAGTTCCGGTTCTCGTTCGACTGGGAGAACACCGAGGACACCTCCCGTGACATGAACGTGCTATACCAGAACCCTCACGAGGCACGCCTTCTCTTCGGCCGCGGCTTCCGCGCCGGGATGGATCGCCGTGAGCAGAAGAAGCTCGCGGCACGCAATGAGAAGGAGACACTGCATGAGGTGCGGAAGAAGGAGGGGCTGGAGGAGCGACCGGAGGAGGCGGCTGCAAGGCATCAGAAGGAGAAGGCGGCGGACTTCTACGATGCGTTCGACATGAGGGTGGATAGACACTGGTCGGAGAAGAAGCTGGAGGAGATGACGGAGAGGGACTGGCGCATATTTCGTGAGGATTTCAACATATCATACAAGGGATCGCGAATACCACGGCCAATGCGGAGTTGGACGGAGAGTGGGCTTGGGAAGGAACTGCTGAAGGCGGTGGAGAAGGCGGCGTATAAGAGCCCATCACCAATTCAGATGGCTGCAATCCCGCTCGGTCTTCAGCAGCGCGATGTGATCGGTATCGCGGAGACAGGGTCTGGCAAGACTGCGGCATTTGTGCTTCCTATGCTTACTTATATAACCCGTCTGCCTCCGATGAACGAGGAAAATGAGGCAGAGGGACCATATGCTGTTGTCATGGCACCTACTCGGGAACTTGCGCAGCAGATCGAGGAAGAGACTGTTAAATTTGCTCACTTCCTTGGGATCAAGGTCGTGTCCATCGTTGGTGGGCAGTCCATTGAGGAGCAGGGATTTAAGTTGAGACAGGGATGTGAGGTGGTTATTGCCACACCTGGTCGTCTTCTGGATTGTCTGGAACGTCGCTATGCTGTTCTCAACCAATGTAATTATGTTGTTCTTGATGAGGCAGATCGAATGATAGATATGGGTTTCGAACCGCAGGTTGTCGGTGTTCTTGACGCAATGCCTTCTAGCAATCTGAAGCCAGAAAATGAAGATGAGGAACTTGACGAGAAGAAGATCTACCGAACGACGTATATGTTCAGTGCCACAATGCCTCCTGCTGTTGAGAGGCTTGCGAGGAAGTACCTGAGGAATCCGGTTGTTGTGACGATTGGTACAGCTGGGAAGGCAACCGATCTCATTACTCAGCATGTCCTAATGCTGAAGGAGTCGGAGAAGGCTCCAAGACTTCAGAAGCTGCTTAATGATCTCGGTGAAAGTACGGCCATTGTGTTCTGCAATACAAAGAAGTCTGCGGACGATCGTGCCAAGGACTTGGATAGGCTGGGCTATAGAGTAACTACTTTGCACGGTGGCAAGTCGCAGGAACAAAGGGAGATCAGTCTTGAGGGCTTTCGGAGCAAACGGTTTAATGTTCTTGTTGCAACTGACGTAGCTGGTCGTGGAATTGATATTCCAGATGTTGCTCATGTTATAAATTACGAGATGCCTTCAAGGATTGACATGTATACTCACCGAATTGGTCGGACGGGGCGTGCTGGAAAGACTGGCATTGCCACAACATTTTTAACCCTCAAGGATGCTGAGGTGTTTTACGATCTCAAGCAGATGCTTCTGCAGAGTAATTGCCCAGTGCCTCCTGAGCTGGCGAGACATGAGGCCTCAAAGTTCAAACCTGGGTCTGTTCCAGACAGGCCTCCTAGGCGGAATGATACTGTTTATGCTCACTGAGCAATAGTATTAGCTGTTTATTTGATGCTTCATTTGAGATATCACGAGTTTTTGTACTCAATGTAACGCTCAAAACAGTTGAATCTCATTTGGAGGCTGAATGCAGTGATTAAAAATTCATGCAACAAATATATGGCTTTTCATTTCCTTTATTTTGCATATCCTGAATAATACTGTAGCTCACAGCTTATTTTCACCCATATGGTACATGTTTTATATTTAACACTAGAGAATTTGTGTAATATATGTTGCCCTTGAGATTCTTTATGCATGTGAGATCTCCAACCTTTTGGTTTTGGTATTCTTAAAAGCTTTAACTTCTGCATTGCCATTATGCATTTTGGATTTGCAAAGTTCTAAACCATTCTAGCCACATGAGTTTTCTAAACAACAGATGTGCACAGATTTTTAAACTAGAGGATCTTTTGCGAGAATGGAAGATGATAGAAACACCTGAAGGGAAGTAAAATCTGTTTCCTTGGAAACAGGTTCAGGGACGAGGGAATGACTTGCTAGAACTGCAAGAAGTAGGGTACTGTATTTTTCCAGGACATAACATTACTACAATAAACCCTTGATTTATCTACTTTTATTTTCTTCTACTTCCAGCTTTGTTTCATATTGACTCTTTGGCTAACAACACTTTCGATTTGATTTTGTTAAAATTGTGAACTTTTTTTGTGGATGTGATATTTTCTACTAATTAGTTCTTTTTCATAGTTATGATGTGGATAGAGAGGGAATGTATAATGTTCATGATGCATAGTGTGATGGTTAGCTAGATGTACAAATTGATGAAACGACAATCAAAATGACCTTGATACCTGTCCTGGATGCTCATTTTGTTTGAGCTGTCACCCATTTTCCTTACTCTTAGGCTGTTAAATAATAAATGGACAGGGGCTATGTGATATTATATTTTGTTTGAATTTTATATTTTGTTTCCTTTTTTTACTTCTACCAAAGGAAGTCATTATTGAATTCGTGATGAGAAAATGAAACCCTGTTGCGTGATCACTTGTAGTTTGGCCCTTTTTTTTGAGTTATCAAGGATTAATTATTCACTCCAATATGTATTATCTTTTACACCTATTTCTCTTTGTCCTTGTGTAGGTTAGGATCTCATCAACTTTTCATGTAGATAGCATACATGAATCGTGTAGCACCATTTTCAGCCAGTCAGGTATATTATCAAATTAGCTGGCTTTCGTCTAATTCGGGCTTTTGAGAACAAATGCTAACATTCACTTGCTGGGTTTAACTTCCCTAGCATACCACTGATGAAGGGTAATATTTCTATGCCAAACTGCTGTGGGCAGACTACCCTGGTAAGTAGGTTCTAATTCACTTCATTGTCACTGATTGAACAGCAATAACTGTCCATCTACAAAGGGAGTCCAATTCCAGGCTTAGCATTAAAAGGGGAGTCAATAATATTGTCCCTTGAGCGAATTCAGACAGTATATTATACCTGGTTCTGGCCACCAAACAAAAGATTTCTCGCATACTTATTCTAACAAGTAGTAATATGCAACTTTTGCTTAGCCTGGGTTTTAAATGAGCATGAGCATTGTTAGGTGCCGTCTTCCTGTATGCTGTATTTTTTGTCAAGCTGCGGTCGAACTTCTTTCCAATGCTTCCTGCTTCTTTGTTGCCTTACGATTGTAATAAATTGTTGGTCGTTGTTGGTTTTAAGTGTTTCTCTTATCCGTTGCCATACCTATCTCCTCGTTCGAACTAGGTTGGCTCCAGGTTAACAATCCTGACTTGGATGGTTCTTTACTAGTATGCTAACCACATTATGACCACTTACACACGTATTGGCCATTTGGTTTTTTTTCCTGTACCTTTTACTTTTAGAAATAAAGTAGTAAACACTTGAACTCTGGTTAAGTTATTTGAAACCGTAGTCTGCTGATCTCTGCAATAGCTTATTTTCTGACATTTTTGCTTTTTTATATATTCACTTGCACCATGTAGTGTTGTAGTTCTTTTGTATTATTTCTTTGTAATCTTGATTTTTTAGCATATCAGGACCGATTTGTGATGTCCAAGGGGCAACCCACTATGCAAGGCTGCTTTACTTGACCAATATGCCTTCACATGCGTGCACACTTAACAAGTTGGTCTAGATGTTAATTTTATCCTGTCTTTTAGGTGTCATTTAACAAGGCCCCTTCATCCTTGGTTAAGGAGTGAGATGGATGCCAGTTGCCTATGGAGCTTTTTCAAAAGCATTTCTTGGTCCCTGCCTTAATTTTAGAGCGATAACTCCTTTCTTTTTTTAACCTTTTTGCTTTTATGAAGTTAATGTATCATTTTTTTACTAGTTAAGGGAGGCTGGGGTTGTGGGATTGGAACCGTGGTTATTGGAGTGGAAGTCCACTGCTTCTACCACTAGACCATTTAAGAGGGTTTCAATTTATTTCTGTTTTTTAAGCAGATCGGACAGAGTAATCATTTAATTAATAAATAACAAATTATTAATAAGCGAAAATTACAGACCAGAGAGTTTCATGGTCTTCCAGCAGAAATTTAAAAGGGCTGAAACATTAGCCAGCCATCTTTGGAGCTGCTGAAGGAGAATGGGACTTCAAGCCTGTCAAAATCCAATTTTCAACTTCCAAGCTTCCCCAGAAGGCTCAGAGCAACAAAAACTGAAAACAAACCAAGAAGCATAAAGGCGCGTGTTAACCGAAATTTTGGTTACGGGTGTCAAAGAGTCCTTAACAAAAATTTGAACTCAGGTACTGTACACTATTTTGATTAAGTTTCTAGGTTCCAAAGATCCTTAGAGTAAAAGCTGTTTAAGCTAACAAAATCTGACTTCATGATCAATTTTGCAGAATGCTGGGGGCGGGCACCATCAGATGTTTCCCCTTCTTTGGCTTTGGTTTTTTTTCATACTGGATGCCGTCTATTGGCCAACAGAAAGCCTTATCTTGTAATTTAGTAAATGTTAATTGTTATTTGTTGAGGAGTAAGCAAGTGAGTTGGGCAACTTTAGGAGGCATCCACTTTGACCAAACTATATGGGTTCATTGGGATCTAGTGCCCCATCAACCAGCAGCATAAAGAACTTGTTTATTATATGGTCATAAGGCTCCTTTATTAAGAGAAGCCGGCCAATGGGAAAGTTACACTAAAAAATAAGTACATAATTACTATTTCCTATAATACTGCTTTAAGTTGGAGGATAGATATCTATCATGCTTTGCTTGGAAGAACACTTATGAATTGGCCCCATGGCTAGAGCCTTAGTGTATGTATTTGCAGTCTTTTCCTTTAAGCTGACATGGGATGTAGAGACATGGGATGTAGAGATGAAGCCTTCTGTAACGTGTCTTTAGTGAGGTGGAAATCCACCTCGATGTGTTGGTGGTCCTCTTATAGAATGATGGATTTTTGGTAGTGAATAACGTGGCATGATTGTCACATAGCAACTACTTGGGAGGAGGTGTGTCAATAGTTAGGTTAGTCGGAACATACCTGCGCGCATCATTCTAGTGCTTTCTTACGTCATGTTGTATTCGGATTCAACACTCGTTCTTGCAACATTGGTTTGCTTCTTACTTTTCCATGAGACTGGTGAGCTCCCAATAAACACGACAAATCTAGAGGTTGACTTCATATATTCGGGCATCCTGCATAGTCAACTTTTGTACAAGCCATGATCTTAGGAGATGTCACTTTTCAGAAGAGTAACCATATGCCCGGCAAAGACTTCATATCCTAATCCGTCTGGCTGAGGCGCCTCTCTCCCGGAAGTCCTACCATTACTTTGATTACTGGGCATCTCGGCTCGGATACTCTGATGCAATCGAGCTACCATGGACTACATGCGTCCACGGTAATCCCCTCTTTTGTCTGCAAAAGAAGCTTAAGTTCTTTAAGCTCGGCCTTAAAGATTGGGCGAGTAGGGAGGCTAATGTTATTAAAGACCACAAGTCTATGGAACACACGATCTCCACTATCAATAGCATCCTTTCGTTGGATCCCCTTGACGCTTTCATTGCCCAGCTGGAGGCGGACGCAAAAGAGTACATAGTCAACCTGGAAAATGACCTTGAGTCATCCTGGCGGCAGAAGAGCCGCATTGACTGGCTCAAGCTCGGGGACAGAAATACTAAGTTCTTTCACCTCTCGGCCAAAGCACGTGCTTCTCGCAACGCAATTGCTTCACTCATTGGTAGTGATGGGCGCCGTTTGGATACCTTCTCTGATGTGGCAACTGCTGCTGTCGAATTCTATGGTAATTTGCTTGGCCCAGCACTCCCCCGTGCTTCTAGACTGGACCCCCCCACCCCTAGAGCCATTCTCTCTGAGGAAGCTCGTTCTTGGTTGGTGCGTACATTTAACGAGGATGAGATTTTTAACGCACTCCGCTCCATACCTTCCTCTAAGGATCCGGGGCCAGACGGGTTTAACGCAGGATTTTTTAAAAGGCACTGGAACATGTTGAAGGGTGACGTCATTGCTGCCATGAATTTTCTACATAATGGTGGTAACATGGTCCGTGAGGTCAACCACACCTTCCTAACCTTGGTGCCTAAGGTCCACTCCCCTTCGGGTCTGGGTGACTACAGGCCCATCTCATGCTGCAACGTGACATATAAATTGTTCTCTAAACTACTTGCTTTGCGACTCTGTGGTTCTGCCTCATCTCATCTCTGACAATCAAACCGCTTTTATAAAAGGGAGGGTGATTGGTGACAATTCCAGATTGGCTCAGGAGCTTGCAACTGGGTTTGACAGGTTGGCCAATCCTCGCGTGCCTTCTTAAAGATAGACCTTACTAAAGCATTCGATACAATGGAGCATCAGTTCATTCTTAAAAGCCTGGAAGGGATGGGGTTCCCGCAGGTCTGGATTGGGTGGATTGCGAATTGCATTCTCACTTCTTCGTTCTCGATCATGGTGATTGGCTCTCCGACGGGCCTATTTAAGGGCACCCGTGGCCTCAGGCAGGGGGACCCTATCAGCCCTCTTTTATTTGCTATTGGTATGGAATCTTTGTCTCTGCTTGTGGATGCTACGGTGGACAGGGGGGAATTAAAGACTATGAGGAGGGGCGTCTCCTTGCTCTGTCCCACCTTATGTTCGCCGATGATATCCTACTCTTTTGCAAGGGTACTCCAGCTTCGTTGATTGCGTCCAGGATGGTGTTTGCTGAGTTTGAGGCAATCTCGGGCCTCAAATTGAACGCTCGTAAAAGTAAATTTTTTCGTCCTAGGAGCGCCACAACAGATTTTGGTGTTACCTTGCAGACCGGTATCCTCATATCGAACCTCCCTACTACCTACCTTGGACTGCCACTTACTTCCTCCTCCAGGAATGGGGCTCTTGCCTCTGCTTTGGAAGACAGGGCTAGGGCCTTGCTTTGTGGCTGGAAAGCAAAGGCCCTATCCCTCGCCGGCCGCCTTCAGCTCCTTCGCACGGTTGTCTCCGGTGTCCTTCTTTACTGGGCTGCGGGGTCTCTCATCCCAATTGCCACCGCGCGTCGCATTGACAAATTGTGTGCTAATTTTCTTTGGTGCTTTGGCCGTAGCGATGTAGGCTGGCGCACCGTCTGCCTTCCTAAGGTTGAGGGAGGCCTTGGCCTAAGATCGCTCGTCTCCCTCCGCGCTGCGATGATTGTGTCATGGACTTGGCGGCTACTTTCGGCCGAGCATTCTATCTGGGCTACCTTTTTGCGAAGTAAGTACCTCCACAATGTCACTTTTTGGGAGGTTACTCCGGGGTCCAATGCCTCCTCTATCTGGCGGGCTATCCTTGCTGGGCGTGAATCCATTCGCAGCGCTATTAACTCTACTCATGCCGGTCACTCATGGACCCGCTCCCCAAAGGGTTTCTCATTCAGAGATGCATTCGACCTTGTTCGTCTCCGTGCTCCTGTTTTCCCGTGGGCGGTGATCGTTTGGAATGTTTCTTCCGCCCTAAACATTCCTGTTGTCTGTATCGCGCTACTCTGAATCGGCTGCCGACTTTAGATAGGCTTGCGAGACATGGCTACGCCGCGCCTGGCTTGTGCTACCTTTGCGGGCTGGAACTTGAGTCATGTGATCATGTTTTCTTCCGCTGCAGCTTTGTTGCATCCACATGGTCCTGGTCATTTCTGGCCTTCACCTTCCAAGGCCCCCCTCCACCTCCTTGGCTGGTATCATGGATTGGACTCGGACCTTGGTGGACAAGGACATAAAAAATTTGCTTTGCATATCTCTCGCTGCTGCTACTTGGACAATTTGGAGGGAATGCAACCTCAGATGGTCCTCCGGCACTGTCTCTGCGGCCCCGGCTGTGGCTCGTGCCACCATTTCTGCAGTCAATGTCTTGATGTGTTAATTCTATCCTGATGCTTGGTTTTTGATCTTCCAAGCATAGGTTAGTTTGCTTTTCTGATTGCTCCGTTCCTTTCTGCCATTGCCCCTTGTGGTGATGCTTGTAAATGTTCATTCTTTACATCAATGATATTATATACTTACCCATAAAAAAAGACTTCATATCCTTTAGGATGATTGAGACTGCACATCTATTAGCCTAACGCGGGTGCTCCATAAAATAGCTGACTTTGCTCATTGCAAAGGAGATGTCTGGCTTGGTAATCGTCATATGTGGGAGCTTCCCAATGAGCTCCATGTATCTCCTTATCTACATCATATGTATCATCGTCATAGAGCTTCATGATGGGATCCATAGAAGTAGTGGCAGGTTTGCAGCCAGCCATCCTGGACTCTAGAAGTAGATCGGTAGCGTACTTCTTCTAAGTCATCACAAGTCCTATCTGATTCCTGAAAAATTCAAGTTCAAGAAAATATCGTAGTTATCCAAGGTCCTTGGTGATAAAATGTTGTCCAAGGAACACCTTAGCCTCACTGATCCCATGTAAGTCATCACCTGTAATAATAATGTCGTCGTCGTAGAACAGAATAACAATAAGACATCGTGATATCCTGTGTACAAAGAGCGAGTGTTCTGCATTTGATCTTTTGAAGCCACATTGCTCTATTAGGTTCCAGAGTTTCTGGAACTATGCTTCGAGACTCTGCTTAAGGTCATAAATAGCCTTATAAAATCTACATATTTTCAGACACCGCCCTCAGTAACAAACTGAAGTGGCTGCAACATATATACTTCTATTCGCAATTCTTCATACAAAAATGTATTCTTGACATCAAATTGGGAGAGATTGGTCTTTCATACATGTTGGCTTTTGCGTGCGATGCCAGTGGAAGACCACGTGTGCATGGGGTCTAATCCTGTTGCATGTGATCCTTCGATAAGGCGGTTGTTTAAGCAGTGATTAGTGGATGAAGTAACGGAAAGCTTTACCCCATAAAAGGCGGCAGATGTTCCAGTTTTTGTTGAACAGTGATGGGCCTCGCTATAATCTTGAAGGGTGGATGAAACCTTCTTTTATCTTGTAGGATGTAGGGCCAACTATACATTATTTTGATTAAGTTTCTTAGTACTTATTTCATGATGGTTAGGTACAAATTTAAGGGTGAGAAGTGGTGGCTTGAGAAGACCACCTTTTTTTATTTTTTTGTGAATAAGGCGACTAATGCGTTGCTATTGAAAACACTCGCCATGTGCGTTATGCTCTCTAATTAACATTTTAAAATTCATGCATTATATGATTAATGCCATGTTCGTTTGGAGAATAAGCACTAGAATAATAAGAGGTCAATTCCCTGCCGGATACAATTCTCAAGAGTGCGACTATTTTCATCTGCATCTCTTTATTTCACCTTATTCCACTTTTATTCTTATCTTTATTTCACCTTACCTATCTTTATTCTACTTTATTCTCATTATTCATATCTTTCCTGCCGAACAGAGAATAGACCATTATTCTCTTTATTCCTCATCCTTATTTATACTTATTCCCGAACTAAATGCTACCTAAGAGTGTTAGTCTTCTAAAAAAAGGTTTCAGATTATTAGTAAAAAAATGGCACAGTGATTGGCACGGAAAATGGAAAGATGTGCAATTTTTTGTGTTTTTTATTCAAATAATTAAACCCAACCCTGGCATCCAAGGAAGCGCTTTATTCATAAACGGCACAAGTTCTCAGTGTGAGAATACTCAGATGATTATTCCATAGAGCCCTTGGGTCTCTTATATAGGGAGAGAGCCCTTGGGTAAATTACATGAGAGGTACATAAAGAAGCTAAAATAATAAATAACACCACAGACTAATAACTATCTCTACACTCCCCCTCAAGATGGAGCATAGATATCTATCATGCTCAGCTTGGACGAACATCTCTGAAAAGGTCCTCTGAGCAATGGCTTCGTGAATATGTCTGCTGTTTGGTCCTCTGAACTGACGTGGGACGTGGAGATGAAGCCCTTCTGAATCATGTCCCTAGTGAAATGACAATCCACCTCTATATGTTTTGTTCTCTCATGGAAGGCTGGATTGTTGGCAATGAATAACGCTGCCTGATTGTCACATTGCAGGTTCATAGGCAAGGGAACTTCAACATTCAGATCTTCTAGAACTGCTTTAACCCACATCATTTCCGTGCTTGCCTGTGCCATGGCCCTGTACTCGGATTCGGCACTGGATCTTGCCACTACAGTCTGCTTCTTGCTTTTCCAGGAGACTAGAGAGCTTCCTACAAAGACAGCGAATCCAGAAGTAGACTTACGATCTCGTGGACATCCTGCATAATCCGCATCTGCGCAGGCTGAAATAGACAAATCTGTGGCTTTCTTGAACAGCAACCCTGTGCCTGGAGAAGACTTCAGATATCTCAATATCATATACAATGCATCCATATGTACCTGCCTCGGCTGCTCCATAAATTGACTCACCCGGTTTACTGCAAGTGCAATATCCGGTCGAGTTATAGTGATGTATAAGAGCTTGCCCACCATTTCTCTGTACCTTCTCTTGTCCACCTCCTCAGTGTCCTCATCGTACAGCTTCATACTTGGGTCCATAGGTGTACTTGAAGGTCTGCATCCAGTCATTCCTGTCTCTACCAGCAAATCTGTGACATATTTCCTCTGATTCATCACCATTCCTTGTGCATTTCTTGCAAATTCTATCCCCAGAAAATACCGTATTGTGCCTAGGTCCTTTGTAGTGAACTGGCTGCCCAACATAGACTTGGTCATCGCAACCCCTTGTGCATCATCTCCAGTAACCAGTATGTCATCAACATATACCATAACAACGATGGTACCTCTAGGGGTCTTCCGGACAAACAGTGAGTGATCCGCATTTGATCTTCTGAAACCCTGTCGTTCAATAAGCTGGGAGAGCTTCTGGAACCACGCACGAGGACTCTGCTTAAGGCCATAGATAGCCTTATGAAGTCTACACACCTTCTGTGACTCCCCCTCAGCAGCAAACCCGGGTGGCTGCTGCATGTAGACTTCCTCCTGTAGATCACCATACAAGAAAGCATTCTTAACATCAAGCTGGAATATGGGCCAGTCACGTACCACTGCAACCGATAGAAGAATGCGAAGGGTAGAATGTCTCGCCACCGGTGAAAAAGTGTCCAAGTAGTCTACCCCATATGTCTGTGTAAACCCCCGTGCGACAAGCCTGGCCTTGTATCTGTCAAGACGACCATCTGCATGATATTTGATCGTAAAGACCCACTTGCAGCTCACAACAGACGCACCTGGAGGAATAGGGACCAGAGACCAAGTCCCTCTGGATTGCAATGCACGCATCTCCTCTTCCATCGCTAAACGCCAGCATTCAGTCTTCATGGCATCCTGATATGTCCGTGGAATCTCAACGGATGATACAGCTGCGGCAAACTTCTGGAAATCCCCAGTGAGTCGATGAAAGGACACATGAGAGGCCAGGGGATATGAGGCACACTGTCTTCGCTGTTTCCTATGAGCAATGGGCCGGTCCAAGTCCTCCAAAACAGTGCTAACCGGTTGGTCATCCTCCTGTGGTAAAGGCTCCTGCACATGTGTATTATTTAACCCATCATTAATATCAGAACATACCTGAGGCGTGCTGGATGGTTGAGATGTAGCCTGAGCAGGGCCTGTGCGTCTCGTATAGAACTTAGGGAGAGGAACAACTGGCGGTGGTGGTGGTGGTGGTGGCGGAGATGGTGGTGGTGGTGTTGATATTGATGATGGTGGAGTAGAGGACGGACCAAGGCTTGGAGGTGGTGGAACATAGATCTGGGAGTCTGATGATGTGGAGGAGACCAACCTGTCACCTGCAGGGGAGAAGTACATGACAGGTTCGAAAAAAGTAACATCTGCACTCACATAGTACTTGTCATTGACAGGATCATAGCAACGGTACCCCTTCTGTGTCCTGGAGTAACCTACGAAAACGCACTTGATAGCCCTAGGGGATAGCTTATCAAGCCCCGGAGATAATCGGTGAACAAAAGCGACAGTGCCAAATACCCGAGGTGTCAGTGTAAATAAATCTCTGTCAGGAAAGAGAACAGAGATTGGAGACTTTTCCCCCAGAACAGTTGTAGGCATTCGATTGACCAGATAACATGCTGTAAGTATAGCATCACCCCAAAAGGATAATGGGGCACAACTCTGAATAAGTAAAGTGCGTGCAATGTCAAGAAAGTGTCGATGTTTTCGTTCGGCAACCCCATTTTGTTGCGAGGTGTAGGCACATGTGGTTTGGTGGACAATGCCTTTGGATGAAAGGAAACTAGCAAGAGAGCGAGTGCAGAACTCCAAGGCATTGTCTGTACGCACATACTTAACAGTAGATGAAAACACATTCTGAACTTCATTTATTAGATTTTGGAGAACATTTCCTGCTTCAGATTTATTTTTAAGAAGAAAGGTCCACGACACTCTGGAAAAATCATCAACTACAACTAGATAGAACCTGTGCCCCTGGTGATCCGGGACACGACTTGGACCCCAAATATCTATATGAAATAACTCAAACGGGGAGCTACTGCTCCGACTCTGACGACTGGGGAAGCTAGACCGATGGTGCTTCCCTAACTGACACGCTTCACACCGAAAAGAGGAACTCGGAGATATCTGAGGCAGGAGGTGACGCATCTTTTGCAGCGGTAGATGACCGAACCGAAGATGCCAGGTGTACGGAGAAACAGAGGCCTGGTTATGCAAGGAGACGCCAGCATAGGAGTTACGAACGAGACGATAAAGGCCATTGTGCTCAGAACCACAGCCAATCACCCTGCCCGTCAGTATGTCCTGAAAAATAACAGACGATGGGTCAAAAATAGCACGACAGTGCAAATCACGTGTAATCTGACTGATAGATAAGAGGTTCATAGAGAATTCTGGAGCATGTAGCACATTCTGTAAGTGCATAGAAGGTAGTAAAGCTGTCTCCCCCTGACCAATGATAGGAGACTGAGTGCCATCGGCAATGAGTACAGAGCGACCTGGCTGAACAGCTCTGTATGACCGCAAAATATCTTTCTCACGGCATAGATGATGGGTAGCTCCAGAGTCGACAATCCATCCTGTGAGATCATGACTATGAAGTGAGGCTGAAGAACTACCTGAGGCACTGGCTGAGGCTGATGTACTGGCTGATGCCGAAGCCGCAACATCTGAAACGTCTGCACCCTCTGATGAAGAAGATTGTGGCATAATATCCCGAAGTCGTGCCACCAATTCTTCGAACCTATGATCTGGAGTAGATGCGGGTGGACCCTGGACATGATCAGCTACTCGGGCAGAAGGAGGGAAACCATGCTTAGAATAGCATGTCTCCTCCGAATGACCAGTGCGGCGGCAGTACGAGCACGTAGAGCGTATGCGACCTCCGCGGCCACGTCCACCGCTTCCCCTGCCACGAAACGGGGATGAACCACCACGTCCCCTGGAAACTGCCATTGCTGATGGTGTCGCGGTCACTGTACTGGATGGAACGGGTACACGGCTGAGCCTTCTGTATACCTCTTCCATCGGTGGGATGGTGGCATCTGCTAGTATCTGTGCACGTGCTGCCTCGTACTCCGGATCAAGGGCAGCGAGTAGTACGCCAACCATAGTGGCGTTGCGGAACGTCTTCTGCTGTTCCGGTGTGGCTGTAAGAGGAATAGTGCTGTAGAGCTTCTCGAACATGCCACGAAGCGACGTGTACAGGGAATGAAGAGGCTTCCCATTCTGCTTCGTGGTAAATATATCATGCTGCAACTGGAGCATCTTTGTCTCATTGCGGACCTGAGAGTACATCATAGCCAAAATGTCCCACATCGCCTTAGCGGTGGGCTGGTGAAGAACATCATTCGCTATCTCTGTCGTGAGCGTACCTGAGAGCCAGACCTTGGCGTACGCATCATCTGCCTCCCATGAGGCATAGATCCCTGTCTTCTCCGGCGGTTCATCCTCGGTAAGAATATGCTTCTTACCACACGACTTCATGAGACTGAGGAACTGCATCGCCCACAGCTCGTAGTTCGTCCCGTCCATCTTGACGATTGGTGCCGAACCTTTGAAGGCACCTATGGCGGGCATATCTAGTTTCTGATCAGACATGATGCCAGAGAAGAGCGACTACTGATAACCAAGAATATACTGTCTACCGGAACCTTGTAGGATCCAAGTGCATAGGTAGACGATTATGCACTTGAATCACACATAACTCCGAGTCCTCGGAAGAACGCGGAACACCGGCAACAAGTAGAGGCGGTGGGAGCCTCTACCTTGCCAAAATAGCGACCGAGAGGAGTCGTTCAGGGGCTGGACAGCAAGTGCAGGGGGCCCGGCGTCGGTTGGGGAGAGCCCGGCGGGGTTGAAGATGCCCTACAGGGGCTGGCTGTGGCAAGGAAGCCCTAGATCGCGGGCGTAGGAGGCCCGAACAGGGGCTGGCGGCGGCGTGGAGGCCCGATGAAGGGGCTGGCAGCGGCGTGGGATGCCCAAGGAGGGGCTGGCGGCGATGGAGAACCACTGGGGATGTCGGCGGCGGCGGTGGGAGGGGTCCCGATGAGAGTAGGGACCCCGGCGGCGACGGTGGGCGAAACCCTAGAAGAGAGAGAGGGGGGGGGCGGCGGTGGTGGAAACTCTAGGTTAGGGTCATGGCTCTGATACCATGTGAGAATACTTAGATGATTATTCCATAGAGCCCTTGGGTCTCTTATATAGGGAGAGAGCCCTTGGGTAAATTACATGAGAGGTACATAAAGAAGCTAAAATAATAAATAACACCACAGACTAATAACTATCTCTACACTCAGGTAATAAAAAGGTAAGAGGGAGTATTTTTGCAATGTGGCAAATGGATGTTGAAATTCCCTCCATAGTTAGAGCCCCTGTAGATTAATCTTTGTCTGCTCCTCATGCTATTACATTATTTTTATTGACCTCTCAATCACTCATCATTCAACCAACTCGCATCATAAGAACTCGCTTCTATTTCCTACACTCATCGATCCTCATTTTTGACTCGTAGAACTCTCTTTCCATTGTTACAACTCTCAGATAGCCCACCACACCCTCGAGCCCTTCGACCATTTCCTTCTCTACCAGGCTCTTTTGGCTTATCATCCACGTCTATTATCAAGAGGATTTATCATCTAAGCTTATAAAATTCATCAATGCTTCGCAGTTTCTACACCTCTCTCGCTCGCAGCCTACCCGTATCAGTCCTTGCTCTTGCATTTTAGATTAGATTTGAGTTCGGGGAAATCTAACGCCATTCCAGCAGTATGGCTCTAAGCACCAGACTTTCACACAGCATATGGGAATCCATTTACCTATCTATCTGACTTTGGTAACTAGATCATTGCTGCCCCATGCCCAGAGACACCAGAGACAAGGAAAGTTCTCTTATCCCCTTTTGCTATTTTCTAAAATGTCTTAACTCTTACCTTCGCTATTTTCTAAAACTCTCGGCTCTCTTTCATCTCCCGTCTCTCACTCTTCACCCACCTTTCGTATCCGACACACATGCTAGGTCATCACCCTCGATGGGACCAACTCTTTTACTGCTTAACTCAACTCGCCGAACTCTCTCACTATTATATATCAGCATGACCTCATTCCCCTTTACAGGTTACGGATCAATGAAAAGATGTGGGAATGCTAGAAGAGTAGTAGATATGAGAAAAGACTGGTTGAGGTGGGGGCGCATCATTCGGATCAGTAAAGCAGGTGTGGAGTGTCTATGGTGCCATGGAATCTCAGCCATCAAGGAGGATCACCATTGTTTATGATGATATTTGAGGTGTTGAAACTTTTTATATTTTTTTATACGATAGGTTACGGCCTCTGACATCTAGTATAACATATCTTGGATTTGACTGGATATTTTTGCCTAACATAACTGTTGGAAGAAATGAAAGAGAGGACTTGTTTATTCCAGGGAACCCTAGGCTCTCTTATATAGAGGAAGCCTATGGGTAAATTACATAAGATGGAACAATGAAAATAGGCATGACACATAAGTACATAAATACTAGAAATATCTCTACACTCCCCCTCAAGATGGAGCATAGATGTCAGTCATGCTCAGTCTGGAAGAACATTTCTGAAACGGCCCTCTAAGCAACGACTTAGTAAAAATATATGCAGTCTGCTCTCCTGAACTAACATGGGAAGTAGAAATCAACCCCTTCTGAATCATATCCCTGGTATAGTGGCAGTCTACCTCAATATGCTTCGTCCTTTCATGAAATGTGGGATTATTAGCAATAAATAATGCTGCTTGATTATCACATTGTAACTCCATGGGTAATGGTACATCTATATGCAGATCTGCTAATACAGTTCGAACCCACATCATCTTCGTACTTGCATGTGCCATGGCTCTGTACTCAGATTCAACACTAGATCTAGCCACCACTGTCTGTTTCTTGCTTTTCCAAGAAACTAAGGAACTGCCAACAAACACTGCAAAACCTGAGGTAGATTTTCGGTCTCTAGGACATCCTGCATAATCCGCATAAGCACAAGCAGAGATAGAAAGATTTGTTTCTTTCCTAAACAACAATCCTGCACCCGGAGATGACTTTAGATATCTTAGTATCATATATACAACATCCATGTGTATCTGTCTGGCTGTTCCATGAACTGACTCACCCGACCAACTGCAAAAGCAATGCCAGGTCTGGTAATAGTAATATAGAGAAGTTTTCCCACCATTTCTCTATATCTTCTTTTGTCAACTTCCTCTGTATCATTTCCACATAGCTTCATACTAGGATCCGTGGGAGGAGTAGAGGGTCGACACCCGATCATACCCGTCTTAACAAGCATATCTGTAATGTATTTCCTTTGGATCATCACAAGACCCTGCGCATTCCTCGCAAACTCCAATCCCAGAAAGTATCATAGAGTACCGAGATCCTTTGTCACAAACTAATGGCCTAAAAATGCTTTTGCCATCTTTATCCCCTGCATATCATCTCCCGTAACAAGTATATCATCAACATATACCATAATAACAAGAGTACCTCTGGGAGTCTTCTAAACAAACAAAGAGTGGTCAGCATTTGATCTTTATAAACCCTTTCTTCTGGATGAGATCTGAAAGCTTCTGAAACCATGCCCGTGGACTTTGTTTAAGACCATATATGGCCTTGTGAAGTCTACACACCATATGCCGCTCCCCCTCAGCAGCAAACCTCGGAGGCTGTTGCTTGTATACTTCCTCCTGCAAATCTCCATATAAAAAGGCATTTTTAACATGAAGCTGGAATAAGGACCAATCACATACCACGACGACTGACAGAAGAACACGTAGAGTTGAATGACGGGCTATCGGGGAAAAAGTGTCCATATAATCCACGCAATAGGTTTGAGTGAATCCACGGGACACTAGTCTTGCTTTTTAGCGGTCAAGGCTGCCATACGCTTTATATTTGACAGTAAAGACCCATTTACAACTGAACACAGAACTCCTGGGGGAGCATCAAACCAAGCGCCATGTACCACGAGATCGCAATGCAGCCATTTTCTCTTCATGGCTAACCGCCAGTTGCTGTCTTTCAAGGCATCCTGATAGATCCGTGGTATCTCCATGGTAGATAGGGCAATAGCAAATATCTGGAAATCACCTGTGAGGCAGTGGAATGAAACCTGTGATGCAAGTGGATAAGACGCACACGTCCGCTTGGATTTCCTCAAGGCAATAGGTACATCCAAATCATCAGCAATGTCCACCTGTACATCATTGTCCTGCACTTGTGCATTGTCAGTCCCATCATTATTAATATCACTGGACATACCTGGGACGTGGTGGATGAATGACGACCTCCATGAGAAGGATTTGGACGACGAGTATAAAATTTCGGTAGAGGTGGTACTTGTGGTGGTGGAAGTGATGGTGGTGGTGGTGGTGATGATGGTGACGGTGGTGGCACAACAGGATTAGGTAAGTGATCAGACTGACATACAGGAGGAGGTGGCACATAAATGTCATCATCGGTAGTGGAAGGAGTCATCCTGTCACCTGTAGGCAAGAAATACATGACATTTTCAAAGAAGGTGACATCAACACTGACATAATATATGTTATTCACGGGATCATAGCATCGATAGCCCTTTTGAGTACGAGAGTACCCCAGAAACACACATTTGTCAGCTCTAGGTGAGATCTTTTCAATCCTTGGAGTGAGGTGATGGACAAACGCAACTGAACCAAAAACACGAGTTAGTGAGAACAATTCCCTGTCAGGAAAGACAATAGAAAGAGGAACTTTCTCACCTAACACAGAGGATGGTATACGATTGATCAGATAACCTGCCATAAGAACAGCATCAGCCCAAAAAGACAGAGGAGCACAACTATGAATGCGTAAAGTCTGAGCGACATCAAGGAGATGACGATGTTTTATCTCTGCAACACCATTCTGTTGAGACGTGTAGGCACAAGTTGTTTGATGAATAATGCCACAAGACAAGAAGAAATGGGACAGAGCACGAGTGCAAAATTCTAATGCATTATCTGTGCGCACAATCTTCGCATTAGAAGAAAAACATTCCTAATTTCATTGATAAGATTTTTGATTACATCTCCCGCTTCGGATTTATTTTTCAATAAAAAAGACTCAAGATAATCTAGAGAAATCATCGACGACTACTAGGTAAAATCGGTGTCCCTGGTGATCAGGTACACGACTCGGACCTTAAATGTCAACATATAATAACTCAAAAGGGGAGCGACTGCTCCTAGACTCACGACGAGGGAAAGTAGACCTGTGATGCTTTCCCAACTGACATGCTTCACACTGGAAAGAAGACTTCAATGAAATCTGGGGCGAGATATGACGCCGATTCTGAAGAGGAAGATGACCAAAACGTAGATGTCAGGTAAATGGAGAAGCAGAACCACTGGACTGAGATGAGACACCAGCATAGGAGGTGTGAACCAACCGATAAAGACCATCCTGCTCACAGCCAGAGCCAATCACCCTGCCCGTTAGAATGTCCTGAAAAATAAAAGATGATGGGTCAAATACAGCTCGACAATGCAAACCCTTTGTAAGCTGGCTAATAGAAAGCAAGTTCATTGAGAAATCTGGAGCATGCAAAACATTCAGCAGGCGAATGGAGGGTGTCAAACAAATCTCCCCCTATCCAATGATGACAGAATGAGTCCCATCTGCTATTACGACTGATCTCCTTGTGGAAACCTCCTTGTAGGATGTAAACTTATTTCTGTCCCAACAGAGATGATCTGTCGCACCGGAGTCCATGATCCATTCCGAAACATCAGAACTGTGACATGATATAAAGGCATATATGCTACCTGATGTGCTTGCTGTGGCTGGCATGGTGGCAGAGGCTGAAGCTGCGATGTCTGAGTGTCCTCCTGGTGAATCAGTAGTGGCAAGAGGCATGATATCCCGTAGGCTGGCGACAAGATCCTCAAACCGCTGGTCTGAAGTAGATGACGGTGTGGGCACAACATGCTCGGCTACACGGGCAGATGCAGGAAAACCATGCTTAGAATAGCATGTATCTTCCGCATGACCTGGGCGATGACAGAAGGTGCATGGCTGACAGAAGCGACCACCTTGACCCTGAGGTCCACGACCACGAAAAGAGGAGGGGACACCTCTGCTCGGGAAGCAGCCACCGCTGAAGAAGGTTGCGTAGACGCTGGAGAAGAAATCGAAATTCGGTTGAGTCATCGATACACTTCCTCCACTGGAGGAATAGTAGCACCGACCAGTATCTGCGAGCGCGCCGCATCATACTTCGGATCTAGTGCTGCTAGTAAGACCCCCGCCATTGTAGCATTCCGGCACGTCTTCTGCTGCTCAGGGGTCGCCCTCAGTGGAATGATACTGTAAAGCTTCTCAAACATCCCCTGTAGGGATGTATACAACGAATGCAGCGGTCGGCCATTCTGCTAAACCGTAAAGATGTCATGCTGAAGTTGGAGGATTTTGGTCTCGTTCCTCATCTGAGAGTACGTCGCAGCAAGAATATCTTACATGGCCTTAGCCGTGGGCTCATGTAGAACATCATTGGCAATTTCCATTGTCAGAGTGCCAGAAAGTCAAACCTTAGCATACGGATCATCAACCTCCTATGAGAGTAAATCCCCATCTTCTCTGCCGGCTCATCTTCGGTAAGAATGTGCTTCTTACTGTTGAACTTCATGAGGCTCATGAACTGCATTGCCCAGAGCTCGTAATTCATCCCATCCATCTTGACTATTAGCGATGGACCTTTGAAGGCGCCAATGGAGGGATATCAACCTTGTTTTCTGACATAGTTGGTGGAGACAAAAAACTAGGGTTTGTAGACCAATGAAGAATCGTCTACATAAACATGTGGGGATATTAGTGCATATGTAGACTTATGCACTCATACCCATGAAGAGAAGGGGTGGCGCTGAATTGGGGAAAAGGGGTGGCTTAGCCTCTTAGGGGCCACACACGGCGCCCTTGGTGAGGAGGAGAGGCGGCGGGTGGTGAGGATGGGAGGCGGGGAGGAGGAGAGGCGGCGGGGATGGGGTGGGCGGCGAGTGTATGAGAGGGGCGGCTAGGGTTTATTGTGGAGGCTCTGATACCATATTGGAAGAAATGAAAGAGAGGACTTGTTTAATCCAAGGAACCCTAGGCTCTCTTATATAGAGGAAGCCTATGGGTAAATTACATAAGATGGAACAACAAAAACAAGCATGACACATAAGTACATAAATACTAGAACTACAATAACTTTAGGGACCTATCATATGTGTAATTTGAACTCATGGCAGGCTTTTCAGACAACTTGCGGAAAATTTAGGATCATGTTTTTACATCCAGTCTTCGGGCCAATCTGTCATGAGTTAAAGATTTATAGTATGTTTAGTTTGGTTTAATGGCTAAGTATTTTTAGTTCGGTTCAATGGCAGGTCTGCAGACCAAACTGGCATGAGTTAAGTAAGAGATCTACCCAATATTGTAATTGTTATTCCATACTCATTACAAACGGACCAAACTACCATTCCATTGGTTTGAAGGACCTTTTATTATTCTCGAACTAATGGCTGATCTCTAAAAGACCTTATTTTCCTCCAACCAGAACCCATCGCACCACATTCATCTTGCTGCACAGTTGCGTACACTGCCGCTGCCAATGCCGCCTTGCCACCACCGCGAATGCGCACACCACTGCCTTGCACCGCCACCACCGCTTCTTCCTCACGCATTGTCGCTCTCACCTGTAAATGAAAGGTGAAACATTGCTCTTGCGCGTTAAGATGAGATTTAAAAAAGCTGTATTCTTGAAATCGGTTTTGATATCGCAGAAGCCACGTATGATTAGGGTTAGGTTTCTGGATGTAAATACTATATCTCTGGTATTGACGTGAGTGTGTTTAATCGACAATACAATACCTTCGTCGTCACAAGAAAAATTAATTTTACTGGAAGCTGCTGCATTTTTTATAGAAATTAATTTGATCTTAATAACATCACCTCAATAATGTTGCAATCAGTTTATAATAAACATGTACAGAGTACTCGTAGAGGAAAATGTTGTTATATCAAGCTACCTTCCGTATTTTCCATTTATTAGATAAATTTATTTGAACATGCCGTATTTGTTTCCACCCTTCTACAAGATTGGAAGGAGAACACCAAGTCTCTTCCAAATTGATATTATAGCTTCAATATGGTTGATTCTTAACAAATTGATGTTTACGGGGCAGGTACTTGACATGTTCGATAACCCAATCCGATCCAATGTTTTCGGGTCCACGGGTCGACCCCAAAGGGTACCCGAATTATATGTATGGGTAACGGGTACCTGTGGGTACCCATAGAATCATCCAACAAAACACACATGTTAAATAAAATTATAGAAAATGCGTTAAACCCTCATCAATATGTTATCGATTTTAGTACACAAGTTAATTGATATCGAGTCCTCGAGTCGTACACAAGTCGATGGACACATGCCTGCTAATTGTAAAATTTTAAGGCTCACTGAACCATCTAAAATTTTCACGTTGTTACTGTACCTATTGACTGAAATAATAACTCCATGGAGACGCTTCAGAAATCAAAAATCAAAATCAAAGTTCAATGAATTTCAACAAATCCTTCCCAAACAGATCAACGGTGTCAACATAATTATTCTCAACTCTCTGAGTAATTGTGTACACATCAAAGCTCAACAATCTAAACTTGAAACTTAATACAATCTGAACGTTTGCCAGTAACGATCAATAAGGAAATAATGGGATGCATGGTAAAATAAATCTTATTACTAGAAATCTTCAGAGCAAAATCGATAGATGGAATGGCAAATATCTTCAATTTAAAGCTTGATTGACTGTTGCAAGGAGTTACGTTGGAAATCAAACGAATAAAGGGAAAAGGAATCTCAATCTGGAAATGTGTGGTTAGGATACGAAAGTAACAAATAAATGTAATGGGAATGCTCTGGATGTGTGAAAAATTAGATTATTCGTTCTGAAACCGTGATGCGCACGAGAGAATTTCCACTCAGAACTCGTTCGGCACTCAATTGAAACAAGTGAAGTTGTGTATAGGTTGCTGGATGGATTAAGAATGGAATGCAAATCAAGCGTGCGATGGATACGGGAATGGTCAAACACAACAGCAGCTGTGCGTTTGGGAATGACACCTCTGATGAGTGAGCTGATCGGAGTTGGAAATCAAGATGGTAGTGAATGCAATGAGTGATGGGTGGAATCGAGACTGCCACTGTTGATGACCTGCGCGAGAGGTTGGGTGGGGCAATGCTCCCCACTGTCAAATCAGGTACCCGGTCCAGGTCACCCAAGTTGAGCGAGTCAGCAACTTATAGGTACATGCCCCAGATATCTTTTCATGAGTACCCGTAAAATCCAGGTTAAAATTGGCAGGGTGTATCGTGTACACGTTGATCCTAATAAATTGAACACTCCTAACTTTGAAGACCTCGTAGATTGTTGGATTGTTTAGTATTCCTATATTTCAATAAAAGAATAAAAACCCTCCAGGTCTGACTTTCCAGTCACGTTGCTTCTTCGCTCTTGGACAGCTGGCCCAAGCCTTTTAAAATGAAAAAAAAAGTCAGCTTTGCCAAAGTTGTAAAAGTCTCCCGACTGGCCCGACTAATCTAGTCAGTGGGGTGGCCGACCGAACCCTAGTAGACTCTTCAAGCTTCCTATTGACTCAACCTGTTGTCTCATGATTCATCCACGTAAAAAATCTCATTAGTAAGCAACATGCACCAAGGCGCTTTACCCAAGTACGTGCTTTGTTATCTTTTCTACCATGGCGTATTAACTTGACCCTTCTCAAAAAACCTGACTTTGTCAAGAAAGACCCACGTTAACGTTTCATGAATCACAATTACCGGGACGGTAATGTGTGGGCTCTATTAATATTCTCCCATTTTGCCGAAAGGGTTAATAAATTATAAAAAGAACCTCATCCATAAAAAGAAAGCATATCAGTGATGGGTGCAAAGCTAACATCCAATGTCAAAATTAATCAGTTCAATTCTACATATATGTCAAAGGAAGCATATCAGTATACCTTATCTTGAGCGGCAAGAGGATTGATCAAGAGAAATCTCTTATTCTTATTCTAAGATGGTGATTTTATCCGCATATATTTGGTAAAAAAGAATAATATTCTCTTTTGATCATAATCCAAAATTGAAAGTGCTTAATTGGAATATGAAAACGTGATTGAATTGGTCTTAGTTACTTTTCTAAAAGGAGTGGAAGAAGAGATGGGACTCTCGAAGGAGGAAAACGATCTAATTACTTAGAAAGAATTGAACAAGGAGCCATATGAGGTGAAAATCTCGTGTACGGTTGTGTAGAGTGACAGTAAGAGTGACTTATCTGGCAACTTTTCCACTATCATCTCCAAAAAATCAAACTCTAACTAAAACATATACTATAGTACAAAAGTACCTAAACTTTGCATGTAGATTGTCTATGAGAAAGAATTAATATTTATTTCGCTACTTGCAAAATAATGGAACAATTCTGTTCGTAGAAACAAATAAAAGCAAATCTATTCTATATCCGATAAGTAGCAATATGCAATGGGGTTTGGTTCATTTTTTGAGGAACAAACACGCAAATACTTGTTTACCATCCAAATGATTTATTTGTCAAAATTTGGGTAAGATCAACAAAATAGGTCCCAACTTTCAGCTTGTGGCCAATGGTACTTTCATTCCTCGTTCTCCATGCACCTAAGTGCACAAGATTCTTGATTTTCTGCTCCCTGACTTAACTTTCTATCTGTCATAGTCTGCTATGATTTCATTTAACTCTGTGATTCAATCGCTTTGTCACATCTCTCTATCACCCTACTTCAAAAATCTTTTATGAATACCTAGAAATTGGGCATCCGACTCTGTTCAAGACTCGATGGATCGCCCCGGTTCTTCCATCGGATATTGCACCGGCTCCAACAGGTTGAGTGGGTCTGGTAAATACAGGTATCCGACCCGTATAGGGTCAAAATAATTGGGTTAGGTTGCTTATCCTACTATGTTGAACACCCCTGGATGGGGGCCTCATTACGACGCGCAACTACAAAAATCTCGAATCACCAGCACGAACGCTGTGACAACATAAGAACATGTCATGCATGTAGGTCTCACCTGACGTTGTCTCTACTCCGCTGTCTCTACCCTTGAAGTCATCATACAGATTTCCTTTGTTGGTTTACTCCATTCTTGCTCCCGGATTCCAACATCCAACTCATCTGGCTTCTTCGATTCCATCTGATAATCATCTACATGGAGCAGTCAGATTTCACAATTATAGGATATATAATACTAGCAGCAAACAGCAACAAACAATGACCCCTCTCGCGTCCAACTAAGATTGATCGAGTGATAGCCTCCAAGCCCCGGGCGCAATTACATGGGTCTAAATCTAGATGGGCTTGTGAAGAAGTAACCACTCCAGTTACTGTCATATTTAAACAATTTCGAGGCAACAACAACAACAACAAAGCCTTCTCCCACAATTAAGTAGGGTCGGCTACATGGATTTTTCGCCTCTATTCAGATCTATCTTGGGTCAATCTCGGACTTATATCCAAAAAACTAAGATCCCTTCGTATAGTCTCTTTCCAACACTTCTTGGGCCGTCCTCGCCCTCTCTTAGCCGGCTCAACATCCCAACACTCGCATCTCCTAACCGGTGCATCAGTTGACCTTCTTTGCAAATGACCAAACCATCTTAAGCGGTTTTCTCGCATCTTATCCTCGATCGGAGCTACACCAACTTTCTTTCTGATTGCATCATTCCGAATCCGATCTTTACGTGTATGTCCACACATCCATCTTAGCATTTTCATTTCTGCTACAGTCATTCTCTGCACATGTCTATGGTTCACATGCCAACATTCAGAACCATAAAGCATAGCAGGTCTCACGGCTGCTTTGTAAAACTTTCCTTTAATTTTTAAAGGAATTTTCTTATCACAGAGAACAGCGGAGGCTCCTCTCCACTTTAGTCAGCTTGCATTTATTCTATTAGTAATATCTCCATCAATTTCCCCATCATGTTGCAAAATAGATCCCAGATATCTAAAAGAATCTCTCTTCTGAATGTTATCGTCACCAATTTTCACCTCGATTCCTTCACCATTGCTTCCACCAAAGGTGCATTCCATATATTCTGTCTTAGCCCTACTTATACGAAAACCTTTAGTCTCCAATGCATGTCTCCAAACCTCAAGCTTCTCATTTACTCCATCTCTAGTCTCGTCAATCAGCACAATATCATCAGCAAATAACATACACCAAGGTAACTCATCCTGAATGTGACTTGTCAACTCGTCCATAATCAAAGTAAAAAGAAATGGACTCAAAGCTGAACCTTGATGTAAACCAATGTTGATATCAAAATAGTCAGTCTTCCTCGTCGGGGTCCTTACACAAGATAAAGCCCTATCATACATATCCTTTATGAGATTAATGTATAGGACAGGTACTTGTCTCTTCTCCAAAACTCTCCACAGTATCTCTCGTGGGACGGAATCATAAGCCTTCTCCAAATCAATAAAGATCATATGGAGATTCTTCTTTTTAGCTCTATAAATCTCCATTGTTCTCCTCAGCAAATGAATGGCTTCAATAGTTGAGCGACCTGGCATGAATCCAAATTGGAGGAGCTTTAAAACAGTTTTCAAGTGCATTATTACTACAAGAGAGCCTATAGTTTCCACTTGGAGCTTGTGCTTTAAGTTTTGTATAATGCAAGCCTAATCAAGATTGAGGATACAAAAAATCATGCTCGGATAACAGAGAACAAATAGAAGGTTATATAATGTTGCGTGATTATCACCTATATAAAAAATCAGTCATAATATTTAGCCCATATCTTCCCTTGGGCCAAACTATGGACTCACTCTGCACAGGATCTGGCTATAACTGTCTATTTTTTTGTTTTGTCAAGTAATTAGATTCCCTCCGATAAAAACCACAGAAGCCAGTGAATCTAAAGATATAAAACGGTAACATAAAGCAGTTTCCCAATGAACTCTCATATTTCCTTAACATCAACATATTGTGTGTCATCATCACAACTCGGAGAACGAGATCCACAAGAAAAATGGCACAAGAGGATCTTTAACGTTCATATCTCCTGCACAAGGTATGTAAAATGTTCTCACTGGTACATATAGAGAACTTTGCAATTCTTGGCAAACTCTATGAAATGGTGAAGCCTTCGCCCACTATAAGTAGGGTCAGCTACATGGATTCTTGCTTAAATCCGTGTTGAAAGAGTCAACTATCTTTTATGCTGGTTGTCGACTACCTAACACAACCTCCATAAGGGGGGTTCGAGCCCTGATGTTTTAGGTGGTAGCCACACTGCACTACCACCGTGCCATTTAAGTGGGTACAAGGTCCTTGGTAATAATGTGAATTCCAAGGAATGACATCTTAGTTGCATTCCAATGTGCCTTCTTGGGTTATCCATAAATAGACTAATTCTGCTATTTGGAAGGATGATGCATAGATGATCGCAGTGACAGCGCAACTTCGCAAAAAACTTTCTACATTTCCAACATCAACATTCTTTGTATTAATCGTGATAGAGTCAAACATTGGGATCCATAGGAACAATGGTGGAGCAAGATCATGTCCTGACATTCATTTTGCTGCAATGTCTATATCATGTTTCCATATAGATACCATGAAGATCGTCATTGTAACGACAATGTCATATGCATAAAGATGTTGATGTAACATTGATATTGTGTTTATTTTATGTACTCTTCGTTCATCTCATTTATTTTTCTTAAAAAAGGAATGTGTACAGCCCTGAGATGGGACTCACCGCAAATGCATGAAATTAAGCCAAAGTACAAAAGGCCATGCTAATACAAGAGCTTTGTTGTGCTCAATAACATTCTCGGGATAAAATCTATAGGTACGAAAAATGAGCCCATTTATGGGTGCACCGAATTGCGCAAAGATATGCGATGGGCACCGAACAATCTTCTTGTGAGTTGCCACAAACTGAATAGATGGAGCTTCAGAAGGAAGCCAAGCTGCACATTCTAAGCCAAGAGATACATGCACGCTATAATATCCAGGCCGAGTGAATGTCGCAAAATAGAAGGTTCATCACATCTACGGCATACCGTGTCCCCAGTCCACAAGATCCTATCCCTATGGACCTTTGTTAATAGATGACCATGCCTCACAAGTCACAGAAACATTTTAATACAGTGTGGGATCACGTTCTTCCAAATTAAGCCATAATCAAGCCGCAACTCATCATGCACCATCCATCTCCGGAGATGCCATGAGTGCTGTGTATGTTTTCATCGATAACGAACCATCCTCCCACCTCCATTGGTCCCTTCCTCCTGGCAGTCTACCACAGTCCTCAAGATCACTGCGCATCTCAATGAATTCCTCCCATCATTGCTCGGAGAAATCCACTGCAAAACGAGGTGCCCAGATCCCATCCGACCAAGCTTGCATAGCCGAATATCTCAATACCTAGTCAGCGCAAACAGCATGACCCAACCCAACTAGTCCAATCATTTAAATAGAATCTAAGTGCTCACCATAGCCAACAACGGGTTGTAAGAAGTTCAAATTTGACTTCAGATTTATTCTTTAAAAAAACACCTAAATGACTATATGATATCATCGATAACTATCAAATAATATGAGTATCCTTGAAGATCAAGCTGCCTAGGATCCCATACATCAAAATGTAGTGGCTCAAAAGCAGTAGCTACTCCTTGTAGACATGATCAAAAAGGACGATCGTATAAACGACCAAGTGAAAATTCTGGAGCAAAGAGAAGGCTCTGCAAGTGCGAGCTAGGAGACAAATGATCCTGCCATGGTCATGTCAACGAGGAGTATCAACCGTCTTTTAAGAAGCACAGATCTACCTAAGAACATGTTTGAGGACCTTGAATCGCTCTCTATCTTCATAAAGATGACAGGATGCTCTAAAATCAACTAGCTAATCGGTACCATCATTAGATACACAAACAACACATGCATGTGCTATAACTAAGGAGCTCATTGCAGAAGCAGTAGATGTCCTAAGCATGTGTTGATGATCCAATACCAACTATTTGTCTTATTGTGTCAGAAACGTGCCCACTTATTGATCAAACTTAGAGCTAGTTGATTCTGATGATTGACAGTACGATCATTCCTCTAACAGGAGCAATGTGGCATTGGCCACAACAATGGTCTCCAGATCGTCCCAATATTTAGATGGTATACTATCAATGCTCTATATAGTAGGTATTATGATCTGGGCGAGGTGACTATACATCTCCTTAATAGGAGGAATCTCCACACTGGTGAGCAAATGATTCATTGCGGAGTTATAAACTGCATCAAGTTCAGAAAGAAAAGCACTGCCCATGAAGATATATCTATATGTTTTCTAAGGCTCTTAGTTGCACAAAAGATAATGGTTGTATACACCTAATGATGGCAGTTTAGTCTTCAAACTCTGAGTTCTACATGCCACAATACTTGAGCCACTCAAGTCCTTGTCATCGACAAGAAGGATTGCCGTTTGCAAAATTTATCATTTCTTTGATTTCCCTTCCTCTAAATAACCCCGAGTTAAAACTTAAACATTTGTGGATGGGTCAAGGGAGCCCAGTTTCCTTCTCAAGCGGACTCCATGATTACGGAGATGGGGCCTCACGGTGGGAACTGCACACATATCCTAAGTATTCGCATGACATTGATCACTTGAATTAGGATAAATACGCGAAATCCCAAACATAGTTACAAATGTAATTAGTCATTTCTAAATGATGATATATAAAAAAATTATATAAAAAACTGCTTTGTTTGCTTATGGGTCAATATTTCATTGTAATTTTTTATCAAATTTTTTTATCATTTTAAAAAAATTATTAATGACGAAGGTCATACTAATATCAATCAAGTGGTACATCAAGCATAATTATGAAAGTGCATGCAGGATCTCAACACTATTGGGGGTACCAGTATATCAATGTTATGGATGTATAAAATAGTTAACATAATTTAAAGAATATGCATATCCACGTCGTGTGCATGGCATGTGCATGAGCACCAAGCTTCAGGGTTGGATTTGTGATGCACATGTAGCCAAGAAAAATGAACTTAGAGCATGGAAAGGAAAAATAGAGGAAAGGAATAAATTAAGGATAAAGAGGAGGAGCGTGACGTTCCTGGAGGTCTGCACATTGCAGTACTCAAGCGCCTATCACATGCAAGGAGGACGATTACTTGCAAAGCTCAAAGGAAGAGAAATGGTGAGAGGGTCCTGCTCTCGCGTGGCACTCTTGCATATTTCTTTGACTTTCATGTGTTTAAATGACCCAATGTGTGGGGGATTTCTTAGTCATCAAGGGAGGTGATGGATGACAAGGAAAGATGGTCGCCGTGGGAGAGGTCGTGTGGGATATTGGGAAAATGGGGTCATTACAACCCTTTAACAGCCGAAGGTGGTGCGGGGGAAGGAAGATCTGCGAAGTGCCTAATAAGGGGCATGAAGGGGAGAGGGAGTGTTTTGTATTGGCATCCAGATGGCTCTCACCAAGCCCGACTCAGAAAGTGTCAACGCATAAGGGGGTGAACGATGGGGGCACGCAACTGTTGGAAGAAATGAGCGACTGTTGGAAGAAATGAGCGACTTATTATTCAAGGGAACCCTAGGCTCTCTTATATAGGGAGAGACCTCATGGGTAAAATACATAGTAGTCCAGAGAACAATAAGAAATTACTAAAAGTTACATAACATATAATAATAATACTCTCTACACTCCCCCTCAAGGTGGAGCATAGATGTCGATCATGCTCAGCTTGGAAGAACAAATCTGGAAGGGTCCTCTGAGCAACGGCTTGGTGAGTATGTCAGCAGTCTGATCCCCTAAGCTCACATGAGATGTAGATATCAAGCCTCTCTGGATCAAGTCTCTAGTGTAGTGGCAGTCGACTTCAATATGCTTTGTTCTCTCATGGAATGCTGGATTGTTGGCAATGAACAATGCCGCCTGATTGTCACACTGAAGATGCATACGTAAAGGTACGGCTACATGTAGATCCTCTAGTACAGATCGAACCCACATCATCTCCGTGCTAGCTTGTGCCATGGCTCTATATTCAGATTCTGTACTGGACCTTGCCACAACGGTTTGCTTCTTGCTTTTCCAAGAGACCAAAGAGCTCCCAACAAAAACAGCAAATTCTGAGGTTGACTTTCTATCCTTAGGACATCTTGTATAATCAGCATCTGCACATGCTGAAATAGATAGGTCTGTGCCCTTTCGGAATAGCAACCCTGAACCTAGGGAAGACTTTAGATACCTCAGTATCATGTATATGGCATCCATATGAACTTGTCTTGGCTGCTCCATAAATTGACTCACCCGGCTTACTGCAAAGGCAATATCAGGTCGAGTTATGGTAATATAAAGGAGCTTACCCACCACTTCTCTATATCTCCTCTTGTCTACCTCAGCAGGGTCATCATCATACAGCTTCATACTTGGATCCATGGGAATACTCGATGGTCTGCATCCAGCCATGCCTGTTTCAGTCAAGTCCTGGAGTGAAAAGATGAACAAAGGCAACAGTACCGAAAACACGAGGAGTAAGTGAGAATAGTTCCTTATCTGGGAAAAGGATAGACATAGGAATTTTCTCACCTAGGACAGATGACGGCATACGATTGACTAGGTAACAAGCTGTAAGAACATCATACCCCCAGAAAGAGATAGGAGCACAACTCTGAATAAGAAGAGTTCGAGTAATGTCTAGAAGGTGACGGTGCTTTCTTTCTGCCAAGCCATTCTGCTGAGATGTGTAAGCACAAGTAGTTTGATGAATAATGCCCTTTGACGAGAGAAACTGAGAGAGACCATGTGCAGAATTCCAGAGCATTGTCTGTACGAACATATTTGACTGTATAGGAAAAGACATTATGCACTTCATTAATCAAATTTTTAATCACATCTCCTGCTTCAGATTTATTCTTTAAAAGGAAGACCCAAGATACACGAGAGAAATCATCCACTACCACTAGATAGAACCTGTGTCCCTGATGATCGGGAATACGACTCGGACCCCAAATATCGATATGAAACAACTCGAACGGGAAGCAACTGCTTCGACTCTGACGACTAGGAAAGCTGGACCTATGATGCTTTCCCAAATGACACGCTTCACAATAAAAGGAAGAACTGGGAGAGATCTGAGGCAGAAGATGTCGCATTTTCTGGAGCGGGAGATGACAAGCGAAGATGCCAGATGTACGGAGATACTGGTCCGGTGGAATAAGAAGAGACGCCGGCATAAGAATTCCGGACCAGCCGATACAGACCATTCTGCTCAGAGCCACAGCCAATCACCCTGCCCGTTAGTATGTCCTGAAAAATAAGAGAAGAGGGGTCAAATATAGCACGACAGTGCAAATCCTTCGTAATCTGACTAATAGATAACAGATCCATGGAGAACTCGGGAGCATGCATAACATTTTGTAGATGCATGGAAGAAGATAGAACAACCTCTCCCTGTCCAATAAGGGGGGAATGGGTACCATCTGCGATCTGTACTGAACGGCCATGGGGAATGTCCCTGTAGGACTCAAGTCCCTCTCGATCTCGGCAGATGTGATGTGTGGCACCAGAATCTAAAATCCAATCAGATATATCATGACAAGACGTAAATGTAGTAGCACTACCTGAGGTACTAGCGACAGCAGAGGAATTGGCAGAGGCAGAGGCAGCAACATCAGAAGGTCCATCAGAAGAATCAGCATAAGATTGTGGCATAATATCACGTAAACGTGCCACAAGCTCCTCAAAACGGTTGTCTGCATTGGATGCTGACTGGGGCAGAACATGCTCAGATACACGCACCGATGCTGGGAACCCATGCTTAGAGTAGCATGTATCCTCCGAGTGGCATGTGCGGTGACAATATGAACAAGGGTGACGAAAGCGACCACCCCTACCACCTCCACATCCACGTCCACGACCAGAAGACTGACCACCTCTCCCACGCGATACTGCCATCACCGATGGGGGTGGAGTAGATGAGCTGGAAGACACTGATATGCGACTGAGCCTCCGGTAAACATCCTCCATTGGAGGAATTACTGCATCGACGAAAATCTGAGAGCGGGCAGCCTCGTACTCAGGGTCTAGGGCTGCAAGTAGAACGCCCACGATGGTGGCATTCCGAAACGTCTTCTGTTGCTCAGGGGTTACTGTAAGTGGAATGGTACTGTATAGCTTCTCAAACATCCCTCTCAGGGACGTGTACAAGGAGTGAAGTGGTTTGTCGTTCTGCTTCATCGTGAATATATCATGCTGAAGCTGTAACATCTTGGTCTCATTCCGCACTTGTAAATACGTTGCAGCTAGAATATCCCACATTGCCTTAGCAGTGGGCTGATAGATGACATCATTGGCAATCTCCATCAGCAGTGTGCCTGACAGCTAAACCTTGGCATACGAATCATCAGCCTCCCACGAGGCATATATCCCTGTCTTCTCTACGGGCTCATCCTCGGTAAGAATGTGCTTCTTACCGTTCGACTTCATGAGACTCATGAACTGCATCGCCCAGAGCTCATAGTTCGACCCGTCCATTTTAAATATTGGTGTGGGACCTTTGAACGCGCCTATGGAGGGCATATCAACCTTGGATTCTGGCATAATGCCGCTGGAGAAGAACTAGGGTTGGTAAGAACTAGGGTTGGTAGACAAAATGACAGATGTCTACACAAACTGCATAGGATTCGAGTGCGTATGTAGACGTTACGCACTCAAATCCATAGATCCAGAGAAAGAGTCCTAGGCGGGGACGGCTAGGGCACGACCTGGAGATGAGGACGGCGGCCCCCCCAGGCTGGCGACGGCGGCTGGGGGCCTGGCGAGGACTGGGGGCCTGGCGGGGGCTGGGGGCCGGCGAGGGGCCGCTAGGGCTGGGTAGCGGCGGGACAGGGGGTCCGAACTGGGCTGGCGGCGGGACCAGGGGCCCGAACTGGGCTGGAGGCGGGACCGGCGAACAGGGGCCGACGAGAAGGGCTGCGGGGAGGTGCCCGAGAGGAGATTCGGCGACGGAGGGAAAAGAGGAGGGGAGGGGGGCGGCGGGAGGAGAGCCCTAGGGTTGAGGCTCTGATACCATGTTGGAAGAAATGAGCGACTTATTATTCAAGGGAACCCTATGCTCTCTTATATAGGGAGAGACCTCACGGGTAAGATACATAGTAGTCCAGAGAACAATAAGAAACTACTAAAAGGTATATAACATATAATAATAATACTCTCTACAGCAACCATAACATGCGGAACATGATTATGGATCTGGACAGATTTAAGAGGTAGTGTTGGTCCAACTGGACAGATATAATGATGCTTGCTAGATTGATTCACAATGGGGCCGTCTGGACTGGGGTTACAACTGGACTGGGGTTACATAACATATAGTATACTATCTTGCCATCTAAAAAATATAACACACTCAAACTTCTAATCATTTTTCCAACATTCAATACAATCACATCACAACAAACCCTCTCAACCGTAAAACCCTCTATCCAAACACCAAAATACAAAAATAGGTTATCGACCAGATAACCCACTTTTGGGATGGGTTACCCATTGCCAAAAAACCTCTGAAGTAAACGCTCTCAATGAGTTGAATCTCAAAGATTTTTCCAGCCAAGAAGAAAAAAGTTGGCATGCTAACAAGATCCACAAACTCTTTACAAATTTGTCATTATTGGTTGACGAAGAGTAGGAAAAAATCACCTTGACTCTCTCCTCGTTGGTTCTTATATTTCTCCCAACTTAAGGGTCTTATGATCATTAGCTTATACATAGTTGCACGCTTTCCCTTTCATCAAGGCCACGTGGATCATATGATTATATTAACTTTTCTTGGTTCAAGGCCATGTTGGCCATTTTCTTCATGTTAAGATCGTGTGCCACTCCCTCATGCACACATCTTTTGATGTCAATGAAATCGGTTACCCGAGCCATGACCGAACAATATTAGGCTTATAGGTAAAAAAATGAATTTATTTTCTTCATTTTATTTGTAATATATATAATTTACATTTTAAAATATTATTTAGGATTATTGAATATATGAGGTTGGGGAGCCTACATCAAGGTGTAGCTAACTTACCTACACCCACCCATTTTTCCTATATTTTTTCGATTTTTTTAAATGAACCTACGGAGGATTAACTTAGAATATTAAGTAGAATATGTGTTTCAAATTTCGTGAAAAAAAAACATTCCTAACATGTCCGCCTGGAAAGGTCAATTTCAACAATTATATGATCGTTAAAATTTGGCAGTCTTGCTGGAGGGGATAGAAGTCTCGAATTAAGTTGAAATTTGAATGACATCATGGTGTTATATGGTGATCTAAACCTCCGTAAGTTTTGTTGAAGTGTGCGAAATGTTGGAGTATGTGTCATTCATATAGATGGGTAAATGGATCTCTCCAGGATCTATTTACCCCATCCAGTTGTTTAGTTCCACATCTACCAGTTGTGGGATGTGGAGACTCAATGAGGGTTATATAAGAAGCCCTCACCCCCTGTATCCAGTGAGAAAGTGCAATGCATACATCATCCATTTGAGGCGTTCTCCAGTGGTTTCATCCCGCTTAGGGAGTAGGGTTCCACGTTAAAATCCCGGTGTTATTCATATTTTATCTTTATTTCTCTAATATGCTTCCGCATTCCTAATTTCTAACATGGCATCAGATCTGGTTTGATTTTCAAGGATTTTATATCCATTCATTACTTTATTCGAGATTCGATTTTTATATTTTTTTAAGATTATTATCATGTATAGTTCAAGTTCAAGTTTTAGGATTTCTTTTTGAAACCCTAATCCTGCAAAAATCTTGTTTTATTCTTCCATGGTTTCCTGGAACCTTGTTCTGTTCGTTGCTCTTCCGGTTCCAGCCACATCCACACGAGACCTCTTGGCGGCGCCTCGCCTCACCTGCATGTTCCAGCAACTCAAGTTGAAAGTTATCGAGCAGAAGCCCTACCCACTCATAGACGGCACCAACATCACCCTTCCGAACACTTTTCTGGTGATGCGATGCAGTGCTTGGCTAACTCATTGGACCAGCACAAGGTTGCGGGCAAGATCGTCGTTTGTGAGCGCGGTACAAACGCACGTGTCGCGAAGGGGTGAGAGCATTCTCCTTGCAGGCAGTGTCAGCATGGTTCTGGTCAATGATGAAGATGTCGAGGACGTCATGGCTGATTCCCATGTCCTTCCATCCTCCATGCATCCCCCGTCGCAGATCTCCTCCCTTCGCCCATGTCGCGCTTCCTCCTTCAGGCGATCGGGGGGCAGTCCTCCCTCCTTCTCCAGCTCCTTATTGCTAGAGCATTCGGGCGACAACAGCCCAAGGCGACGCTGCTCCATTCGTGAGCAGCAAGGGTCGCATCTCCTCTTCCTCCAACGCGAAATCCAACGTACCATCGCGGCGCCACATGAGAGCAGCAGGTGGCAGCGGCGAGGCTCAGGCGATGGCGGCGCACGACTCTCCAAATTGACAGCGGTCTATTCCAGCCGCTGCTCCTTACCGGACCTCCAGTTGCATTTGAGAGGCCTCGCATTCTGTTCCAGCGGCATCCTCCTCTCGCATCCCTTTTGCGCCTCCAGGCGGAGGCTCCTCCGATCGGAGCTCTCCTTCGTGCCCATCATTGTTAGTGGACACCCCCAGGCAGTCCAGCTCCAGCCGCTTCGAGCTCCTCCATCGCGCGATCTCTAGGCACGGCGATCCTCTATTCCCTTCAGGTGGCAGCCCCCTTGTCGGAGGCATCTCCTCTCCACCTCCTTCCTGGAAGCGGAGGTGACGACAACCCCTCCAACGGAGACCCTCAGGCGATTGCGACGGGCAGCGATGCCGCTCCTTCTCCAGGTGTGGCCCGACTTCTTCATCTCTCCTAGCAACACCCAGGTCGAGCGATCACGCACCGGCCTCGCGCGAACCCCAGTCACGATAGGCGCCAATCCCCCTCTCCTCCGAGCTCCCATCTTCAGCCCTTCGCCGATCCAGACGAAGCCCTCCAAGCAATGGCTCCCCATTCGCAGTAGCTCTGAGCCCCATTGGCGACGACGACCGCCATTCTTCAAGGCAGACCTCCTTCTATCGGGGTGGCGGGAGCAAGGCTACCCAATGGGAGCGGCGGGCGTAAAAAAAGGGGCGCGGTGTTTCCCTGGGAAACCTAATTACGATGGCCCAAGTGGGCCAGGAAAAGAGGAGGGAATATTAAAAAAAATCATGTGCAGCCCCATTTAAGGCCCTGTGTGGGTCGTGACCTTTGTGTCCAAGTTGGGCATTTAAAAAAATAGGAGAGAAAATGAGAAGTGAGGAAGAGAGGGGCCACAGTTTTGTATGCCCAATCGGGCCAAGATACTTTCTTCAAAAAAAGGAGGTGTGTACAAAAAAAAATCATACGAAAAAAATTGAAAAAAAAAGGCAGAAAAAAATAATGATGAAACGGCTTTAAAAAATGTGAGAAGAAAAGCCAAAGAAAAATTTGAGATCGGCTTATTCATGATTTCACCCCCATTTCTCTTGTCTTCTCCCAACCAAGGCCTTAAATGTCGGTTTCGGTCACCATTTCGGTATCGACCAAAACAGAATTTCGATGGAATTTCGGTGGAATTTCGACCGAAATTTCGGTCATTTCGGTCATTTTTTGTACTAGGACCCCCATATTTCGGTCATTTCGGCCATTTCGGTCGAATTTCGATTTCGACCGGATATCGATATTCGACAGAAATTCGACCGAATTTCGTTGAAATTCGAGGCCATGCTCCCAACTTTGTCGATGCCATTGTTTATTGACAAGTATGGAAGAAAGGGGGAGTATTGTGTAGAGTCACAGGTCTGTTCCAGATTCAGATTCCAGATTCCATGCCAACCATATTTTCCAGACTCTACAGTTTGTCAATTTCAGACTCAATGTCAGATTGGTCCCGAATCTTCAGTTTCAGACATGCATATGTATGTGGTCTTTTTCAGATGTGCACATGTTTGCCATCATTGTTTGTGATCCCCATCTTTTGTGTTTCAGTCAGAGTTTTCATGTAATCCATAGGGACTCTAGAGTAGAGATCCCATTCCCTGTGCCATGTGGGCTAGGGTTTTCATGTAGTTTCATAGGAACTCCAGAGTAGATATACCATTCCATGAGCCAGATGGGAGAAACTCAGTTCTTCGACTAGGAGATTTTTTCAGACTCCATTCTCCAGCGATCGTGGACTCTGACGAAGATTGCACTCCACGGCTTTTCAGCTCGACCCTTTCAGAGATAGAGCAGTTGTCAACATGTTGTGGCGGGCCATAGTACTCCGACAAGGAGACTCATTTTCAGTTGCAGTGACTCTGACAGACGCAGTACAGAGCACATGCTTTTCGACGAGGATATTCAACTCACACTCCAGCCCGTTTGTCCTCCTCACTTGCACGGTATGAGAAGCAACACCCTCGACAGCAGCCGACAGTTGTACGCGTCGAGTTGATATTGTTTGTAGTGTCTCGTATTGTGAGTTGAGACTTCTTTATGTTTGTCCAAGATGAGCATTACATGCTCCAGCTTGAGGGGGAGTGTTGGAGTATGTGTCATTCATATAGATGGGTAAATGGATCTCTCCATGATCCATTCACCCCATCTAGTTATTTTGTCCCACATTTACCAGTTGTGGGATGTGGAGACTCGGTGGGGGCTATATAAGAAGCCCTTACCCCCTGTATCCAATGAGAAAGTGCAATGCATACATCAGCCATTTGAGGCGTTCTCGTGTGGTTTCATCCCGCTCCTTAGGGAGTAGGGTTCCACGTTAAAATCCCGGTGTTATTCAATTTTATCTTTATTTCTCTGATACGCTTCCGCATTCCTATTTTGTAGCAAGTTCCATTTCAAAAAAGTCAACAAATAAAGGGGAAAAGGGGTGGGTGTAGGCAAGTTACATACATCATGATGTAGATTATGTTTTCTCTAAATATATAAATTTTACATATTATATTTATTGTAGATATAATTAAATATGTATATAATTTGGTTTATTCCCTTTTTGTTTTGATTTTTAAGTTATATATTTATGTATGTTATGTATTGTATGACTAAATATATACATAATATGAGTATATACATATATAAATACATATAATATACAAGGAAGTGGATTGTATTTGCATCAAGGCCTTAAAAGTCGGATTTCGGTTTCGTTTCGGTGAGGGACCGAAACGAAATTTCGGCTGAATTTCGGTCGAAATTCGACCGAAATTTCGGCCATTTCGATGGTTTTTTGAACTAGACCCCCCCAAATTTCGACCGATATAGCCATTTCGGTCGAATTTCGGTCACCTACCGAAACCGAAATTCGACCGAAATTCGGCCGAATTTCGGCGAAATTTAAGGCCATGATTTGCATACAAGTACATAAAATATACTTGTACAGATATATTTGGCGTATATATAAGGTGTGTGTGTGCGCGTACAAGGCGATGTGAACGTGTGTGATAGAGAGGATCTAACAAGTGGAACTCTGTCTTGGATTTAAGAGTGCATTTAGTTTTTTTATGATTATTTCAGGTGCTATTTATGTATTTTTATCTATCAACAAGATGATAATGAAATAAGATAAAAGTATTGTTAATAGTAATCGTTGAAAACAAGAAATAACGGCCAACAGAATCGTGAACAATAAGAAATCATTATTTACGTAGAACTCTACTCCCTAGGAGGTGGGATGAAACCATGAGAAAAAGCCTCTAAGGCTACATTTTCTATTATATCTCTCAATGAGTACAGAAGGTATATAAAGCTCCATCAACATTGGAGAGTCCTACCAATAAACAATATAAGAGAGTACTGTAATTGGATCCTGTAAAAATCCAATTACCCATCTAATACATAATCTACCATTCCAAATCAAGTTGGAGCTGAGAAAGCTCTAGCTTGTTTCAAAAGGAAATATTCAGCTCATCTTCACTCAGAACATCTTTAAAGTAGCTAGGAAGAGACCCGCTCAAAGTAGTCGCAGCTGGGAGGAGACCTGCACGGAGGAAGTAGCACTAGGAGGAGACGTGTGCTTGGAGCAGATGCTCAGTGAAGATGGTTGGTATGCAAGAGTTGGGTTGGAGTACAGATCTAATAGAAGTCCATCTTTCTACGATGGTTAGCTCCCATACAAAGATCTCAAGAGCGGGCCTCTCCTATATGGAAACAATGAGAAAGTGCCTCTCCCACCCAGAATCACCATTGCTTCTCTCATGTAAAGACGTCAAAGAATGAGTCTCTCATATATGAACCTCAAGAAGTCGGTTCTTTTACCATTTTACGTAGGAACCTTGAAGATGAGATCTCTTTCTGAGAAACCATGAGCATAGGAGGATGGACATAATACATAATTTTTCAAATTAAGGAACAAATATGCTTTTTCTACTCTCTCACTTCTCTTTCTCCCAAACTTGTCGGAAACATGACTTAACCAAGTCGAGAGAACGCATAAGGTAAAAACAAAATTATTTCCTCTTCTTTTTCTCCTCTTTATTTTCTCTCTCCTTTTTTTCTTCTGCAACCCCAACATTTTTTCTTATAAATTGTGTTCTCTTCTTTCTTTTTCAACAAACATTCCTCTCTTTGTTGCAATCATTCATTTTTTGTCATTAAATTTGTCACTATTCTGTCAACCGAACAGTCCCCTTCACTCTAACGCACGAAGGAAGTTGTGGTTGTGGGCCTTTTTTATTGAAAGCGATCGGGGTCCAATTGGACTCTTTTCTTTAGGTTTCCCCCTTTTTTCTATTTCTCGCCTTTCGTCCTTACAACAGAGAGACTTCTTTTTTGTTTCCAAAGGCGAGGGCATCGAACCTCCTCATGTTTGAGAATATGGTTCTTGTGGGGGAACCCAACCCTCAACACCTCCACATAGGGTTCTCGAGGGGAAGAACACGTCGCCACCACCTACGAGAACCCGAGAGGGTTTGAGGAGGATGGGTTCGCATGCCTTAAAGCTGAGGATTTCTGGTTTGACGAGCTCAATGGGGACATCATTGATCTTGATCAGATGGTGGAGAGAGGGATGCGAGGTGGAGTTCGTGAAACCGATTGACTGCAAACCTAGCAACCCTCCAATGAGAGAGCCACATGAGGAACGGTGCAGTGCAAGAAGGGCCCGCCACGAAGGGCTGGCAACTATTTTTTTTCTTTGCTCGCCTGCGACTTTGGTCTGTTTTCTTCTACTAGGGTTCCAAAAAATGAACCATCATGGCACTATTGGTGTACCATGTATTCATTCATCCGCATGCTATTGCATCTATATCATAGAGACGATGTTTCTACATCTTGGTGGTGTTGTCACAAAGGTTTCAACGTTGCAACCTTTGGTAGCATTGCTTCGAGAAAGAACCTATAATATTCTTCTCTATGGTAACTTTTACGGTTTGAGTTCCCACATTTGTAGCATCATTTATTTTGTGAACAAATCTCCAAACAACATGACCAATAATGAAAGAAATTAACACGGAATTTCAATCGAGATTGACTTACTCTGATACCAAGTTGAAAACAAGAAATAAAGAGCAATGGATCATGAATAAGAAGAAAACATGATTTACATGGAACCATGTCCCTAAGAAGAAAAGATGATTTGATCTGGGCATCTTGGAGCGTGACGGTAATCTGATCTAAACATTAAAGGCCCCTCTCAAGCTGAAGATTTTCTAATGGCTTCACAGGCGGAGCGGATTCTGACTAAGGTCAAAAGATCAGCGATGGTGCAGGGGGACGATACCATATGCTCCTTGTGCGACAGCCAAGGTTGCAGAAATCGGTAGTCAGTACTCGGTCAGTTGGGTCACTGACTAAGGATTAATCGGCAGTCGGATGACTAATCAGATTTAGTCGATTTTGAATTTTTTTTAATTATTTTAAATACATAAATCAGTTTTGTATGTATATTCTTATATATTTACATAGATTTGAACATTTTTTATATTATCATAATGAAACAAAAGAATAAATTGAATTTAAATAAAATAGTAAGCATATTAGAATAAATTTGCTTTAAAAAAATAAAAATAAATGGTATCTCCAAGCAAAATCGATCGACTAGTTAGCCTTAGTCTGAATTAATCAGTACTCGGTCGGCCACCCCACAGACTAGACTAGTCGGACCTACTAGTCGGGCCAGTCGGGGGATTTTTACAACAATGACAGCGACAACAAGGTTATGGACCGTGTCTTCTACTCTTGCACATGCATCCGTGATGTGTGGGTCGTTGTGAATCTTCATTGGATTATTATCTCCTCCCACAACGGATTTTGGAACTCGTTGGTGGCCAACAAGTTCAGGTCCATGGAGGAGCTATTACACCCTATTGCCGTCATTTGGGTGATTCGGATTCACACAACATGTTATTTTTCAATCGGATATGTTCTATGTTGACAATGTAACTCTTTTTGCTAGATCTCCTTTCGAGACCTGACAGTTGTAAGTCTTCTATCATATATTATTAGTATATATGGGATGGACACCTCCGGAATGTTTCCCCCTCTTTTGGATGAAAAAAGGAGTGAAGTAAAACCACATGAGAAAGCCTCTAGGGGAGGTTCTCTACTACGTTTCTCAATGAGTCCCACCATCAAGCAATACGGGGGTAAATATAGATAACGGGAAATTGGAAAGATCCAAGTATCCATCTAATACATACTTTAATAACGATGAACAAGGTAACTTTCAATTTTGGTCCATTAACCTAATAAATCAGAGATTCATCATGATTACAGTGAAATAGGAAGATGCATAGGAAGATGCATGACCGTGCCTAAAACCATGTAAAAGGGGCGGTTACTTTCATGGATAAATACTCAACAGTTGGAAACTTGTCTTTAAGATGGTGTTAAGGAAGATTGAGAAATGTTTGCGGGAAACTGTTTAAAATGTCTTGCATGTTTGATTGTAACCCGAGTGGAATCTGCTTGGACATTTTTTTGAAAGGCCCTCCTATCATGATTTCTTAGTAAAAAAATGTCATTTTCATTTCGATTTTTTAATAACAATTTTCATTTTCATTTTCATTTGCTTAAAAATTAAGACAATAAGGGATAAATGGCATGTAAGTTTGAGTGTCAATCTGCCAAGTGATTACGGAAGCATTCTCTGGATATCATATTGTGGGGCCTGATGAGTTTGGTTCTCGTGGGAGTGGTGAATTGAACAAGATCATCTCATCGGTTCAGAGTACCTTCTTATATGGCTGGTGGCTTATGGATAATGATATCTTGGCTTCAGAGATTGTCGAGGATTGGCGCACGAGGAAAGTTAAAGGTGTTCTGTGGAAGGTAAACTTTTCGAAGGCCTATGACTGTGTGGATCGACGCTTCATCTGAGCCTCCCTACATAAGAGGGGAGTCCCCGACATATGGATTCCATGGATGAAGAGGTGTGCCACGACTACGTCATGTGCGGTTCTTGTGAATGGGCAGTCGAAGGGATGTTTCTTCCAGCCTCAACAAGGTGTTCGTCAGAGTTGTCTGTTAGTGCCTTTACTTTTTGTGCTCGCGATTGATCCTTTGAGATCATGGTTGACCGGGCAATTTTGGGGGCTTCTGCAACGATTACTCAAAGGATAACATCTCGATACCCATCCTCTGATATGCGGATGAAACGATACTCTTTGCGAGGGTGGCACTGACAGTTGCAGAGGATTCTGATCGGTCTTGGACATTTTGGAGATGTGTCGAGATTGAGGTTGAACAGGGATAAGTCGGAGTTCGTCCCTTTTGGCTTCTTGGATGCATAGATGGACTCGTGCGCGAGTTGGTTGCGGTCCCCACACGGGTACATGCCGTTGCGTTACCTTGGTGTGCCTCAGTGGTGGCTGCTCGGATGAGAGTCGTTGAATGGTTACTGACGATTAAGAAACTGAAGCGGAAGCTGGCCAGGTGGAAGTTTGTTTGCTTGTCTAGGGGTGGCATGCTGGTGTTGTTGCGCTCGATTTTGTCGACGATCCCTATCTTCTTCTTATCTTCTAGACCGGTGCATGTGGGAGTGCGGAAGAGGTTAGAGACCATCATTAGGCATTTTTCTAGTCATCGTCGGGGCACTCAAGTGGATTTCCTCGGGTGGACTGGAAGTTGGTGTCGTGCCCGAAGGAGGACGGGGGCCTTGGTGTGCAGAGTTTGGAAGAGATAAACAAGGCCTTGTTTGGCAGATGGGTTGCAGGTATTTGGGGGATTGTGATAGTCCGATTTGTAATCTTATTCAGAGGATCTGTGGGGCTAGACTTGTGTTCCCTGCTCATGATGATCTCGGTTTGGAACCTTCATACACTTGTGTTCCCTGCTCATGATGATCTCAGGTCGGCACCTTCATACTTTTGGAGGGGCATCTGTAGCATGGCACGAGAGATATGTTCTTTTCTAAGGCTCATAGTTGGGGACGGCACCGACAACTGCAATGAGGACGAGGTCTTGGCTGCAATCTCGTGACTAATGGCGATGGTAGAACATCCGAACTCCTCAGTGGTCGAGGTCTGGGATGGGCACTCTTTCATTCCACGATTTCGATCAGAGCTCTTAGATCAATGTATGGAGTTAATAACTTTGCTTGCGGAGCTCGATGAGGTAGCTAGGCTCACGGACAGACAGGATTGCTAGATCTGGCGCAATGGTTCATTTTCATTCGGGAAGGCTTAAAAGGCAATGAGGGGACCGACGATCTTTAACCCTGGATGGTGTGCGGCGGATTGCGGGTAGATATGGAAGTGGAAGATCCCGGCTCATGTGAAGGTCTTGTTGTGGATCTTCAGAAGGGGTAGATTGCTGACAAGGGATAGGTTGGCGCGTTTCTTTCAGGGGGTGGACTCAATTTGCCCCAGTACCTGGAGGTTGTGGAGGATGACGATCACCTTTTCTTCATCCGTGGTAGGTCTATGGAGGTCGGGAACCGCTTTGGAAATCATGCGGTGAATATTGGGAGTGCCTCTAGCTTTTGGTGCTCCATTGGGGCAGATTGGAGCGAAGCATAGAAGGAGGTCAAGGTATGTGGCAGTAATCAAGGTTGCAAAAGTCGGTAGTCGGGACTCGGTCGGTTGGGTCACTGACTAAGGATTAATCAGCAGTCGGACGATTACTCGGATTTAGTCGGACTTTAATCGGCTTTGAATTTTATGATTATTTTAAATATATAACTCATTTTTATACATATATTTACATAGATTTTGTACATTTTTATACTATCATAATAAAATAAAAAAGTAATTGAATTTAAATATAACACTAAGCATATTATAATAAGTTTGCTTATAAATAAAGCAAAACATATAAGAATATGGTATCTCCAAGCAAAAAATTGGTCGACTAGTGTACCTAGTCGGAACTAGTCGGTACTCGGTCGGTCACCCCACTGACTAGACTAGTCGGACCTATTAGTCGAGCCAGTCGGGCGACTTTTACAACCCTGGCAGTAATCTGGGCACTTTGGCTCGCTCGAAATGGGGTAATATTTCGTCAGGATCATTTCTATGCTGAAAATGTTGTGGCACATCTAAAACGAGGGCCGAGAGTTGGACCGTGTAAATTGGATCTTCTTTTCTTACTTTTAATAGGCATGTAATAACTTTTGATGATAAATAATGAAGTTTTTTGGCATACACCTATACGGTGCAGGTCCTTTTTTTCTTTCAAAAAAACAATAATGAAATTGTTAGAAAATCGGAAGCGGAAGCGGAAACGATAATCAGAGCATAGAAATAAAGATAAACATGAAGAACACAAAAGATTTTACGTGGAACCCTACTCCGTGAGGAGCGGGATGAAACCACGGGAGAAGCCCTCAACGGGGCGTGTTTGTCTATTGACTTTCTCAATGAGTACATGAGGTCTGGGGCTCCTTATATAGCCTCTCCAGAGCCTCCAAGTCCCACCGTTAGACGATGTGGGACTAAACACTGAATGAGGTAGATGGATCTCCTCCAGGATCCATTTACCATACTATAACTCAATAGGCGCATACAACTTATGCCCCAACACTCCCCCTCAAGCTGGAGCATGCAATGCTCAGCTTGGACAAACAGACAGAAACTCAACTCAACGCTACAAGACACTACGGACAATATCAACCCAACGCGCACATTGTTGCAGTCGAGGACGTTGCTTCTCATGCCGTGCAGGTGAGGAGGACGAACGGGCTGGAGTGTGAGTCAACTGAAGACTCGGAACCTGACCATTGAGTCTGAACTTGCGTCTGAAGTCTCCTCGTCGGAGAACTGGGTCTCGCCCCTCTGGCTCAGAGAATGGTGCACTGCTCTGGTGTACCTATGATACCACATGAAAACCCTTGCCAACAATGGCATAGGGATTGGTCCTCTGCTCTGGAGTCCCTATGGCTCACATGAAAACTCTAGCCTGACAAAACAAGAAGAATGATGGGGACCGCGAAACCAATGATGGCAACATATGCTCATCTGACAACGACCGCAAACTCGTGCGTGTCTGAAACTGAGACTCGGAAATATCTGACGTCGAGTCTAAAACTGTAGAGTCTGAACATCTGACTGGTCTGCAAATCTGGATCTGGATCTGGAGAATCTGAATAGACCTATGACTCTGCATATACTCCCCCTTTCTCCCATACTTGTCGGAACAAGAACATCGACAAAGTTGGGAGAAGACAAGATAAATAGGGGGTAAACAACAAGAACATGAAACTTGCGGCTTTCCTTTTTTTTAAGCCGTCATTTCATTTATTTTTTTTGCAATTTTTTTAAGCCGTTCAAACTCTTTTTTTTACGGCTTTCACAAATCCTTTTTTTTAATTTTTTTATAAACTTTGCGTACGGCTTTTTGTGTGTGTGTGTGTACGCGCCTTTTCAAATTCCTTTTTTTTCCAAACTTCATCATCATTTTTTTTCATACACAAATCTCTCTCTTTGGACTGCCACATCCTCCTTGGATTTTTTTTAATCGAACAAGGCCCACATGGGCCCTTCATAACTGCCCCCCTTTTTTATTTTGGAATTGGGGCCCACTGCAACCTTACTTAGGGTTCCTTACACAGGAACCCTCATGTACGCCAACGCCGCCCCGCACGAATGGGGGCCTTCTGGAGCGGAAAGCGGGAGTCTCTCGGTGCTGCTCGGCCACGCGCGTGGAGAAGATGGAGCCTGGGAGGGGCTTCGCGCGAGGGGGACTGCCTGCGCCGCCTTGGGCGCTGGGGGCTGCGCCGCCTTGGACTGGGGGGCTGGAAGCACGCGCAGTGGGAGCACCGCACGAGATCGGGGCGCCTCTTCCTGCTTCTGGGCACGGGATCGGGACTCCCACATGCCTATCGTGCGCCGTCAAAGGAGAGATGCGGCATGGAGACACCGCCAAGTTTGGACTGGAGAGGTGGGCTTCGTCTGGAGCAGTAAGGGCTCCGCCTGGGAGCAAACAGGACTTCGCCTGGGGACCACCAACGTCATGTTAGAGAGGAGGGCGCGAGAGGTGCGCGGGGGCTGATGGTCGATGGAGGTCGCGCCAATCTGAGCACCGGGAATCGTGCCTCCGATGCGACTCAACAGGAGATCTCGCCACCAAAGCGAGTGCGCGCGGGCTTGGGGCTGCCGCCTGGGTGATGTTCTTTGCGGCGCCGAGATGCTGAGGAGATGGCGAGAGGCGCACCATCGCGCGGCCGCCTGGATCGCCGCTAAGTGCACGGCTTCCGCCTGAGATCGTCTTCGATGGAGCCTGGGGATCGTCTCGCGATCATCAGAACCGGTGGAGCCTGGGACCCGCGCCGCCTGCGCATAGATCGTGGGAATGACTTCGAAGAGAGGGTTCCTCCTGGTCCTCGTGAGTCACCTATGCGATGGGGATCCGCCTGGGATTCGCCTGGGTTTTGCGCCATGGGAGGGCGCGCCGCTCGGGGTTGAATGTCGACACTGGATATCATGTTTGAACCAGGCACGGCTAGGGTTTCAAACAAAAAACCGTGAACCATGAAGATAAACAAATCTCCGCCTGAAGATAGATGTGAATGACATTGGAGATTTTCTGAACAGATCTCGAACAACAAATTTTAACAATAATCTTTAAGAACAAAATTAGGGTTTCAATAGAAACCCTAAGTCTCGAATCTCGGAAAAAAAATCACAAACTCCTCGAGAATCAAGCCCGCTCTGATACCATGTTAGAAAATCGGAAGCGGAAGCGGAAACGATAATCAGAGCATAGAAATAAAGATAAACATGAAGAACACAAAAGATTTTACGTGGAACCCTACTCCGTGAGGAGCGGGATGAAACCACGGGAGAAGCCCTCAACGGGGCGTGTTTGTCTATTGACTTTCTCAATGAGTACATGAGGTCTGGGGCTCCTTATATAGCCTCTCCAGAGCCTCCAAGTCCCACCGTTAGACGATGTGGGACTAAACACTGAATGAGGTAAATGGATCTCCTCCAGGATCCATTTACCATACTACAACTCAATAGGCGCATACAACTTATGCTCCAACAGAAATTCCAGATACAAAGTTCTCAAGTCTTACGTGGATAATCATTATATATCATATTAGTTTGAAAGATCACTACATCTCAGGCGTGAGCAGTTTAGGCTAAGCAAATCCCATGGATAACCTCCACAAGAGATACTAGTCGCAAAAGTGGCGTGGATGTTAGATCTACACATCCTAAAAAGCTAGTCTTGAAGCAATCACCTAGCATTGACTGTTATAACAAAATCAGAAGATTGCCTAGCCCCGGTTTTTTCTAAAATGCACGATTCAATTCACCAATACCACAAATATTCAATCTATTTTGATAACAATGGCATATCTAAGTTAAACAAGATAAGTAAGCATGAACTTTAAGTGCAACCTTCCTTTCAAAAAACAACTTTAAGTTCAAGTTAAACCCAATGCGCGTCACAAATGTTGGGAAAATCATGTGACCTTACCACACTGCACAAACTGCAAAAAAAAAAGATAAATCGGCAACTAGTTTTCATGCTTCTGATCGTTCCAGTAAGATAAAAGATATTCACATGCAGTTAAAAGCCTAAGCCTACACTCCATGCAAATCAGTTGTAGATACAAAATAGGAGACGGCCCGGATGCAATTATAAATAAAAATAGCAAAAAACATAAAAGGGAAAAAAAGGAACTAAATTCAAGTCCAACTCACATCCTCTGTACAAGGTTGCAACTAATCTCTCCCTCACCCTTGAAACGCATCCTCGACCACCAATCTCAACCGGCTTGCCAGCACATTCAGCTCCAAAGCACGCTGCTCCTCCCACTTCTTCGCCAACTCCCCGCCCTGCACCGACGAAATCTTCACTTCCTTTAGCGAGCTATCAAACGCATCCAGCACCGCCTTCATGATCATATGCTTAACAGATCCTCTCTTCTCCTCCCCCCTGCAGTCCTTCCTCTCGTTATACCCAACTCCAGCGGAGGGCGATAGAAGTGCTCCTGCCGGCTTCGGCAACACAGGGGGCAGTATGTTTGCATGCTTCGCGTAGTCCGGAGGTGGCGGAAGCCGTCGCCTCCGTTTCGAGGCATCGGGTCCCGAGGCCACGAAGGGGGACGAGTCGGCGAACTCCGGATCCCAGAGCCTCGTGGACAACTCGAAGAGCTCCCGATCATGCCCCGACATAGCAGAGATGTCGAGCCCCCGCGCGACACGGGAGGAGGCGATGCGGAACTTCTTGCGGAGGCGGCGGAGCTTCTCGGATAGCTGGGAGCGAGTGTAGGGCTGCGTCATGTTGTCGGAGAAGCGGTCGAAGAAGACGTTGAGGTCGCGGGGGAAGACGAGGCCCTGGCCGTGGCAGGAGAGGAGGCCCCGGAGAAAGCGGACCTCGTCGGCCTCAGACCATATGCGCTGGAACTTGAAGGGCACGGCGTCGGAGGAAGGGTCGGAGGGGGGATCGTCGTCCGGGTCCGGGGCGGGGTAGACGCTGCCGCCGCGGCCCTCGCCGTCGTCGACGATGATGGAGAAGGGGGGTTCGTTGGGGTTGGGCTTGCGCTTGATGGGGAGCTTGCGGGCGGCGGACTTGATGTGGTGGAGGGGCTCCTGCGGGGTGCGAGCGGGGGTCGCCATGGGACGGGATCTGGATGATTGGGGGTTTCGAGCTCGATCGGATCGGGGAGGGGCGGGTGGGATTGGGGGCGATCTGGACGGGGCGGAGCCAGGAATGTTTGCTCGTAAGGGCTTCGTTGGGCATGGGCGTTTTTTTCTTTTTCCTGGGGAGAGATTGCGCTGAGATGCCTTTACTTCGGGTGTTCGTTAGGATATGGTCCATGGCCTTTGAGTATTTCCCACCAGGGGTGGCATGCCACGTGACCTTGTGCTTTTAATGGCATGAGTTCTCTAGGGCCTGTTTGGTTGCTGGGTTGGACTGGGTTGGGTTGGGTTGGGCTGGGTTGGGGTGGGTGAATAGTAATCTGTGAGGAGGAAGTACCCTTGTGAATAGTAACCAGGGTTCGGCACACGGGTTAAACTCCCCTCATCATCAATTCCATCAAAAAAATAATATATTATACCATCATATCATATAAAAATTATAAATTACTCCACTTTTACTCACTTTTCCAAACTTCAATTCAATCACATCACAATAACTAGTCACTTTTTCAAACTTCAATACATTAATATCACAACAAACCCACTTCTAACCCACCCCATTTTAATCCTCTATCCAAACACCAAAATCCAAAAACGAGTTACCCTCTATCAGTTTAACCCGCCTTAACCCGCATACCAAACGCATCCTAAGGGTCCCCATATTTTCTCCCTCCACGTGGGTCCCACTTTTTATCTTTTTAAAAAATTAAATAAATCAATTCTTCATCATCAAATCCATCAAAAGATAATATACTATATCATCATATCATATAAAAATTATAAACTACTCCACTTCTACTCACTTTTTCAAACTCCAATACAATCACAACACAATAACTTCTCACTTTTTCAAACTCCAATACAATCACATCACCCCAAACCCACTTTTAACCCCATCCTCAGTTTAACCCTCTATCCAAACACCAAAACCCAAAAATGGGTTACCTGCAACCAGTTTAACCCACCTAAACCCACTATCCAAACACCCTCATGTTGTTTGGATTGGGTTGGAGCAACCTCATGTGAATATTAATTGTTTGGATGGTTATAAGGATTGGTAGGTAGTTTGAATAAGGAATGTGATGTGACGTCCCATTGATTTGTGATGATTCCAACCCAGGTTTGTAGGGTGGTTTACCGGGTTACCTCAAGGTAACCTGTGGCACACCACCAACCAAACGAATCCTAAGAGAAGATTTAGGTCAGGACAGATCTATATTTGCTAGTTGAGATGATTTCAACAAGTCTCATAACACATGATTCCATCATTAACCGGATATCAACCCACCAAAAATTTGGAGCATTGCTTCTACCAATTGTCACACGAATTCCCTTTGGTCGGGGCTAGCGTTTGCCCCACTACCACAGTGTCATCAACATGTAATCAATCATGATCCCCATCTTCTTGCCCTAACTTTATCGATCTGTTTGGGTGATCCCAATCTATTACCATTCTTTTTTGCTAGTTGAGTGTTGTATTGCTATTGATTCATGATCCAAGTGACATAGTTCGCTGATATTTAAGGAATCTGATTTAGTTTCGTTGGAAGATTCACATGTGGAAATTTTGGTTGTAGTATGTAAAGTATAGATCTTCATGCAATGTTAGCTTCTCAATGTCTATATTGTAGCATAGAAAATGAGTATGTAGTTGATGTAAGAAAAGTTGAAGAGGATTTAGATTTATTGATGTAATAACCACGATTCTGTTTCTTTGTACAAGAAGTTTTTAAATATGTAATTACATACACAAAAAGATGATCTGTAGCAGAAACCTTTAGCATAGACGCATGTATATTTTCAATGTGAAAAACTCATAATGTATAACACCTTAAACATAGTACAACATCTGGTAATTATAAAGTCTGGTAGTAGCTTATAAGTAGTGGGACCTACTACTAAATAGTATGGGCTTAAGCATTTTGGGTTGTGGTCAAGGGCTCTAGTTGGGTTCAAGCCCAACAAGTTGTCTGGGCTAGTAATCCCCGATAACGGACCGAGCTGAGGGCTCGGAGCATTACAAATGGTATCATAGCAAATTCCCTCTAATAACGTGAAGGGTTATCTAAGAGATGGATCCACCCCTACCATAGTGTTAGGAGGAAAGGGCTACCAAGCATGTGAAGACGTCACTGTTATTGTGAATATGTCATGGGCCATTGTGTGACAAGGATGTTGCAAATATAAGTGGGGCGATTGTAGCACCCAAACATAGTAGCACATATATTAATTAAAAAGTGTGGTAGTAGCTTATAAGTAGTGGGCATACTACTAAATAACCTATACTTAAGCATTTTGGGTTGTGGTCAATGCTCTAGTTTGGTCCAAGCCCAACAGGTTGTCTAAGCTATTAATCCCCGATAACGAACCAAGCTTAGGACCGAGATGTTACATAATAGGGATAAAAAGAAGGTTTATTTTCAAAATCCATAACCATAAAGCCCCATTCGAAGGGACCTCTTAAACAAAGCAAATACTCTTCATTAATGTCATGGACTGCCTGAAACAGACTGTGAAGAAAGTAGAAGAAATAACACACGCATGCTTAATGTACTTCTCACAATCATGTGCTTTATGTTATTGTTGAGATTCATAGGGCTGGGTTGGGCCCAACCTCACCTAGACCAACATTAACATCTTTCCTAGACCTATGGGACGGTCCTAAATCAGCGGTTTTGGTGCAACTTTGGTCTAAGCCCGACCTCGACCCGCAATGTTATGGGATGGACCCGTGGATCGGAAGGACCCATGATGTTCAGATCCTATTGTTTTTAAATATATATATATGGGCTTATTGTTAACAATATCACGTACTGGGTTAGCAACTTTGCATATAATTTACGATGTCGAAGATGGCAATGTTCCTAAACAACTTTTCCATATTTTCTAGAATAAAAATCCAGAAACTATAACTATGTTTATATAAACATATCAGGAATAAAAGTCATCATTTACTAAATTCATATATTCATATTCACAAACCCAGCTTCCATTGAAGTCTCTAAAATGTTTCCATCGCATGTAATTTTGCATTATTCATATTTATAAAAACTGTAATAACTAAATTCGTATTCATAAATTTTGCGTATAATTTTGCTTGAACCTGGTTTCCATTGTAGCCATTAGATGTTACTCTACCGAATTGGGCCGCATCATACAACTTGACGATATCATGTCAATGGCTCTTATTTATAGCTACTCACTGAGGTTAAAAATCAATTAAATAGCCATAATATAGAAAAAATAGTGACGACGTTGTAATATTAATGAGTCGCTAAATACGATGTATAATTCGGTCACGTTGTAGCACGTGTACTTAGCGAGTCGGTCAGAACCGAGAGAATATCTCCGTGAAGAGTGTCTCGGCTTTAATTTATATCCCGGACAAGTCCGGGGTCGAACTCAGGGAGGCAAAGGAACAACTTCGGTTTTAATTCAAAAACTTAGGTTTAGATCTCCATGCGGTATTTTTTAGATTTTTTTATGCAACAAGAATGCAAATGCAAGTGAATCAAGACACTAAGAAATCATACAATAGGCCAAATTAATTTTAATGTCAAAAATAGTCCAATTTAGCCAAAATATATTTTTCCTAGAGTCCTAATCCAGGAGATGAATGCAAGGTATTTTTTTGGAATTTTATGGGTTAAAATGCAAAAATGAAAAATGCACACTTTTAATAGGTATTTTCGCAATTTTTCACATAAATAGTGAGAAAAAAATATGAAAAAATTACTGGAATGAAAACATGATGCAAGGAAGCTAAAGTAATATTTTTGGAATTTTTTGACAAAATATGAATTTTTTATGTATTTTTTAGTAGAAACAGAGTGACAGTGAGTAATTAATTCATAATTAATCCACGTTATCAAATTAATCAAAATGCAAATTATCTCAAGTAGATATTTTCATGTGGCATATAGGAGACTTTAAATTTTGCAAAAATGATATATGTGGATTTAATTAAAAATCAAATACTAATTTTACTCTATGATTTATTTCAGGCACAAGATAACTCCATTTTAGATGAAATTTGGACAATAAAGTAATCACATATCAACGCATCACATATAATTTTTGTGAAATTTTTAGAGCAACCGTGTATGAGATATAATTTTAACAGCACGGAATGGGTAAAATATGCAAAATTTCAGTTGAATAATTTTAATTAATTACCCAAGGACCACAAAAAAATATAAATAAAAGTCCACAATGTAGAGAATTAGTTGCTCAATATCAAACCATTTTTCATTGAATAAAAAGATGCATAACTGAGGTCCATATTAACACACAAACATAGGGTTATCAGTGCAAATACAGAAACTAAATTAGATAACACAAATATATGCAGGGACTTGTTTGTAATTACAGAAACATGAAAGGATAGACTTGACATTTTTACAATAAAAAATAAGAAAATAATACCTTCTTCCTTCGTTCCAGGTGAAACCCAAAAGATGGGGCAGCGGCGGCGGCGGCCCGCGCGCAGCCGCACGCGGCCGTGAGGGAGGAGGCGTGGAGGAGGGGTGACGGCGACAGGCTCGAGGCGACGCGGGTCATCGGCGGTCGGCGGAGGAGCGGTGGAGGAGGTCGGCGGAGGGCTTGGAGCCCTAGGCGGAGGAGCGCGGGTGGCCGCGCGGTGGGAGGGGAGGGCTGGCGGCTAGGCGGCGCGGCCGCGAGGTGGAGGCGGCACGCCGGTGCGGCGGCCGCGGTGGATGGGCCGCCGTGCACGGAGGCGCGGTGCTGAGGCCGCCGGCGGATGGCCCTTGGAGGCTAAGGCGATGGGGGGCGGCGGTTGTTGAGCTGCTGACCCCCGTTGATTTTTTTTCGATTTTTTTGATTTTTTTGTTATATTTTTTTAAGTTTTGATTTTTTTGATATTTTTATATGAAAATGCTGATGTACTAAACCACAAACAAAAAAAACTTTTTTTTGTTTTAATTTTTTATATATTTTTTTTCAAGGGATGCACATGATGGAAAAAAGATGATGGTGTGATGGTGGTGGTGATGATGATGGTGATGAAAGATTTTGGGTGGTAAATGGGATACAAAAAAATTTTGCAAATGAAATAACAAAGATGATAAAATAAAAATAAAATTACCTACGATGGACGGTCGCCTATGATGTGCTCACAAGAGCACGGTCTTCGCTCGAATCGCCGGCGAGCGATGAGCTTGAGCAGCGCGCGGTTGCGGCTGCGATGTTGGCCAAAAAGCCAACGGATCACACCGGAGAGAGGGACGTCGTCGCTCGACCGCGGTTGCGTCGCTGTCACCGATTCAACTCTGGGAACTTGGCTCTCCTCACATAAAGATGGATCAAAGGCAAAATTGAGGAGAATGACATGTATATAAAGATGATGGAATGGGAGGTTATTAAAGTGGTGGAGTTGAATGGGAGGTTGTATTATTAATGGAGTTGAATGGGAAGTTGGGAAAAATGGTGGAATAATGGAGTTGAATTGGTGGTTATTGTAGAGAATGGAAATTAAATAATAAATAAATAAATAAATAAATAAAGTTGTCTACTTTAAATACAATAAAATAAAAAGAGAAGAGAAATAGTGGAGAATTTACAATGGAAGACAAACAACATGTACACATTTTTTTACTTTTCTAATATGTAATTTTTTTATCTTTTTAATAAGAGATATTTACAACGGGAAAATACAATAAGATACTATAATTAAAATACAACACAAGTATGATTCTTTTTGTATTTTTAATAATTAAGAAAGATACAATAAAAAAATGAAGAAAGTATGAATATATACATAATGTACAATGTACATCTAGGTCCCAAAAACCAACTTTTGCAAATGAGCTCCGATTTTAATGAAACCACTTCCATTAGATAGATATTTTTCTAACTTGAACTTTAAAAGTGAGTTTGGTGAATTTGGAGTTCATACGGAGCGGCAATTTAGCTTGGAAGTTGGACTTTACGGCTTTTTCTCTTTGGGATCTAGGAGCATTTATTTGAGATGAAATTTGTTTTGTATTTTTGTATTCTTATATACATTTTTATAAACAAGTTTGAGAAAGAATTAGGCAAAAAGGAGTTGAAATGAATTTATTAAAAATATACGAAGTTTTGGGCTATTTACATGTGAGAAACTCCTTTAATTTTTGCGGCTTTTTATTGTTAATTTATTTTGTAGAATCTAATATACAATAATTAATGTGTTTTATTTACAAGAGTTATTTTGTTAATTTAATGATTTTATGGGCATTGATTTGGGATTTTACTCGGGGATTTTGCTAAGATCAAGATATTGCGATGATGAATCGCGGATTCATCACCCCCCTATACTTAAACTTTGCTAGTCCTCGAGCAAATAAAGAATGAATAAGTTGGGTTAACCCCTGACTGTGCATGTGAATACAAGACTTGATCCGTTCAAGAACTCTCGGTTTTAGAGATCCTAAAATTCTAAGCTGAACCAAGCTCTAGTCAAAAGGTACCCAATTTCCCTAATCATCAGACTCTCTTTGTATACATATAAAGTAGGGATATGACTTTAAGTGTGGACTGCAGTTATAAGAGTAGAGTCACAACGTCACCCAAGGTTCCAGTCCAAGAGACTCTCCTATGGACCCGATCCTCAACACTAGGGAATAAATTATTTCTTGCATCCAATCCACCGTCTCTTTAGTTGTCAGACTTGAAAGTGTAGATGGAAGGCCAGTTGATGGAGGACATAGGATTGTGTCATTTCTTCTCTCCCTCTCATTTGAACAAGGATCCTCTCGAGTGCCTTATTACTCAACGCATATTTTTTTTGGTGTTGATCAGTGCGTCCATCAAGAGAAGTTGGAGCCGTCTGCACTTGTTTTCCTGGGAGTACACCGGGGTGTGCCTTTTTTGAGTACCTATCGTACCTTCTACACCCAGACTTGTAGCATTTACGATGCAGAGCCCTTTTTTGGTGCAAGTCCGACTCCTGATCCTAATAGCGGTGGTCCAAGTGGACACTTTGAAATGGTTGGGAGCTCTTGCCTTTGGTGGAAGCCCTTTTGATAATTGACTTTGTGGAGTGAGAGCTTTTCTTTGACATTTCATTGCTTTGTAGTATTTGTGGCTAGCTCCACTTCTTTTACCAAGAGTTGGCGCACACTGATCAACAATTTTTTTATTTTATCACACCCTGGCACAGAGGTAAATATCAAGAGATAGTACAAGAACCATGTTCTCATACTGGCTAAATGTGCTGACACTCAGGTTTCATGAAGCCTTCATTGATTTTATCCCATCCTCGAGCATCATCAAATCAAGTCCAAACTCAAATCCCTCATCCCAGTTCCTCAAGTGAAATTTCAACTCATCTCATCATAACTGCAGTTGTGTATGTGAGGTGATGATCATATTCTTTAAGGTAGAGACTAAGCATGCAATATAGCACACAAATCTTTCAAATTAGGGAAATGTGAATAATTAAGTCAAGGACCCTAATGACTAAGGCTGGTTAACTCAAAATCTCAAGACCTCATAAACCAAGTGTTCTTGATCATCACTAGTCTTGTGTGAAAGTGAATTGTGTCAGGGATTAAACCAACTTATAGTTAGTTTTTTGTAGTTTTTTTTATGATTGATTGATTTTTTTTAAAAGTTTTAGAAAAAGTTTTTTTTTCAAAAAGTTTTTTTGACAAACAAAGGCAAAGAAGTTTTTTTTTTGTTAGAAAAGTTTTGCTTTTTTTTTCAAGAGTTTTTTTTTGAAAAAGATAGGTAAATAAGAAAAGACTTTTTTTGAAAAAGTTTTTTTTATAAAAGAGGATTTTTTGAAAAGTTTTTTTTAGCAAATAAGGAAAAAGAGTTTTTTTAGGAAAGAGTTTTTTTTTGTTGTTTTTTTTACCCACCCCATAATTATTGTATAATATATACAAAAATACGTGAAAGTACGAGCTATGGGTAAAGTATATATGTAATATATACACGCCCCCCTATACTTAGCTTGTGCTATGTCCTCATGGCACTAGGTGACAAAAAGACATAGCTCGTACTAAGCGTAGGAAAGCTAAAATAATAAAAATGTATAGAAGTCGATCCGCCCCTCTATACTTAGGCTCTGGTCAGCCTAAGTGTAGAAGAAGAGCAAAAATGGGGCGGACGAGGTCAAGAGGAGAAATGATGAGTATATACACATGGCTGGCATCGGTCCCCCCTATACTTAGGCTTTAGTCAGCCTAAGTATAGGACAAGAGTAAGTGTGAGAACCGATGTGATCTCGAGAATATACAAAGAAGGGAGAATATGTACAAGAGTGATTGAATCTTCTAAGATGTTGAATCTTGATGCTGCATCTTCATGAAGAGTAATAAGATGTATCTGCTCTGTGCTCACTCTGTATGAAGTTGATGACCTCGACTTGGACTAACTGCTCTTTCGAACCAACAAAATGCTTCAACAGTTGTCCATTCACCACATGAGATTGTGCACCATCTGTGAGATCAGCTATCTCTACACTTCCATTCTCGTGCACTTTCGTAACCACAAAGGGATCCGTCAATTTAGATTTGAGCTTCCCATGGAACATCTTCAACCTGGCATTGAACAACCATACCTTTTGCCCAGGGACAAAGTCTTTGCACCTAATGTGCTGATCATGCCATCTCTTTACTTTGTCCTTATAAATCAAACTGTTGTCATATACCCTTATTTTAGATTTCCACAAGCTCGTTCAAGTTCAAGTCTCGACAAAGTTTCCCTAGGTGACAACTCCAATTAATCTTCATAATTGCCCATTCGGATTTATAAATCAATTCTGCGGGCAAATGGCATGGCTTACCATAAATCATTCTAAATGGTGAAGTACCCAATGGTGTCTTGTAGGTTGTCCTATAGGCCCACAAAACTTGGTCCAAAAGCTGAGACCAGTTCTTCCTATCGAAACGAACCAATTTCTGCAAAATACTCTTCACCTCTCTGTTCGAAACCTCTGCCATGCCGTTGGACTATGGGTGGTAAGGACTAGTAACTCTATGCTCAAATCCATAGTCCTTAGCTAAAGATCTCATATCTCGGTTCACAAAATGGCTACCCCCATCAGATATCAAAACTTTTGGCACCCTGAACCTAGCAATAATATGGTCTCTCACAAACTTACAGACAGTCTTGCTGTATGCGGTTCGGGTTGGGATAGCCTCCACCCACCTAGTTAGTCAACCGCCAACAATATGTACTCATGTCCATGGCTGTTGGGAAAGGGACCCATAAAATCTATGCCCCATGAATCAAAAACATCACAAATAATCATCGGTTGCATAGGCATCTCATCTCTCTGTCCAACTGTCCCTCCCATCCTTTGACAAATCGGGCACTGATGAATCCACATTTCATCATCTTTATTCTATCATTTTGGCACTAAAAACCCTAGCAAATGCTTGTAAATACCCTTAAATAGAGCATCTTAGCATTCATGCATGTGCATCTATATAGTGTATAAAATGTTGCAATTAAAGCCAAAATTATAGAATAAATAAATAAAAGAAAATGAATAAAATATTGTAAATATTTTATGACCCGAAACCCCGAGACCTAGGCATCATGATGAATAGGTCGACAAGGAATAAAGTAGGGGGAGATAAGGGCCAAAATACAGATAGAATACATATACTCTCTATTCATTCTTTATTCATTTTGGGACCTATTTTTGGTTCCATCTTTTATACATCAAATAAAGAAACTTTGTACATGAAAGTTGTAGCTAATTTTATAAAGAAAAATACAAAATTGATTTCACAGAAAAATAATGTACAGATAAAAAGTTATGGTCTGAATAAGAATCCAGAATCCTAACTTCCCAGACCCGTATTTCACAACTGACAACTCCAAATGCAGCATACTCACCTTTAATTGTATATAGAAGAAAATAAGCTATTTATTGGCGGTGGTTTCGCATTTGGCGGAGCTACGGTTTGAAAGTTGAGTTTTGGACCCACCTTGTATACTTACACTGAATAAAATATTCAATTTATTATTTATTCACTATTTTTATAATTTTATATTTTTATAATGTTGTAAATATTACTTATAATAATTGTGAATATTAAAATCAGAATAAAAATGTAAATAAAAATCAAAATAAAAATACTTATATACACAAAACATAGATACAATACCTATGTACATACCTATACATACCTGTTTATAATTTATTAATTATACAAAATAAATCAGAAAAATAAACTAAAAATATATTTATGTATATTAAAATATTTTATAATTTTAGAAAATAATAAATAAAAATAATAAAATTAAATACACAAATTAAAAATAAAAGAATACAATATATAGATATGGATACCTATAGGGGTATAAATGTAAAATTGTAAAAATAAACCTCATAAAATATTTAAAATTCATAATAAAATATTTTATAAAAAAATAAACATTTATTATTTTATAATTAAAAATCAATAAAATCGTTATCTATTTTTTATAGATTTTAGAAATCTTTTTCTCCAGGTTTTTCCTGGTTGGTCCACGTGGACCAACCAGGGGGCTAGGAGAGTTGACCTCTGGTCAACTCTCTGACCCTAGACCTGGGTTGTCAGAGAGTTGTGTTTTGACCCGTTTTTACCCAATTTTCGAGGCCACTCCATTACCTATTTCATGATGGTGTCTTCTTCGAAGTTGTTCCTCGATCATAGATGAATCACGCCAGAGGTTTTTTTTCGATCCTTGGGTCGTTGTTCCACCCGTGATCTCGCCTCGAAGGGAGCTCCTCGACCTCATTTCAAAACCAGCCCAGCCACATGCATTTGATTTTTGAACCGTTTTTGCCTGAGCCAAAGACCTCCGAGGGCTCGCGGCTGGACCCCCAGTGACAGAGGGATGGTCCGCCACCTCGTCGAGGTGCCTAACTGAGCTCGGCAGCGTGTTCTAAAGCCACCTCCGGCCACTTGGCCGTCGAGGTTCAACCTCAGGTCTACAGCCCTTGAGGTATGTTTTTATCCATTTTCTTTGCTTTATCATTGTCACAGTAGCCTTAGGCTCGCATCTCTGTTCACCATTAGTCCATTCAACCACCGATCTCCGGCGAGATTTTCCCCCGCCATTCTTCCCTTTCTTTCGTCACTGGGTAGGGCTCGGCACTTTGCCCGTACCCTCCCCTAACGTTTTTGCAGGTTGCAGGAGGAAGAAGACCCCCTTTTGGGAAGGTCGAATTTTGCAGAACGTGGCACCTGGAGCCCCATCGCCTCTCCGACTTCGTCGCGGCGCACCTGGGCTCAGCGACCCATTTTGGTCCCGCCGCGAGGTTGGGGAACCTTCCAGGCATCGTCAGGAACCTCCAGCGACGAGAACCAAGGCCGGAGCAACGCCTGTGAGCCGATCGAAGTTCGCGAAGGGAGGAGTTCTTCCCTGTTCTAGTAGGGGAGGTTCCGGCCGTCCGATCTGAGAGGAGCTCCAGATCTTGCTGCGGCCGTTTCTGCATCAGCCTCGGCCGTCCGATCACGTGAAGATCTTTTAATCTGGACCGTCAAGACGAAGCGGTATCGGGCCGTATACGCGTGCCACGTGGCGTAAGTGACCGATCAGCCACCGTCCGATCCCGCAGGCGTGGGTAATTTTGCATTTATACCCCGCCAACTTTTGTATTTACTGTCTAATTATTAAACTTTCATTTGCACTTTAATTAGTCTATATAATTTACTAAGACCCCCCTGTGTTTTGTACTATTGCGAACTTGCCCCCGCCTGGCGCACGTGCTCGTCACATGCGCTGGGCATTTTGCAAGGGGACGCCGGCCACTTTTTGTATTTAGATTCAGTACTTAAACTTTTATTAGCAGTTATATATTTCTGGTCGTTTTTGCATTAAGGCCCCCTAAGTTGCTGATAATTGCATTGGTGTCCTTGCCAGGTCGCGTGAGCCTCACGTTGCCTTGGCGTTTTTGCACGCAGATCCTTGCGGGTCTTCGGATTTGGGTTTGGTCCATTAAATTGTTTATTGCATATTATATTTTGTGAACAAATTTCATTCGTGCCCTTGAACTTCTTACATATTACAAAAATGCCCCTGCCAGCCTTGATGTTTTGTGCTTGCTTGATCTAATTATTTGGAGCATAATTTTAAGTCTAAAAATTCCACAAAAATAGACTTAAGCTCATGTGCACTCGTGCTTTCACGCCAACATTTTAGTTTTTGATTTTATTCTATTTTTATATTTATTAAAAATCAAAAACATGCTTTTTGTGCACTGTTTAGCTTAGAAAATGCCAAAAAAATATTAAAACACTTCGAAAAATTCCAAAAAAACTACCTATCCAAAATTCACTAAAAATCTTAAAAGAAAATACTAAAAATTTTAAAACATTCAAAAACTTCAAAAAAATATAGAAAATCCAAGAAAACTCCAAAAAATATAAACTCAGTTCCTGTTTGTTCTAGATTTCTTTCTTTTTATTTGAAAATTAGTGTGGAAAATTTTGATTGTTGTTTGCTATTTTTAACTTCCATTTTATTCACAGCCAGCACTTATTTCACTGTTTTGCTTTATTTCAATATTTAAAAATACCAAAAACACCTTGAAAAATCCCAAAAAATCACAAAAACAGTAAAAAAATCCTAAAAATATCAAAAACATTTTATTTCTGAATTTTTGGTGATTTTTGCTTATTTTTATAAATATTTTACCTTGTCTTTTATTCCATTGTTTTTAAATTCCAATAATTAAAAAGAAAATAGAAAATATAAAATATAAAATTATAAAAATCAGAAAATTAAAAATCAAAATACAAAATTAAAAATTAAATAAAAATAAAAAAAATAAAAATTAAAAACCCACAAAAATTTCATTGTTTGCTTGCTTAGTGTAGACACATCACATACATTCACTTGTGATATTTTTGTGAATTACCCTGTTTGCTCCCTGTGTTCGAACTCTCTGCATACTTGCCCTTTACATCATTTGTGCAGTGTTAAAAATAAATTTTGACTCCACATTATTTCTAATTTATTGATCTTTAGTGTGGGTTAATTGTTGATTAATTTCAGAGTTGATTGGTCGACACTTCGACTGTGTTCCCGCCTTGTGTGGAACACAAGACCGATCTAATTTTGAGATAATCAAATGGCGCCGTTGCCGGGGAGCAACAGCGCGTAGTTCTCATTTTTGTTGTGTTGTGATCATTTGTCTACTTTTGCGGCTTTTATTTCTGCTCACCTTATTTTGGCTCATTTTTTATAATTGTTTGAATTGTCTAATCACCTTCGTGTTTGACTTTGTGCGAGGTACGCGGATCGAGGGAGGAGCTCTCTTCCAAGAGCACCTGCGCACCCACGTGAGGCGACTTGACTTAGCACGGAGGCGGACTAGGAGAGAATTTTGAAGACAGTAATATTTCCTTTATTCTCTTGTATTTATTTTGTAATTCGTAGTGAGAGAGAGACCATTTATTGTAATAATACAGGTACCCCCGGACATTTGGATTTGTGCGAGCCTAATTTCCAAGTGATTGTTCACTTGGAGGCTCGCCGTGCTTTTCGCGGCTTTTTCGTGTTTTCTCGCATTCTTTTTATTTTGTTTTGTTTTTTGATTTTATTTATTTTGTGTGATTGAGCCCCTAGTTCTAGGATTGCTTGCGATAGACTAAGGCCAAACACCTAATACTTTGCATGCACCTATAGTTTCGTTTGGACTTAGTCAAAAATCTTAAACAGTTGATCATTAGCTTTCGATTCACGCGCCGCGAGCTCATTCCCACACAAGCGCTTTCTCCTAACTCAAATGTGTTGAGCAGAGGAGGGGTGAGCCTAGACCGGACATTAGGGTTGAGGGTTGGTGGTCAGCTTGTGGTTCTTCACGATAATAGCAATTTCTGAAACTTAGGGCGATTTCATCGGCTTTGCATTTGCATACAGATAGGTTTCAATTCTGCTGAGCATCCTTGCATGTAGAGTGCTGGAGGCAAGGTGAGCATTTACGCTTTAGCATCCATCATCGTTTTGATCGCTTGCATTGCTTTTCCGCCTCTCTACCTCTGATTTTGCCAACCTAGGATCTTAAAGGAATTGAATCCTCGTTAGGCGCGTGCATTTCTTATTAAAAATCCAAAAAAGTGATAACCAATAAAATTGGGACTGCTAATTTTACTCGACCCTAAAATCAATCAAAAAGAAAATCTTGTATTTGGGCGAGTAATCCCCTCATTGTCTTCATTTTACCTCGCTCGCGCACACGCTAAGGATTAGTGCCCAAATCCCATCTCAGCCCCCTAAGTGTTTGCGCAATTTTGACTTCTCACCTAACTCTAAAACCGACAAGATAAAAAGACCGCTCTTTGCGGTCTCTACCGAGTTGAGTAGGTGAATTGAGGTTTTGCATTATTTTCATTTTTGTTTGTGATTGTTTTGTGTGTGTCCTAGATCATCTCTGCGCATTTGCGCATTTTTCTTCACTCTTTTGACTTGACCTTCATGCTCCCCCGAATCACTTCCTTTTGTTTTCGAGATGGACCCCTGTAGTGTATTTTATCCGGACTTTGCGGACCCCTCGCTTGCTCCAGCTGGTCCTCCTCCCTTTTATCAGGAGGATCCTCCTCCTATTTTTTCTGATTTTTGTACATATCCACCTCAACCACAGTATCAGACCTCGGACTTCTATCCACACCCACCCCCACCTGTATATTATCCACCTCCACCTTCACATCAACCCGAGTCTGACCTGATGGAGTCACCTCCCTCGATCTCTATGAGTGATATCTTGAATCGGATGACAAAGCGCATTGATTTGATGAATGATGATATTGCTTTCTTGAGGAAAAATCAGACTAATGCTCCTTTCGTCGGGAATACGGCTTCACTTGTAGGTGATCATGGGAGCTTGCAATCGCCCAAAATACAAAAAAATGAGAAAAATTTAAAAATCCAAAAAGATTTCGGGAGACACTTGGTTGATCAAGATTTTGAGGAGAGAGTCCACTTGCCAGAACCCTGGACTACACATGCATTCACACCTAGTCCCACCTTTGACCCCGAGGATGCCGCTGTACAGACTGCTCTTGGCATGCCTCGTGTATATGCTGATTCCGACTTCCTCCCTTGTATGGAGGAAGTCCAAAAATTCAAAAAAATGTTGACTGAACCAGAAGTGGTGGCTACTATTCATGAGATTATCCGTGCCCCACTTCAACAGGCCATGACCCAATTATCTGCTCCTCTTCCCAAGAAGAGAAAGCGGAGGAGCAGATCTGAGCGTCATATTCTGACCATGGCCACTGCCCTCGCCATCACACACCGTCCCATTCCCAAGAAGAAGAACACAGCTACACCTTTCATCATTTGCACCATCTCTAACTATACTTGTGATCGCACTCTCCTAGATGGCGGTGCTTCGATTAGCATATTACCCTTCTCGCTGGTATAGTCTCTTCACTTAGGGCCTCTCAAGAAGACCAGGATGATCGTTCAGTTTGCTGATGGATCTATCAAGAGGCCGAAGGGTATCCTTGAAAACGCCGTCATTTCTATTCAGGGCACGAGCCACAATGTTGATTTTATCGTGTTGCCCATGGAGAACTCCACAGGGGAGCCATCTCCAATCATCTTGGGACGACCATTCCTCGCCTCTGCGAGGGTCGTTATTGATTATGGATCAGGAGAGGTTCGCTTCCGTCCTGTTGACGGGAGCGAAGTGGCGATCACCACACCCACAGTTGATCAGAGACCTGCACCTGATGCACCTTCACCGATTATAGCTGACTCTGAGGCCTGTGACCTACCTGATGCTACTAGAGATACTTCCTTAGCGATCCCTGATGAGCCCCGACGGATCCCCCGAAAGGGGAGGAAGTCGGAAAGCATGGACCTCACTAATCCTCCTCCTGGTGTGTGGCGATGTGTTGATGAGATCCAGAGTATTTACTTGATTGAACCATTTGAGCGGGGGGCAGATACTAAAATAATTGAGGATGTTTATGATGTTGCCCATTATTTTGAGAGACCTCACAAGGAAACAAATGACCTGAGTAAGACTAGACAGGACGGACCCGTTTTGATTACTTCCACTGATAAATCCGTTCCTAGCCCTTCACAAGTGAAGATGATTGAGGTCGGTTATGATGATGCCATTTATTTTGATAAATTCAGACCTCTTGTTGAAGACAAGGATTCAGGTGAAAGTCTTGAGGACGATATGAGTTTGTATACTTCCACTGATGATTTTGTGCCTTTTGATTTTGACCTGGACGAGGACTCGCAGGATGACTCCGATTACACTTCTTCCGAGGATGATGAGTTTGTCCCATTTCACTTTGATATCGGCGAGACTTCCAAGGCCGGACCTAGCCGTACTTCTTCCACTCACCAGTCTGTGCCTTCACACCATAGGACCACCAAGGGAGAACCCAGCCATAATACTTCCATTGATCAGTTCATCCCTTTCCGTTTTGATTCCACTGAGGGCCTTCATCGTGTCGACTCTGATCGGCTTCCGTCCGCTGTGGACCCCGATGTCGACATACACCACACCAGATCTATCCCTCAGCGGTCTCGCAAGAAGGTTAGCTTTCGACCTTCTTGATCATATGTACATCCACCTCTGTTGTACATCCTCCTTTGTTCATCTCTTCCTACCTCCCGTTTTTACTCGTCCACCCAGTCTCGTGTCTGCCTTGCTTAGGACGTACTTTGTCCTAAGTATAGGGGGGGTGGATGAGTCGAGTGTTCATTCTTCGTTCCGTTTCATCACTCCTGTTGTTGCCTATACTTAGGGCTTCTTTTACCCTAAGTATAGGGGGAGTGACGTGTACATCCTCACGTTCTCTTCATCCATTTTCCGATCTCTTTTCTTCTTTTCTTCTTTTCCTTTTCTATCTTCTTTATCTATCAAAAAGGTGCCACCCTTGTAGACAGCTTTCCATATTTAGGACGTACTTTGTCCTAAGTATAGGGGGGTGTGCACCCCGAGTTCTCTATTCTTTTCGATCCTCTCCATTGTCCCCTCTTCTTGTCTATACTTAGGGATATTTTACCCTAAGTATAGGGGGAGACAATCTGAGTACGATCTGTTCATTCCCACCCTTGACCCTCCCTGCGTTGGGTACAGTCTGCTATACTTAGGATTATTTGATCCTAAGTATAGGGGGGACGGTCGACTTCTCATTCGTTGAAGCATTCATTAGTTCCTTCATTCTTTAGACTTGCCTATACTTAGTACGAGTTATGTCTTCTCTTTTCTCTCCGATCTATGAGGACATAGCTCAAGCTAAGTATAGGGGGGTCGTATATACTGTGTATATACTTTAGCCATAACTTGTACTTTCGTAATAATATGGCTAATTATTCTTTAAAATTCATTAAAAGTCATTAATAAAAAGATGTGGTTATTCCTCAGATTCTTTTGTGTATTTACTGATTAATAAATCAGGTGAAAATGTTTTTTGCAAAATGTTTGAAAAATAGTTTGAAAATCTTTGTGAACATCTATTGAAAACTATTTTGAAAATGTTTTGTTACATGTTTTCAACCTGTGTAAAATGTGTGGATTGTAAAATTTCTTTTCTTTGTGTGAAATAAAATGTTTGAAAAATGATTTGCAAATGGTTTGAAAAATGGTTGCAAAAATGTTTTGAAAAACCTATATATACTGTTTTGAAAGCCTTTGCAAAATGAATTTCAAATGTGTGTACATGTTTGCAAAAATGTTTGTAAAAATTATTTTGGACTATAGTTTTCAAAAATTGTGTGAAAAACTTGTGTCAAATAAGTTTGAGGAATACTAACATCACACCAAAATCCACTATATATATGTATAAAATTGACCACTTACCCTGTAAATGCTTAAAATCCACCTCTTGTACACATAAGAAGCACTCCCGTGTACATATTTTTAACCTAGTTTTCAGCCAAAACTTTTTCTTTTCAAAAATCCCAAAACATTTGCAAAACTAAAATCCAAAAACATCTGAAAATTTTCTTTGAAAAACTTTTTGAAAAAAAATGCATCTGCATATGCATCATCATCATATCTTCAAAAATCCGTAAAAAGTTCAAAATCTTTGAAAATTGCATCATAAAAATATTTTCTGCATTTTGCATCGCATGTGCATAGCATTCGCATTTTTCGGATTAAGTTTGGTAGTTGAACAAGTCTAAGTAAAATCCGGAGATTGGAGCTTGATTGGACCTTAAAATCTACCTTATAACAGGAACCTTATAGGAACTGGGTTTGAGGTACTTCAGGTCTAGTTGACTTAATTCTTTGAGGATGCGTTTGGTTGGGGGGTTACCCCCACTTTAAGTGGGTAACCCACCAAAACCCCTATTTTTAACCCACTAGTGGGGCCCACTCCTTTTCCATCAAAAAAAGTATATATTATATCATCATATCATCTAAAAATCATAAAATACTCAACTTCTACTCACTATTCCAAACTTCAATACAATCACATCACAACCACCACCCACTTTTTCAAATTTCAATACAATCATATCATAATAACTACCAACTTTTTCAAATTCCAATACAATCACATCACACAAACCCTCCCAACCCTTAACCCACCAACCAAACACACAAACACAAAAGCGGGTTATCCACCCCTGGATAACCTACGAACCAAACGCACCCTGAGGATCACGAGACTTGGTTCAATGGATTCTTGACTGCCTAAGTAGAGTATTTCGGAGCACACGCACGACTCTTGTTGATAATGACCTAACTTGGACACCTGCACCTTTCACATGGCTCAACTCAGTTGGAGTGGTGAGGGGATTGGATTTGCCGGTATGAGACGCACACAAGTGGAAACACTTGTCCTCCTCTAGGGAGGGAAGTGCACCCCAACCCGTCCAGTGATAAGGAAGTCTAAAGACAGGAGGCTGTGGGTTGCAATAAAGCTTCAAAAGAGGGATAGTCTACTAGCTCAAGAGGAAAAAGTCCTTATGTAAATGCTGTTGTATATAGTATTCAAAAAAAAAGTTCAGGCATGTACAAAAATAAAAAGCCTGCAAAGTATGTACATATGTTGTAAAGTCAATAAGCAAGCTTGAGTTCCAAAGTCATATCATGTGAGCCTGCAGCAGGATGACTTGGCTACACTGGTCTTGCATCCCGGGATAGGTAGCTACACTTGCTACCGTCCATTCTTCTCTTTACCCCCTCCTCTTGAGCTGGTTGCCACTTGAACTTAGAAGGGAATACCCCGCTCCTCGAGGATGGAGTCATTGGATTGGGGAATCATTGGGTTGTCGTACTGGAGAAGTCAGTTTCTTTGTCACTCTAGTTGGGGAGAGCCACCATCACTTACACTGTACGAGTCAGATTCATAGTCGTAAGAGTTTGCGTATGAGCTGAAGTATTTCTGACCTGGCTATTGAGGAGACTTGGATAGAGTTTTGGGATACTCAAGGGCTGTTGGATTTCAAACACGGTTCTCACTAAGGTTCCGTCCGCACTAAAATTCCAAAGGTACGACTTAAGCTCCAAACTTTGATTTTGTGAAGACAAGTTTGATAATCAAATAAAATCCATATTTCTTCCTTTTCTTTTCTTTCTTCTTCTTTTTGCACTTATTACATAAGTGTTTACTAGGGACTAGCAAAGGTAAAGTATAGGGGGATGATGAATCCACATTTCATCGTCTTTATTCTATCATTTTGGCACTAAAAACCCTAGCAAATGCCTGTAAATACCCTTAAATAGAGCATCTTAGCATTCATGCATGTGCATCTATATAGTGTATAAAATGCTGTAATTAAAGCCAAAATTATAGAATAAATAAAGAAAAGAAAAAGAATAAAATATTGTAAATATTTTATGACCCGAAACCCCGAGACCTAGGCATCTTGATGAATAGGTCGACAAGGAATAAAGTAGGGGGAGATAAGGGCCAAAATACAGATAGAATACCTATACTCTCTATTCATTCTTTATTCATTTTGGGACCTATTTTTGGTTCCATCTTTTATACATCAAATAAAGAAACTTTGTACATGAAAGTTGTAGCTAATTTTATAAAGAAAAATACAAAATTGATTTCACAGAAAAATAATGTACAGATAAAAAGTTATGGTCTGAATAAGAATCCAGAATCCCAACTTCCCAGACCCGTATCTCACAACTGACAACCCCAAATGCAGCATACTCACCTTTAATTGTATATAGAAGAAAATAAGCTATTTATTGGCGGTGGTTTCGTATTTGGCAGAGCTACGGTTTGAAAGTTGAGTTTTGGACCCACCTTGTATACTTGCACTGAATAAAATATTCAATTTATTATTTATTCACTATTTTTATAATTTTATATTTTTTATAATGTTGTAAATATTACTTATAATAATTGTGAATATTAAAATCAGAATAAAAATGTAAATAAAAATCAAAATAAAAATACTTATATACACAAAACATAGATACAATACCTATGTACATACCTATACATACCTGTTTATAATTTATTAACTATACAAAATAAATCAGAAAAATAAACTAAAAATATATTTATGTATATAAAAGTATTTTATAATTTTATAAAATAATAAATAAAAATAATAAAATTAAATACACAAATTAAAAATAAAAGAATACAATATATAGATATAGATACCTATAAGAGTATAAATGTAAACTTGTAAAAATAAACCTCATAAAAATAATTAAAATTCATAATAAAATAATTTATAAAAAAATAAACATTTTTTATTTTATAATTAAAAATCAATAAAATCGTTATCTATTTTTTTATATATTTTAGAAATCTTTTTCTCCAGGTTTTTCCTGGTTGGTCCACGTGGACCAACCAGGGGGCTAGGAGAGTTGACCTCTGGTCAACTCTCTGACCCTAGGACCTGGGTTGTCACAGAGTTGTGTTTTGACCCGTTTTTACCCAATTTTCGAGGCCACTCCGTTACCTATTTCATGATGGCGTCTTCTTCGAAGTTGTTCCTCGATCATAGATGAATCACGCCAGAGGTTTTTTTTCGATCCTTGGGTCGTTGTTCCACCCGTGATCTCGCCTCGAAGGGAGCTCCTCGACCTCATTTCAAAACCGGCCCAGCCACATGCATTTGATTTTTGAACCGTTTTTGCCTGAGCCAAAGACCTCCGAGGGCTCGCGGCTGGACCCCCAGTGACAGAGGGATGGTCCGCCACCTCGTCGAGGTGCCTAACTGAGCTCGGCGGCGTGTTCCAAAGCCACCTCCGGCCACTTGGCCGTCGAGGTTCAACCTCGGGTCTACAGCCCTTGAGGTATGTTTTTATCCATTTTCTTTGCTTTATCATTGTCACAGTAGCCTTAGGCTCGCATCTCTGTTCACCATTAGTCCATTCAACCACCGATCATCTCCGCACTCCCCTCGCCGGAGCTTGCTCCGGCGAGATTTCCCCCCGCCATTCTTCCCTTTCTTTCGTCACTGGGTAGGGCTCGGCACTTTGCCCGCACCCTCCCCTAACATTTTTGCAGGTTGCAGGAGGAAGAAGACCCCCTTTTGGGAAGGTCGAATTTTGCAGAACGTGGCACCTGGAGCCCCATCGCCTCTCCGACTTCGTCGCGACGCACCTGGGCTCAGCGACCCATTTTGGCCCCGCCGCGAGGTTGGGGAACCTTCCAGGCATCGTCAGGAACCTCCAGCGACGAGAACCAAGGCCGGAGCAACGCCTGTGAGCCGATCGAAGTTCGTGAAGGGAGGAGTTCTTCCCTGTTCTAGCAGGGGAGGTTCCAGCCGTCCGATCCGAGAGGAGCTCCAGATCTTGCTACGGCCGTTGGATCTGCATCAGCCTCGGCCGTCCGATCACGTGAAGATCTTTTAATCTGGACCATCAAGACGAAGCGGTATCGGGCCGTATACTCGTGCCACGTGGCGTAAGTGATCGATCAGCCACCGTCCGATCCCACAGGCGTGGGTAATTTTGCATTTATACCCTGCCAACTTTTGTATTTACTGTCTAATTATTAAACTTTCATTTGCACTTTAGTTAGTCTGTATAATTTACTAAGACCCCCCTGCGTTTTGTACTATTGCGAACTTGCCCCCGCCTGGCGCACGTGCTCGTCACATGCGCTGGGCATTTTGCAAGGGGACGCCGGCCACTTTTTCTATTTAGATTCAGTACTTAAACTTTTATTAGCAGTTATATATTTCTGGTCGTTTTTGCATTAAGGCCCCCTAAGTTGCTGATAATTGCATTGGTGTCCTTGCCAGGTCGCGTGAGCCTCACGTGGCCTTGGCGTTTTTGCACGCAGATCCTTGCTGGTCTTGGGATTTGGGTTTGGTCCATTAAATTGTTTATTGCATATTATATTTTGTGGACAAATTTCATTCGTGCCCTTGAACTTCTTACATATTACAAAAATGCCCCTACCAGTCTTGATGTTTTGTGCTTGCTTGATCTAATTATTTGGAGCATCATTTTATATCCAAAAATTCTACAAAAATAGACTTAAGCTCCTGTGCACTCGTGCTTTCACGCCAACATTTTAGTTTTTGATTTTATTCTATTTTTATATTTATTAAAAATCAAAAACATGCTTTTTGTGCACTGTCTAGCTTAGAAAATGCCAAAAAAATATTAAAACACTTCGAAAAATTCCAAAAAAATTACCTAGTGTCTATTTTATCATATTTTAGTGTCAGTCCAAAATTCACTAAAATCTCAAAAGAAAAACACTAAAAATTTAAAAACATTCAAAAACTTCAAAAAAATATAGAAAATCCAAGAAAACTCCAAAAAATATAAACTCAGTTCCTGTTTGTTCTAGATTTCTTTCTTTTTATTTGAAAATTAGTGTGGAAAATTTTGATTGTTGTTTGCTATTTTTAACTACCATTTTATTCACAGCCAACACTTATTTCACTATTTTGCTTTATTTCAATATTTAAAAATACCAAAAACACCTTGAAAAATCCCCAAAAATCATAAAAACAGTAAAAAAATCCTAAAAATATCAAAAACATTTTATTTCTGAATTTTTGGTGATTTTTGCTTATTTTTATAAATATTTTACCTTGTCTTTTATTCCATTATTTTTAAATTCCAATATTGAAAAAGAAAATAGAAAAATATAAAATATAAAATTATAAAAATCAGAAAATTAAAAATAAAAATACAAAATTAAAAATTAAATAAAAATTAAAAAATTGAAAATTAAAAACCCTCAAAAATTTCATTGTTTGCTTGCTTAGTGTAGACACATCACACACATTCACTTGTGAACATTTTTGTGAATTACCCTGTTTGCTCCCTGTGTTCGAACTCTCTGCATACTTGCCCTTTACATCATTTGTGCAGAGTTAAAAATAAATTTTGACTCCACATTATTTCTAATTTATTGATCTTTAGTGTGGGTTAATTGTTTATTAATTTCAGAGTTGATTGGTCGACACTTCGACTGTGTTCCCGCCTTGTGTGGAACACAAGACCGATCTAATTTTGAGATAATCAGGCACGACCGTACAAAATCAATGGCATCTCTAAACAAGGTCGGCCAATACAATCCACATTGAAGTACTTTGTGAGCGGTTCTCTTTCCCGAATGGTGTCCTCCAGCCTCAAGTGAATGACAATATGTGAGGACACTATGGTATTCCTCCTGAGGAATACACCTTCTCCAAACACAATCCGGTCCTTCGAAGAAAAGGAAAGGATCGTCCCAATGGTATCTCCTCGAATCCGACTTTAGTCGATCAATGCTGCTCCTAGTCCAACCATGGGGAACCTGCTTGAAGACAAGATAGTTCACCATGTTGGCATACCACGGGAGTGAGTCAATAACACAAATTGACTTGTCTGGGAATGTCTCTCTAATTCGCTCATGATCAGGAGAATCCTTAAGTTCAATCCGAGAAAGGTGATCAGCCACAACATTCTTCACTCCAGGTTTATCTTTTATCTCTAAATCAAATTCCTGGAGGAGTAAAATCCACCTAAGAAGACACGCCTTCGCGTCCTTCTTTTCCATTAAATATCGAATAGCTGTGTGATCTGTGTAAATTGTCACCTTAGAGCCCAAAATATATGATCTGAACTTCTCGAGGGCCCATACTACTACGAGCATTTCCTTTTCAGTCACTGTATAATTTTTCTGTGTAGGATCTAATACTTTGCTCGCATAGTGAATCGCAAACGGAATCCCCTCTCGCCGTTGTCCTAACACAGCTCCTATAGCGAAATCTGAAGCGTCAGTCATGATCTCAAAGGGGAGAGACCAGTAAGGAGCTTGTAGGATAGGCGAGGCACAAATCTTCCTTTTCAAGAGCTCAAAGGCCTCCAGACACATGTGATCTACAACGAACTCTGTGTCTTTCCCTAAGAGCTCAGTCAATGGGCAGGCGATCTTTGAAAAATCTTGAATGAATCTCCTATAGAATCCAACATGCCCTAAGAATGACCGCACTGACTTCACGTTGGTAGGTGGATCAAGTTTCTTGATCACCTCTACCTTGGCAGGGTCAACCTCCATTCCCCTTTTGGAGATGACATGCCCCAACACGATACCCTCCATCACCATAAAGTGACTCTTTTCCCAGGAGAGTACCAGATTCACCTCTCTACACCTCATGAGGACTCGGTCCAAGTGCGCTAAACATGTATCAAAAGAATCACCATGGACCGAGAAGTCATCCATGAACACTTCCAGGAAATCTCCCACCATCTCGGCAAATATGGCTATTATGCACCGCTGAAATGTGCCCGGGGCATTGCAGAGCCCGAATGGCATGCGCCTGAAAGCATAAGTACCGAATGGACATGTGAATGTGGTCTTTTCCTGGTCCTCAAGGGCTATGGCCACCTGGTTGTAGCCTGAGTACCCGTCAAGAAAACAGAATAACTCTTTCCCTGCGAGCCTCTCCAAGATCTGATCAATAAAAGGTAAGGGAAAAGTGATCTTTCTTGGTCGCAGCATTCAGGCGCCTGTAGTCGACACAGACGCGCCATGACGTGGGTACTCGTGTCGCGATCTCTACCCCCTCCTCGTTGGTGACCATATGAATTCCCGACTTCTTCGGGACAACATGAAGTGGGGCCACCCACTTGGAGTCAGAAATAGGGTATATAAACCCTGCTTTGCACCATTTCTCAATTTCATTCTTCACCACTTCCCGTAGATTGGGGTTAAATCTCCTCTGAAACTCATGGGAAGGTCTCACGTTATCCTCAGTAAAAATGTGGTACAAGCAGAGAGCGGGGTTGATGCCCACGAGATCCGACACTGTCCAGCCTATTGCTTTGCGGTTCCTCTCTAAGACCTCTAACAACCTAGACTCATGTTCTAAAGTCAAGTCTGAGCTAATGATGACATGAAATCTCTCTTTGGGTCCCGCAAGAAAGGCATACTTAAGTGTAGGAGGTAGTGATTTCAGTTCTGGCAATGTGGTATCATCAAGCAGATCTGGATGAACTGAATCTGAATCTGGTTCCGTGCTGCATGAAGGTGGGCTAATCTGAGTAGTACTCGCCACCAAATCAGAAGTATCGGGAGTCAGATCGTCAAAAGTATCCAAACAATCGGCAAAAGCCACGTCCGACTCGTCATCTATATCCCATGATTGTTCCGAAGAGGATGGAACTGACAGATCCGGATGGATCTCTATGTCATCATGAGAATAGGTTGATGCATCTCTAGTAAGATCAGACAACACCTGGCAAACTGCATCATGCACTATATCCTCTCCAGATGAAAGGGTCTCGCTCTATCCTGAAGGAATCTGTCCCCAAATCCCAACTGTGCTAATCAAACTGCAGTCTGCCTCTGAAGATGAGTACTCTGTGCTACTCTCTGAATCGGGTCGCTGACACTTGATTTGCTTCATCTCAAGGTTCACTTCTCCGCCTGGAGAACGGAACTTCATCATTCCTGTACTATAATCGAAAGCTGCGCCTGCGGTCCTAAGGAAGGGTCGCCCGAGAATGATCTGAGATTCTCTCCAATGATTGGGGGTCTCCATGTCCAAGACTGTGAAGTCCACCTGATAGTTCTACCCCTCAATCGAGATAACGACGTTCTTCACTTCTCCCTTAGGTCTCTTCATCGAATGATCTGCGAATTGGAGTAAAGCTCTAGATTCGCGAAGTGGTCCCAACTCCAATTTCTGATATAATGTTAAGGGAAGTAAGTTGATTGAAGAACCATTATCTAAGAGTGTGCGTGCAAACGCAATGTCATCAATACGACTCTCCACATAGTGAGCACCCATGTCTCTCTTTTTCTTTGGCAAAGTCCGATTCTTGAGACAATAGGTTGTGGCTACTGATAAGACATGTGTCTTTATATTTCGGTTATCTTTCTTCCTGCTAACCCTTCTAGGTGTGCATCTCACCTTAAGGTATTTTTGGAAGGCAGGATGGTTAGCCACATATTCATTAAATGGCACCTTAACTGTAATGTTTTCTTTACAAAACCGTGCCATATCGGGGTCATCTTTCTGAATCTTTTTGATGCGCTTTCCTGCCGTAAGAGCACGGGGAAAGGGATTGAAGCTAGGGAAACAGAGGATGAAGAATCTGAATCATGAACTGAAATATCATTCTTTGCATTAACGGAAACAGAGTTCTTCATACAAGAATCTTTTTGATGCAACATGGACTCAAAATCTAAACTATCTACTACTGGTTGTGGAATAGAAGCTGGAGTGGTATCCGCCACAACCGGAGATGCAAGGCCCTCCGTAGACTCAGAAGAATATCCATGCTGACGATGCTGCATACGTGCTCTCCTCCTCCTCTCGGCTCCCTGAGTAGAAATCCTCGAATGGTGCTGATGGGGCTCCGAAATATGATGCCTCTCCTCCTCGTCCTCTGAAGACTCCTTAGGTAGAGCTCTAGAGATGCCCCTCCTCATGTCCCTCGCCCGGTCAGGTACGACCATGTTCCTTCCGCTCCTGAGTGACATGTGGTTAGCCTCGTCACACGAAAGAATCTCATGTTCAGATTTAGGAGATGCTGAATAGTATACCTGACCAAAGTGCTGCTGAGAACTAGAACGGTTCAGGCTATTTGGGTTAGCCTGAACTTGGGCTGGGATAGAGGTAGAGGGTGCAGTCTGCTCGTCTCGCCATCTGGACAGGCGGTTGACATCCACCCGTAAGTCCTGAACCTCGTTCCTATAGGAACGTAGCTCGTCGAGTATCTGCTGCTAAATATCCACGGGACTAGACGATGAAGGAAGTGGATAAGACTGGGAAGAAGAACGGGAAGACTGGCCCTGCTGGCCAGTGTACTGCCTCTGCTGCTGCTGCTGGGGTTGTGGGCCCTGCTGGCCCGTCTGGTAATGGCCCTGTCGGTCATACTGCTGGTATTGCTGCCTCTGCTGCTGGGGTGGCTGGAATACAGGGCTCTGCTGTGAAGGAGGTGGTGCAGAGGTGAATGCGGTGTTGTGAAAGGTCGGGGGACGCTGATAGGTCTGTCGGTCTCCCGTACTTCCCTGCCTGGCAGGGTCCTGAGTATACCATATCCCATTCACCTCCCAAACTGGTGGAGGCTCCTCCTGTACTGTCTCTGCTACTGGAGGTGGCTGCTGGAAAGAGTGGGTGTAGGATTGGTCCTGCTCCCACGGTTGGGGTTGCCCTGATACCAACTGCTCCTGAACATGGTGAACTCGATATACGGGAGCAGAGGGTGCAGTCACGGCGGGTATCCTTATCTTAGATACCTTCTCAGTCAACTCCTCCATATGTTTTGGAAGTTTGGAGACGCTCAGGTCTAACTCATCAATCCTCCTATCGATCCTCTCGACTACAGTAAGCTTGTCAGCAAGGAGTCCCATGCTAGGGATCACGTCCTGAGAAAGATCGACTACAACTGATTTTCCCACTCCAGATGAGAGTGAACTGGGGGATGGTGTATAGGCCCTGCTGGCCATCTGTGAGCGGCTAGTTTCAGCCATCTGCTCGAATACCCTCCAGACGGTATCCGCTCCTCGTGATGTATAGCTGCCTCCACAGGCAGCGCTCACTAAATCTTGCATCTCAGGGTTGAGACCAGTGAAGAAGGATTGGACCAAGATGTTGTCATCTAATCCATGACAAGGACACTTTTGCAGGATGTCCTTGAATCTTTCCCAAGCATCACAGAAGGCTTCACGGGGTAACTGGGAAAAACTCGTAATTCGCGTCCTCATCATGTTAGTTCTACTCAAAGGGTAGAACTTCTTTAGGAATAGGTCCTTGAACTGGGCATAAGTGGTGACGATGATCCCAAGATTCTTCACCCAGTAATCGACTTTTCCACCCAAGGCAAATGGAAGGGCTTTGAGCCTAATATAATCCTGGCTAACATTATTATGTTTGAGGTTAGCACAGATGAGCTCAAAGTCCCTTAGGAATGCATATGGCTCCTCAGAAGCATTCCCGTCAAAATGTGGCAGCAAGTTCAGAAAATGCGGCTTCAATTCAAAGTCAACAGTGGGTTCAGCCGGACTCAAGTAGTTATGAATTTGATATTGTCCGGGGTTATACGCCGCATCCATTGGTAGTTGGACCCCAACATTTAACTGTCCTAACTGAGCTCTCAGTAATGCATGTTGCTGCTCAGATGCAGCTAATCGGGCAAGTATCATTTTCATTGGGTCTTCATGGTTCTCATCTTCCTCTTCTTTCTTCTTTGGCATTTTACTCGAATCTTCTTTATGTCCTGAATCAGCAATGTTTTCTTGATTAGAAGAGGATTTATGAATCATGATATTCTCACCAAGGCGATGGTCTTCCTCGGTGAGGTGGGAAGAGAGAAATGGAATGGTTTGAGAGTAACCATCCCGAGAGTGAATGATCCTAGGCTAAGAGGGTCATGAGTCCAGGTTGGTCCAAGTTGCGCTTGGACCTTTGAAGACATACTTTTTGAAGGGTTCAATGAAAGATTCGCAAAGTCCGAATAAATATCCCCCCAATCAGTCATCTTCGATGTCAAAAGAACCGATTAGATCACGATAGTCAATGAGGCACTAGTTCTACGGTGCACGTAAATGTGCGGAGTGAACTCACACAATACAAACGCAATTCAAACCCCCAATTTCACTAACTCAACACATGATGGCCGTAAGAGTTCGGTCGATTTATCTGGTCAATTTTAGTTGGTGAGAATACAATCTTGAAAAGATTAACGAGCTGTTAGGTGCCCGTATTTTCCTACAGACTGGCCCGGTTCTTACGACTAGTTTGACCTACTTTCAGCCAGTATAGGAGTAAGTACGGATCGTATAAATACAGCTACCCATTCCTTGAGGACTAATGCGTCCTCTAAACCTCCCACTCTGCTAAGGAAGTCCGGACCGTTTACCGGCTACCCGTATTCCTCGCTGAAAAGTAGCTAATCGTCTAAAAAGAAAGAACCAGTAGTAAGTAAGAAATCCAGACTTGGCTCTATCCTAGGGTCGTCTCTCTCTCACTTGCAATTAAAACAAACAATGAGGGCTTTATGCACCCGAGAACAAGGGTTCTTTTTATTCCAATTAATTAGATCGACCTGCTCAATTCAGTCCCAATTTTAGAGTTAGGTTATCACTTGAAATTTATGTGAACACACAAGCATGTCTACCGTTCAGTCCCAATTTCCTTTTGACCTTAAGTTGTAAAACAAGAGGGGAATCGGAAATCAGAATGCAAACGAGAAACTATGATGCATGCTCAGAAGGAGGTATACTTACAGTGAATCACATCACTCTTCATGCGTTATGCAGAACAGAATTTGTAAATATTACACTAAATGCATGAAGATCGAGAAAACCACACCTAAACAGCATACTATTATCGGGGAAGAATTGATTGAATTTGAGCTAAGTAGTACGTGTCTATGTGCGTCTCATTATGAATCTTATCAGATAAGTGAATCTTCTAAGATATGTGTGGCCTAAGTTACGATGGGCACAAACAAATTTGATTCTAAACTACCGTGTGCCTAATCCTTAAGTTCGCCGCTCAAATCGAGCCCCACCCTCACCGGAGAGTGAAACAGGCTCGACACACCACAAATAATGTCCAAATCTTTTTACACGCGCGAGCTCTAAAACAAGAGCCGCTATAAATGAGCAAACTACCTAAATAATTACAACAATTATTATAAAAAGTTCTCTCAAAAATAAATAGTTCTCCTCGCACTTCAGCAGTCAACTCGCGTCGCGTCCATCGACCTCCGATGCACTCCAAGTCCACCGGGCCCTCGCAAGGAAAATGAGATTTATATTAGAGAGATAAACAAAAAGATATATACAAAAATATGAAGAGAAATAATTGCAAAAAAAATGAAATAAATACAAGTGGCTCGGGGGTCAGACTACCCGAGTAAATGAAAATCTAAATCTAAATTTTTAAACTAATCCCTAAGCCGCTTGCCTCCCCGGCAACGGCGTCATCTGACGAGTCGCTAAATACGATGTATAATTCGGTCACGTTGTAGCACATGTACTTAGCGAGTCGGTCAGAACCGAGAGAATATCTCCGTGAAGAGTGTCTCGGCTTTAATTTATATCCCGGGCAAGTCCGGGGTCGAACTCAGGGAGGCAAAGGAACAAATTCGGTTTTAATTCAAAAACTTAGGTCTAGATCTCCATGCGGTATTTTTTAGATTTTTTTATGCAACAAGAATGCAAATGCAAGTGAATCAAGACACTAAGAAATCATACAATAGGCCAAATTAATTTTAATGTCAAAAATAGTCCAATTTAGCCAAAATATATTTTTCCTAGAGTCCTAATCCAGAGATGAATGCAAGGTATTTTTTTGGAATTTTATGGGTTAAAATGCAACAATGAAAAATGCACACTTTTTATAGGTATTTTCGCAATTTTCCACACAAACAGTAAGAAAAAAATATGAAAAAATTACTGGAATGAAAATATGATTCAAGGAAGCTAAAGTAATATTTTTGGAATTTTTTGACAAAATATGAATTTTTTATGTATTTTTTAGTAGAAACAGAGTGACAGTGAGTAATTAATTCCTAATTAATCCACGTTATCAAATTATTCAAAATGCAAATTATCTCAAGTAGATATTTTCATGTGGCATACAGGAGACTTTAAATTTTGCAAAAATGATATATGTGGATTTAATTAAAAATCAAATACTAATTTCACTATATGATTTAGTTCAGGCACAAGACAACTCCATTTTAGATGAAATTTGGACAGTAAAGTAATCACATATCAACGCATCAGTATAATTTTTGTGAAATTTTTAGAGCAATCGTGTGTGAGATATAATTTTAAGAGCACGGAATGGGTAAAATATGCAAAATTTCAGTTGAATAATTTTAATTAATCACCCAAGGACCACACAAAATATAAATAAAGGTCCACAATGTAGAGAATTAGTTGCTCAACATCAAACCATTTTTCATTGAATAAAAAGATGCATAACTGAGGTCCATATTAACACACAAACATAGGGTTATCAGTGCAAATATAGAAACCAAATTAGACAACACAAATATATGCAGGGACTTGTTTGTAATTGCAGAAACATGAAAGGATAGACTTGAAATTTTTACAATAAAAAAATAAGAAAATAATACCTTCCTTCTTCCTTCGTTCCAGGTGAAACCCAAAAGATGGGGCAGCGGCGGCGGCGACCTGCGCGCAGCCGCACGCGGCCGTGAGGGAGGAGGCGCGGAGGAGGGGTGACGGCGGCAGGCTCGAGGCGGCGCGGGTCGTCGGCGGTCGACGGAGGAGCGGTGGAGCAGGTCGGCGGAGGGCTTGGAGCCCTAGGCGGAGGAGCGCGGGTGGCCGCGCGGTGGGAGGGGAGGGCTGGCGGCTAGGCGGCGCGGCCGCGAGGTGGAGGCGGCGCGCCGGTGCGGCGGCCGCGGTGGATGGGCCGCCGTGCGCGGAGGCGCGGTGATGAGGCTGCCGACGGATGGCCCTTGGAGGCTAAGGCGATGGGGGGCGGCGGCTGTTGAGCTGCTAGCCCCCGTTGATTTTTTTCGATTTTTTTAAATTTTTTTGTTATATTTTTTTTAGTTTTGATTTTTTTTGATATTTTTATATGAAAATGTTGCTGTACTAAACCACAAACAAAAAAAACTTTTTTTTGTTTTAATTTTTTATATATTTTTTTTCAAGGGATGCACATGATGGAAAAAAGATGATGGTGTGATGATGGTGGTGATGATGATGGTGATGAAAGATTTTGGGTGGTAAATGGGATACAAAAAAAATTGCAAATGAAATAACAAAGATGGTAAAATAAAAATAAAATTACCTACGATGGACGGTTGCCTATGATGTGCTCACAAGAGCACGGTCTTCGCTCGAATCACCGACGAGCGATGAGCTCGAGCAGCGTGCGGTTGCGGCTGCGATGTTGGCCAAAAGCCAACGGATCACACCGGAGAGAGGGTCGTCGTCGCTCGACCGCGGTTGCGTCGCTGTCACCGATTCAACTCTGGGAACTTGACTCTCCTCACATAAAGATGGATCAAAGGCAAAATTAAGGAGAATGACATGTATATAAAGATGATGGAATGCGAGGTTATTAAGGTGGTGGAGTTGAATGGGAGGTTGTATTATTAATGGAGTTGAATGGGAAGTTGGGAAAAATGGTGGAATAATGGAGTTGAATTGGTAGTTATTGTAGAGAATGGAAATTAAATAATAAATAAATAAATAAAGTTATCTACTTTAAATACAATAAAATAAAAAGAGAAGAGAAATAGTGGAGAATTTACAATGGCATATATAGATGGCATCGGTCCCCCTATACTTAAGCCTTGGCCCGAGTAGAGGGAGAAGATGTACAAGGAGAACGATGGGGTCGGGAGGGAGGTTAGGTAGCCGATGACTAAGAAAGTTTTCGGTCGATCTTTTAATGAGCCTGTGATGGGAGATCGTAATGATAAGAAGGAGATGAAGCATATGATTCCTAACAATTATCAGTGTTATCCTCAGAAAAATCATGCTGGAGAGTAGATGAGGCGTTTGAATAAGATGAAAGGTAACCATCATCGAAGTTATCCTCAGAGGAATAGTATTTGAAAGTGGAGGCACTCCAGAATTTCTTGTTCTTTAGTTGCTTCAGTTATTTTCTCATAATTTGTTCCTTCTTGAGATCAAGCTATTCATCCTCGGATGATGAATACTCTAAAGCATCAGTTTTAGTCAGCTGATAAGAAATTATTCTAGTATATTTAATGAGACCAGGAGAATCAGCTTTGGAAGAATAATAGTGAGGAACGGGAGTCGTCCAACGGGAATCGAAGTTTGGATCCTTGCATAGATAGGGTCTTAGAAATGTCGAACAGACCTTACTCATATAGATTACCCTTTCTGGATCTGATGAGGAATCATCAGACAATTCCTTTTTCGGCATGTCAAAAGCGACTTTCTTTTTAGATGAAGGTGCAGCCATGTTTCATGTTGTATGTGAAGGTGCTGATCTTGGGAGTGAGGTGTTGACATTTGAGTCTTCAGATGAATAACCATTGAAATATTCCTCCTTGGACAGTGCATGTCCCACGTATTTGTTCTTAGTTGTCTTAATGTCAGTGCACTCCTGAGTTGGATTGAATTGGTCGAGGTAGTCAGAGAAGGTTTTGACCGACTCAGGGTGAGCCCATGCATGTCTCGGGATCATATAAGAAGTCATATATTCGATTTTTCATGGTGAGAGCAGCGGGAAATGGAACATTGGGGAGACTCTCTGAACTAATATTCTCCTCGACAGCTGTTAACTCAAGTGTAGCAACGGGGTAGGGCTCGTCTACCGCTTAGTTGTTGCAGCAGTTGATGACTTCGTGGGTTACCTCATAAAATCGTGGTTCCTCAAAGGTTGGTTGAGATCGAAGTGCTCCAATACTGTAAAATTGATTTCCCGAGTCTCACACTCAACAATTGCCTTAGCTAATGCCAAGAATGGCTTTCCAAGAATGATTGGAGACTGAGCGAATTCTCCTTGATGCTCAATACCAATGATCGTGAAGTCCACTTTGAGCGGAGCTCCTTGGAATGTAACAATGACGGAAATTGTTCCTCTCGACCGCTTTATAGATCGATCAACCAGTTGAACGGTCTCTCTTATTTTCCTGATAGGTCTGAGTTTGAGCTTGTCAAATACAGAGGTCGAGTGGATATTGATTGGTGAGTGGTCATCGATTCAAGCATGGGTAAATATTGTGTCTTTTTTCACAGTTAAATACAGACAATTGCTTCACTATGCGGCTCTTGGATTTTTTCCTCAACACAAAGGATGTGGCCATTGAGAAGATATGTCTTTTGATCTTTGTTCTTGTCTTGCCCGACTTTTTCATCGTTAATTTGCTCGTTACAAATCCTTTAAGATCAGGGAATTGTTCAATGGCTTGAATTAAGGGAAGTTAAAAAATCATTCTTTTCTCCAATGCTTCCCTTAGAGTAGGATACAAATTCTTCAAATCTTCTTCAGATTCAATTTTATGTATTTTTCTGGATTTTCATTTTTTTGAGTTTTTTTAATATTTCATTTTTTCTGCTATTTTCTGCGTGGTATAGTTTTGTGGTGTTTTCTGTAGACGAGAATATGCTTTGATGTGCTGAGTCAGAATCGGAGTCAACTCTAGGGGAGTATTATGCAGAGGTGTTGCTGTCAGAGTCGTCCCTAGAGTGAAAATAGTCTATTGGTTTCTGAATATCCTCAGGGTTCTCAACATTAGATCCAATCATTTCATCCTCCACTTTCATACCAGAGTTTTCGTAAAATGAAATTAGTTTGCAGGAATACACGGTGTTTGATCCCAAGTTTGCAGTTCGTTGATCTCTGATCAAGAAGGTCAACAACTTTAAAGTTCGATATAAGACCGATTTCTCCATTGGTATTTGATCCAAGAATGTCCAATGATTTGGTGTTTGATCCAAGAAGCATTGTTGTTGCACGGTGTTTGCGCCTTAAAGGACAAGACTTTGTTTTTTATTTGGATCATAAAGATTTTTGTTCGATGTTTGTGATACAAGTTTGTGAGCTATTTGGTGTTTGATCCAAAAGATTGTAAATGGTTGAGTTGTCTGTGCCAATAAGCTCTAATAACGGAAAGTTTACTGAAAATACCGATAGAGAATTTCCAACGGATGATTTAATTTATAGTTTTTACCTAGTTGGGTTTCCACGCAAAGACACTCATGCAAATAAATTGCTTATATGGATTGGTTTATCTACTTGTGTTTGCTATAGTCGATTAATGCATTTTTGTGATATGACAACTGTTTCCACGCCACGTCGGTCATAGTTTTAGCTCTTTGGTCATAGTGGACTAGTCCTCTTATGTTTGTTTTGGATCAATTGATATGGCCTCAACCATTACCTTGATTTGGTGGTTATTAAGCCCATTATCCCACTGTCTTACCTTGTTTGTATCATTGATATCGTACTATACGAGATCAAGTACAAGTTGATGTATCTTACCGTCTGGGTATTTGTATGGTCGACATCTCTTTTCCAATAATATGTTATGATATCTTAAACTCTAGTGTCACATCCATGCAAGTTCTACATGTTACACAAAATAATGCAAATAACTATACATGTTGCCATTGGACACATATTAGAATATAAACACATGCATGCAATACAAGGAATTATCAAAAACTACACCCTTCTCATTTTTCAAAGTAACCCTTATATCCCTGTATTTTGTGCAATATCACTTTGTGCCTCTTTGTTCTTACACGTTAACAAATGTGCCTCTCTGGTCAGCGGTGGCTCCCCCTCAGACAAACTGACGTTAAAAGTAAAGGCATAACCATAATTTACCTCATCCCTCACTATCCTCATCATCCCATAAAGTTTCACATGATCGTCCTCCTCCTAGACCTCGCAACCCCTCTCCGTCCCCCAACCTACATAATCTCCCGTTCATTGGACGAAACCCCTCCTGTACCCCATCCTCCCGTTCAACCTTCGCTCAGAGCCCTACCATGACCTCTGCCCTCGGAGGCCCCTTCGCTTGAAGCCTCCCTGAAAAGTTCAAGAGCCATGCCCACAACAACTCTCGTCGACCTCCCACTCAAGGCTAGTATCAAGGGGTCTTCTGGGTCCCCTCAGAAGAGGAGCTGTTGTTAATGCTAGATGTTGGAGACATCGCTCTTAAAGAACAAGAGGTAGGGGCGTTAGATGAATGTAGGTCTATACAGATATAGTCAAGCAATGGTTTGACGTAGAAAACCCCCACAATATAAAATCAATTTCTTTATGATAGTTATATTTCTAATTTTCAACGGGTATGCTAAATATTGTTGTACCTTACCTTTTTTTGCATCAAAAGGTTATCCAATGAAATCGTGGACAATTCATATATGAATGCACATCCAAATATTCTGAAGTAGGGATGCTAAACGAATCAAATACACTCGAATCCATATGGATTCAGATTCAATTCATTATATTTTTTTCGAATCCGAATTTCAATCGGATTTTAACCGAAATTGCTAATTTGAATTCAAATTCGATTTATTATGAGTTTCGAATATTCAAATTAGATTCATTTTATATCGATATTGAAATTTTAATTAATAACATTTTTTTATAAAAAAAGAGGGTATGTTGTCGAGAAGAGGTCTACCTTATAACTTATATACATTAAGAGTAACATGAATGTTAATTAATGGGTTAAAGTATACAATAATAGTAAAAATAACATGATAAAATAACAACTTTGAGAAAAAGAGCAGTATTCAACATATAATATGAAATGCATAGAATTACCTAGTTGTTGTGGTCCTTGTAAGTTTGTTGCAATCATGATTTTCTCTTAAGCATGCACTACTTTTTTAATGTACTTTATGCTTTCTATAATATTAGAGATCCCATTTTTCAATGCACGAAAATCGTCTTGCATCATAAGATTCAATATGTGCGCACAACATCTGACATGAAAGAGTTTTCCCTTGAATAACAAACAACCCCTTCCGAAAAATGTGTCTTTCAATGTTCTCACAACCACATCGTTAGTGATGGCATTATCTAGTGTAATAGTCATAATTTTACTTTCGATCCCCCATTCAACAAGACAGTTCAGAACAATATCTTCAATAACAACACATGTATGTGGCAGTTCTAACTCTAAAAAATTAAGGATACGTTTTTGTAACTTCGAATTTGCATCCACATAGTAGGTAGTCAAACACATGTACCCTGTTGTTTGATTGGATTTCCAAGTATCTATAGTAAGACCAATCATGTCCACATGTAGATTTTTTTCATCTTTTCCTTTTCAATGAAGAAAATCTTCAAGCAGTCATTTGTTATCGTTCCTCTAGAAACTTGTCTAAAATTGGGGTTCAAATATTTTAGTATTGCATTAAGACATAGCTCTTCCACGATACTAAAAGCATGATCATGAACGATGATTCATTTAGCGATCAATTATCTCTCTCTCATATGATCAAACTTTGAAATTGATAATGCAAGTTCATTCAAATGATCCGACTCGGATGACGAAGGACCAAAAGACAATGTTCTTTGCTTCTTATCTCCAAATCTTCTTACATGATACACTACCTCTCTCTATGATTTTTTGAATGCGAAGTAGTTCCACGATTCATTACTTTGAATATTTTTTATAATCCATTCATTTCCAGCTTTCAAGTAACATACCACCATCCTTACAATCTCTTCAATAAATGATTGATAACATGCGATTTTTTCTCTCCATCAACTTTAGTAATTACTTCATCATGCATTTTTTTCTACTTCTCCTTCTTCTCCTACATTTCCCCCATCAAAATCATCTTCATCTCCAATCACTCTTTCATGGACACTATTTTGTGAAGATTGCATGTTCGAATTAGTGATCTAAAGAAAAATGTAAACACATGATCATAACTAAATTTAAACTTATACATCAATAACTAAACTTAAATTTTTATAGTAATTAAGAAAAGGATAAGATTTTAATATACCTGTTAAAAACCGTGATCGGAGGATTGTGATCCATGCCATTTTTCAGAGGAATCATCTCCATCTTTTCTCTCATTATATACCTCCATGAGATCTAAAGAAATTGAATTTTATTAGTCAATCAATACAAACACTCACAAAAAAGTATTACATCATACTTCATTAATAATTGCATGGTGATAATCTCTCACTACGATAAAATAATTTTGGAAAAAATATCACAGTATGAGACTAGTTATTTGATTTTTTCCCATGATACTACACGAGAATTATACTACTGCACACTTTGGAACGCCACATACTTATCTTGTCCGACAAGGAACATCTATAGCCCCAATGCTTTTTAATATCTTTAAACAAGGAACCCAAACAATTTTCAAGCACACACTACTACAACAACTGATTTGGACAACGGACTTGTGGTGACGGAAAGTGATTGTGGTGACGGAAAACATTAGAGCGACGACTTGTTCATCGCCCTTAATCTATCTCCAAAAGTCGTGTCGCTGGAGACTGTGGTGACGATATTTCTATCATAAAATACTTTGTGACGGTTATTTTCGTCCCTGGAGTTGATAAAAAATGGATATTACGACAACTAAATATTCTGTCACCACAAAGCAATATACCATTATTACCTCATATTCTTATCCATTGTTTTTGAAATATTGCCAAATGTTCCATAAACAAAGAATCCATGCCACATATAGAGATTGCTAAAACTAACATGTTACTATGTACATAAACAATCGAGTGTTAAATGATAAACATTATCTTTTACATGCCATATGCATGGATACAAGATGTGACTACTAGTTATTACGTCTAAAACATCTTTACTTTAATTTCCTCTCCATAAACATCATAGGGTGTTCTTTGATGTAACTCAGGTGCTTGTACTTGAGATCTTTTGAGCAGATCGCAATGATTTTGTCATCCTTATCTTCTTGATTGATTATCTGAATGAGACGTATCGTTCCGACCTTGAGAAAACAATGAGGAACTTTCATTTTACTGTTGGAACTATGTTATTTAATCTACCATATATGAAATTAAGAAAATTAACAAGAAGAATTTACCTTCTCAATAGCAATCAGACAACTTTCCAGTACTGAGCAATCTAAATGGTAAATACCTAAAGCACTCATATCATCCTTCACGGAGGCCATCATCACATAGCCAAAACCTCGTGGTTCCCTTGTCCATGGATCCACATCAAGATGCAAATCAACAACCTGAATTATCCATGTTAAATAAATTAACAATCCAAGTGAAGATGTGATGACAATGAATGCTATGAATAAAAGTAATGCACACATCTTTTGATTTTGAAAACTTGATACATCAAGATCAGCCAGAGCAATTTCACAATAAAAAAGAGAGGGGAAGATCCGTGCATAAGCAACGATGCACATTAGTTGAAATAATGTCAAGATAGTAAAGAACATGACTGCAACACTACATTAGTTATTATTATTGTTATATTTAAAAGGAATCAACTAGCGCAATTAGCATGTAATATGTATAACATGTAGAGAAAGTATATGAATGCATACTTGATTTTTTTAAGACCATCTTTCGCCTTCTTGAATGACACCTTAGTTAGCATCCTCAAAACAAATGTAAGAACCCCAGCAACACCCATATGCGCAGAAAATGATTGCAATTATATCGCAAAAATCAAATGAAACTGATGGCGCAAAAGTAAGAAAAAGAAGTTTATACTGTTTTAGTATAAGAGATAAAGATATGCTCTAGAAACACAACATGTAAATACGTAGATCTAGTGATCTTTAAGTGAAGGAAGGTCAAAGGTGTGTTGCTTGTAGATACCTATGCAGTCGAATATATATCCAACTGTTGTCTGAAATTAAGCAATGCCAATGTTCATATTGAATCCTAAGGACAAGAAGGCAATGAGATTTCTACAAATTTACCTTAATTGTTTTAGAAGTGTTGTTGATGTGTATCCTGCTTATACTGTTGCATGCAACGATGGCACAGATTACGAACATCATAAGTGGAGTCACTCGTCTCAAAATAAATCATATATGTATGTTAAATGATTCCAGAATGTCAGAAGATGAGAAATATGCTGGCTCTACAAATAGCCCATGCCATGCTATTACATATCCCCAGTGGGTATATAAATTTCCAGAGTTAAAAATAGAAATCTAAGGATAGTATTTTTTGACTCCTCTGCAGTGAAAAGAATAATAGATTATCATTCTTGTTAGACTAAATAGAAGAGATCATATCAACGATCAAACATCAAATCTCTGTAAAATTACCAGGCAATGAAATGATAATAAATCAATTGTCCTGCACAGACAATTATACAAGAAATCTCTAGGAGATAAATGGGATCATACATATTGGCCTTCAAGCTGACAACCTCTGAATCAGAATTAGTATAACCTAATATGTATTCATGCTTGGTGGAGTTTGAGTTCTATATTGTCAATAATTCCAATGAATTCAACATCTAAAACATACAACCAATGAAGTTTGCTTACCTGAATGAAATATCAAACTAAACCTCAAGAACTTAATACCTTTAGTTATTAGACCATGTAATAAATAATGGATTGTTTAATTACCAGCTTACTGGAGGTTTATCCATGCTTTTAGGATTCTCATGTATCCTTCTCATATTTCTTCAAGGGCTTCTTCATTTGAGCCTTATTCTATTATTCAAGGTCGGCATAAAAAAAGAAACAATCATAAATATCAAATACAGAGATTTACATCTGATTCAATAAAAAAACAGAACCTTTTCGTATTTTTTTCAAATAATTCTTCATTTGAGCATTTCATGAAAAAGGAGCATCAACTCGAACATTGCAACACAAATTAAGGTGAGTTTAGGATGCACATCTACTACATGATCAGCTCAAGGAAGAAGGATTTCCTTGAAAATAAAATAAAAGGCAGAAACTTAGATTTTATTGATAAAATATGAAATATATACATTCAATTTAGCACGTGTTGCACTGGTCCCACGATCAGATTCTTCGGCCATATACAGCTACTATCTCCCCCAAGGACCTGCAAGATTTGTACCATTCTGTACATTTAACATAAGATGAATACAGAAAGATAGAACTGTTCATCGTATGACGGTGAACAGGACATGTAATTTTCAGAAATCAATGGCATGTCTAGACGTCCAGAGGCTCTGGGATGTTTCAGATGCTGTTGGGCAACAACTTGATGCAATCGTGCATAATGGTTATCAAATTACATGGTTGTTCACCAGTGACAATCTCTAATTTTTAAAAGTGGGAGGTATCTTAGGCAAGCCAACTAAAGGAGTCTATAATCAGGATCATGTTGCAACGACAACAATGTGTTCTTCATTGTTCAACGCTTATTGTATGTATCAGAATTTATTAGTGATATGTCAGAGTGCGGACTTCTTTTTGTTCTTTGAGAGAGGGAGGACAATGCTCCAGTCTCTAGTTACAATATCAACACAAGTTGTGAGTTAAATTTTGAAAAAAAAATACATAATACTTTATGTATTTATTTCTCCATGAGTATCAAGACACATTTGTGTATAATATGAAGAATGTGTTTATACTATTCATGAATGGAGAGGAAGAACATGCACTTCCTGTCACCGAGGGATATGCATCAAAATCCATATATGTCCCTGCATATAAAGAGTGCAATACAGAAATTCATTCATCACTAAAGTATTGCATTCAGAGTTGTAACTTTTCCAGTATTTATAAGCAGAAGCTACTTACTACTTTTTTTTTGGAATAAAGCCGATGCTCCCCTCTCCTCCTGCTATTATACTATCTCTCCCCTCTCCCTTAGATTTGCTTCCTCAAATATCCATCACATCTTCTTCTTTTTTTCCTTAGTATACGTAAGATTTTGCAATCACGTCAAATGACATGACGGAAGTTACATAGAAATTGACGGGAGACGGGCAACAAGCTGCGCCGCCAATCCCTTTTGAATGGCAAATCCAATCCTTCGAAATACAACATTCATAGGCTTAGGAACCATAACATTGCTATGCATGATTTTTTGAATCCTCTTAAGGAGCTCCACGGTTTCACTTGCCAAGAACCCAAATGTATCAAAACCAAAGGGGATGAATACATGTTGATTGTCAATGCAGGCCTTCTCATGCTTAGCCACTTTAGCTAAGGCAGCTTTTTGTGCAGCGCATCCCGCAACAAAATCACCCTTTATCGGACCCACCAATGGAGAAACTCCAGTCAAATCAACACATGCATGCTTTCCTCCATCCCAACCAAATATCAAAACATCTGCCGGTCTAAGTGTCGATCTCCCCTCTTGTGGATCAGTTAAGAAATTCATCGGTGCTTCTTTTTTTGAAGCAACACCTACATGTCTGAGTATATCAAATAGAACATCTCTGACAAGATCATGTCTGTATTTTAAAACCCGGAAATTCACGACAATGAACGGCATGCTCCCCAAAAGCATCCAAGCAGGATTTGTGGCATACTGGACAAGCCTCATCTTGTGGGAAAAGAGGAATCTTGAGGCGGTACTTGAGAATACTACGATATTCGATGGGTGACATATGCATTCCAAGCCCCTCAATAGGAATGGTAAACAGAAAATCTTGGGCATGTTCAGCTTGTAAACAACGGGAAATTGCTTTTTGCCTAGCAGTCATGTCAAACTCAGCTTCCATATCTTTTACGATTTTGCTAAAAAAAGAACTCGCCAAAGCATTCTGGCCTTTGGGGGGGACGGTATCCTTACTAGCAAAATATGTAAGATCAAAAGATGGGAGTGTGACACGTAGGCCTTCCAAAGCATTAAGAAAATCTGAATCCATACCATGTATCCCGCTGTCTCGTAGTATGTAGTCTTGGAGCATCCAGGATTGAGCTCTGGAGGCCACAAAAGCAAATGAAAAAGCCTCAATAGATGAGTAAAGACCTAAACCGCCAAGTCGGATGGGTAGCGACGCCACTCTCCATTGAAGGTCACCAAAGAAAGGACCTCCACACACCAAAATATCCTCAATAGCTTCGCGTAACCCTTTGTCAAACCATGTAGCGGCCCGTTTCATGTATGTGGGTTGAAATTAAGAGAATGTAACTATGTTATTAAGAATGTAACTACGTACTTACTACTGTAACTATGTTATTAAAAATATTATATGTGAAATTAAGATAATGCATCTTGACAGTAGCCAATTGTTTGAGCACATTCCTAGAATCCATCCTCTCACCTTGACACCAACTTTGTCATCCATTCGATACTCATCAACTGAAAGATTTCATAACTATTCTGTTCAGATGCCACCTTAAATCAAACTAAAAAAATTTCGTAAAAAATGTGAATATGAAGAATATAGAGCAGAAGAATACAAAAGTGAGAAGCTTATTACCCATACCATTTGGTTGGGGCGATTTAAGCAAAATATCAGAACTTGAAGGTAGGAATATTGAGCATGTATAGATTCAGATGTTGTCTTTAAAGGGTTTGGATACTACTGTTTGAATCAGTAGGTCCTTGATTTTGCCGATCTGACTCCTTGGGATGAACAGGTTCGACCATGGATGAGGCACACCCCTCAACCCTTTTTCTCTTCAGATACTCCTAGGAGACGTCACGTACAATCACATCAAAACAGTGTTCCCTGAAAATGATGACATATTGATAAAAATAACACACAAAATACATTAATATTTGTGTAGATATGAAATATGTACAGAGCCCTCAAAGTATTGTTCTTTAATTTGCGCATTTTCCTCTTCATTAATGCTCCATTTTCAATGCAGAGTCCATGCAGATCTATACACTACTGTTCCTTTCCCATCGAATGCCCCCAACACATATACATGATGGTTAAAGCAGATCATCAAATGCATCCATGAGTATTGCAAGCATGTCAGAATCCTTGGAATTATATGCTCGGCGCTTCGCAACATATAATAAACTTGGCTAAGGTTCAGAGGCATTTGCAGTTATGAATAGAATCACAAGGAAAGTACCTTCAAACTGTCCTAATTTAAGAACATATCAGATGAAAATAAAAACAGAATACCACTACAACAAATAAATATCCTACAGATGTGTGACTATCTCTGCACATTTCTCGTCTTGATCATTACAACAAAACAACCAGGGAAGCAAGCAAGAGAAGTGAGGTAAATACGATGTCATTCCAGTGGAAAATTTGAGAATATGAAAACGACCCGAAATGGGTAGTATGTGGCATGCACAATTGCAAGAATGAATAGATGTTGGGCACAAATAAGCAACATGGTGGTATGATGATGTTAAGCAGCCCTTCTATGTCAAAGCTTGGTTTACTGTTGCAAAACAAAAAAAATGGTGCGTTGGACGTGTGCATCAACAAATTTATCAACTAGCCTTTCTTGTTAAAAAAATATCAAGGATGGTCACACATGGACAAGGCTCGCCATGGAATATTGCTAAGATTTAAATGAGCACATACATGTGATATTACACGTATATTAACTTTTTACCTAGCATCCTCGTGTTCCACATTTGATCATGACCTTTAGATTCAACAGATGGTCCACCACGTGCATGCTCCTGCCACTAATCGTTGCCCTAAGTCTCCATGTTTGTCTTCTGATTATAACCTCTTCCACTGCCTACTTCCATCGTGCTCCAATCATCCACATGCCTTGCACTATGCCTTCGTTCCATCTAGCTTCGCCCTCCATCCTCATCGATGTCCACTGATGATCACCTCTATCAACTAGGGGTGCACATGGATCGGATTGGATCGGATTTTGGCTTAATCCGTGTCCAATCCACACATAACAGATTTTTGATTTTTCCAGTCCAATCCAATCCATTAAACATGCAAATCCAATCCATCGGATTACGGATTGGATCGGATTGATTCGGATTTTTAATGCTCACCTAATCTATGATTAAGTTTGTAGCATAGTCAAACTCGACGTTCGAATCATGGTTCAAAATTTGAGATTATGTATAAATGTAAAGAAAAGAATAGTTAATTTTTGAAAATCAATTTGACTTAATTTTTTTGAAAAGCAAAAACATATATGCTTGTTATGAATTTATTAGAACCGATTATTGTATAACTAAATAAAAATAACATACTTGTGATCCGTAGAAATCATAAAAGAATTATATTGACTTTGAATAAAATTGCAAGTTTGTATATATCAAATAGGAACTACAACTAGATAACTACGCATGTGCAAGGAAGAGATGGCTGCGCATGCGCACAACTAGGACAAGGACAACATCCGGTGGAGATATGTGTGCACCTGAGGGTGGAGATGTGTGTGGCGCAGGTGAGTGTTTTGTTTGTAATGGGACCCGAGTGGGTTTATGTTTATGTATTATTATTTTTAGAAGTTTGTTTCGTTGGAAAAATTGGAAGGGCCTAAAGGACATTGCGGGTAGGTATTACCTTTTTGTAAACCAACTAGTAGGGTGAGATAAGGGATTTTCCAGCAAGTTGTGTGTAGTAAAACTTGAATTGAAATATGTTTAAGTTATAAAGAGACTAGCTTTGATATTTACACATAGCTTTCAATAAAATGTAATATATAATATGCTTTACTGAGAATAAATAAAGTAGTATATATTATTATTTATTAACGGATTAACGGATTGGATCGGATTGGATCTTGACAATAATCCGATCCAATCCATAAATGAACGGATTTGTAAAATTCCAATCCGATCCGATCCATTAAACTTATAAATCCAAACCGATCCAATCCAATGACAACGGATTGGATCGGATTACGGATTTTATCCGATCCATGTGCACCCCTTATCAACATCCACTGACCTACTGCACCAACCAACATGCACAACTCATGTGCTTTGGCAGTCATCATCAACCCAACGATCATCACCCTCCGGTAGGGTTGGGCCGACCCGACCCGGCCCAAAACCCGACCCGTATAACCCGACCCAAACCCAAACTCGAAATTTAATGTGCGGGTCGTGGGCCCTAAAATGAGCCCATATTGATTATCGGGTCGGGTTTGGGCCTGAGAACGCCCAAACCCGTTAGCCCGATAGCCCGACCCATTCTAAAGCAAGTATATTCATATCTAGTACGGTATAATTATATCAATTATATTCATGTTCATTCCAAATACCATGTTCTAACTTTAATATCCTTATTCAAGTGTAGAATAAATGCTTAGACACATTAATAATCATATCCATTAGTGGATTGAGGATATTATTACATTAATATACAATATTATTACATTAATATGCAAGAATGGAATCCGTGTCCTCAAGTGTTACAGCATGTACAACTGTAAGTAACCAATCGGTATTGGGTCATAGTGCCCGCATCTACGATAGAATATGTAATGGCGAATTGAATGGTGGTTTAACTCGCCATATTTTTACCACATTTGTATTTCCAACATACAATTAATGTTAACATCACAAATTAGTTAGCATGCTTTATAGTTTTAAACATGCACACATGCATAAGAAACAACCACACAAATGCAAGAAGAATGGAAGACACGATATTGGTATACATAGGTGTTAAATTGGGCCGGCCCGACCCGAACCCGACCCATTTTGTTTGGGCCGGGTTTGGGCTTGGGCCTAATTTTTGAAAATAAAATGGGCCTAGGCCCGATCTGTTAGCCCATATTCTAAAATGGGCTTGGGCCAGGACAAGGCGAACCCGGCCCATGCCCAACCCTACCCTCCGGCTCTACCCTTGCTCTCCAGCTTCCCCCTCTCTCATGACCCATGATCCTTGTATTCCATCCACCACTCATCACCCCAATGTTATGCCCTTCGTCCTTGATGTGCGGATCATCGCCCTCCACCACCACCCTTGCCCTTTGATCTTCACCTTTTCCACGACTTACTGACCATCGTCTTTCTCCATAAGCTTGCGAATATTAATCATTGTCACCTTTGCCTCTACCTTACTAGCTTCCTCCGTCTCTACCTCGATCCGTCCACAACCAATCGTCTTTAGGATATGCCGCTCGTTGATCACCGTAATCCTGAGACCATTGATCATCATCACCTTGACAGCTTCTTCTACCTCCACCTTGGCCTCCGCCTCAACCTCTATCTCGACATTGGTATCCGCCTTGACCATCACCATCTGCTATTGTGGAGAAGTCAATTGTTAAGAAGCTAGGGTTTTCTCAAGAGATATTGGAGTGGAAATATGGGAGTGGATAAGGGACAAGTGAAGGTCGATCACTTTTGTAGAGTTTTATTTTTAAACGGACGAACCACAATGGGATTTATTTTGGTGGACGACAAAGATGCGCTCATCATTTGCCCCCCAACCCCCCAAACACCGCTGCAATTTTCATGTAACATTTTCATTTATCTAATAATTGTAAGTTTGGAGGAGCATCTCGGTAATTTCCCCTCACTTTGAAACTTTTTAGAAATGGAAGGGTACACCAAGGTATACTTGTAAATTTCCTATATCTATAATATTGACTTACTCCTAATTTGGTGGATTTCCAGCGTTGCCTCCAACCCGAAACGATGGTTCGTTCCCTCGGATCTTTCCCTCGGATCTCCGCATTCCATGTTCTTGCTCGTAGACTGAAAATATGTTATAATGCAATTTTCTCTATATCTTATGTTAATATCAAAATTTTCTATTTTAAAAGGATTATGGCATATGTGTTCTGACAATTTGTAAATATGGCGCTGTCAGTTCTGTTATTATGGGTTTCTGTCGCCACAAGTTCGTCGTCCTACTTGGGTTTCCTTTTAGTGACACGCGATGTAATATAACCTTATGTAGGCTCTTTCATATCACCACTTTTTCTAATGCACATACATTCTAGAAAAATAAAGACACATTTAATCAATCAAAACCTTTTTTTTAAAGAATAAACCTGAAGATATATGCAATTATTATTAAAGTATAAAGCAAATATCAACATGAAATTGTTTTTTTTAAAAAGGTAATCGTTTCCACCGTTTCAGATCTGCTATAACAAAATCTAGTTCTTATATCAAAGTACAATATGCCACAAATATATTTTTCTACAAACAATAAACTGGAGCTTAACAAGGGCAAGGATTATATTAAAAAACATAGCCAAGAACTTTCGAATAAGACCGCCAGAATCACTATGATGTAAGCCAATTAGACATTATCAACATGGAATCAATAGCAATAAAGCAAGCTACAAAAATATCAAGATCAAGGAGAAGCAAAGAGCATTCGATGCAATGCCATCCCAATCTAAGTTAAGTCAAATGAATTCCCTATCCCTACATCATACGATTATATGAGTCTAGAAAGATCTCTGGAAGACTAGTGCCAACAAACATACCTGTCTCAGCGGGTGGTCCTTCGGAAGAAAGCTGTCAATGGTCTTCCCGCACACCTCACAAGTAGAGAAATGGATCAACCTCTTGCCATTCTCCAAGCAATACGTCACTTGCAAAGAGAGATTCAATTTTGATACCTAAACCCAAAAGATTGCTAGATTCGTGACCGCCGAGCACTCATGACGGGTAGGGCATCGATGAAGTTGCTGTATACGGTGTCAAGCGACCTCATGTTGTCGGTGCCTAGTGAAGGATTGAGGGCAGCCTTGGTGGCGGCGGAGAAGACCGCGGTGCCGTTGGGGGGTTAGGGTTTTGTATGCCTAGTGCGTGAGAGAGGAGAGGAGTACGCGTCACGGCCTCACGGGTTCGTTGTACGCTTGTGCATGAGAATTGAGAAAGGGGTGAGTGGGGTGTGCGTGAATATGGATAGACATTTGAGTGAATTAACCTTTGTTAATATTTGTATGAGTATTTTGCAAAATCTACCGTAAATTACTCATATTTATATAGAAGAAGCAAGATTGTTTGTAAATAAAAGGTAGTGTTATATGTATGCATAGATGGATGTGTATATATATATGTATATAAATATAACACACATGCACACACATATTGAATTGAATTTTTATCGAACGAATTTAAGTTTTAATTCATTCGTTTGAGAATCGAATCCATAATTAGAATTCATATTCAATTAAATCCACTTAAAATCAAATTATTTCCGAATTATTATCGAACGAATCAAAATCATATTCGAACGCTTCTAATTTAATTAGCAGCACTATTCCCAAAAGGTTCTACCTAAGTGATGTCACGTGCGCAGCGG